>JAENPR010000605.1:0-381147 GCA_018135685.1 Themeda triandra | reverse complement strand
TGGATTATATTCCAATTGCAACTGCCATATTTCAACACTGGAGTTCTTTCATTTTTTCTAATTGAAAAATAATTAAAGTGATATATTTTTCAGCATCACTAAAGATCATATGTAAAATAATTCTTTCATTTCAATGCAAGTTTTCTTTTAGCTTGCAATAGGACTTTTGTGGAAGGGATATCTCTGCTGCCCCCTATTAAATGAGATATATTTAATAAAATAAAAGATAGATTAAATACAAAAGTGTGTCATATATAAAAATAATCTTCTAAATTATAAGTTTTATATCTTACTATTGCTAATTGGAGACCCTAATAAGAAAAGGATAAATTCTCAAATTATCGAAGCACCTAGCCTTTATTTTGGTAGACTTAATAGTCATCGTCGATAAGGGCCATTAGATCTATTTTAATTTATAAAAAATTTATCCACCTTTGCCATTATGAAAAATAAATAAAGTAACACCCAAATTTGCATCTAAATTGCCTATTTCTGCCATTACAAATATATTCAAAATAGCCCCCTACGATTGCATATAAATTGCCCACATCTATTATTACTAAAAATAACCCCGTTATATCTAAATTACCCACCTTTTCAATTATTAAACATAATACAAAAAACTCCTTATATTGCATCTAACTTACCTAGCTTTGCCATTATTAAAGGTAATTTTAAATAATTCTCTAACATGCTATCTAAATTATCCACATCTACCATTATAAAAATATAATTTATTATAACCCCACAATGATTTTATAAATTACCCACCATTGTCATTGTCAAAAAAACTAATGCAAAGTAACGACCTAAGTATGCATTCAGCCTAACAATTTATGTCGTTATGAACAATAATGTAAAGTGTTACCTTTATATTCATGTTTACCTTAGCTATTATAAGAAGTAAATAAAAATATCTCGCACATCTACGTGTAAATACTAATAAATATTATTAGAAAAGATAAAATCAATATCCATATATATTTGTAGATTATAAACTTTCTACCACAATGAAATTTATCCATAACGTTATGTTCCACTCTGTATATCAAATAAACAAGAATACAATACGATAAATCTTTGTCAAGTAATAGCTTATGGAGTATGCAAAAATGTTCACTTAAAAACTATGTTGAAATTATAGTAGAAAAATATTCACTTCATAAACAACAAGTATCTATTTTGAAGAATAATATGAAGATGACTAAAGAAACACTGATCAATCCCTTGAATAATAGTAATTAATAAGTTTATCATAACTAGATAAGGTAGAAAATATAAAAATTAATTTAAGTATTTGTTTGTTGGGTAAGGTGTATTAAATAATAACTAATACTTCTAAGTATCTCTAAATATTTAGCCCATGCGAGAGCACATGTTGATGGATTAGTTTTTAGAATTTGTCAACCATGTGCATTATTGACTATGATATAGACTTTGGCCCTAAATTAATTTCTTGACACTATACTAAAACTCCAAAGTAGTAAGGGACGTCTGTCCATAAAAGCACATAGGTTTCTTGCTCCTCTAGTTGGAACAAATTATATTTAACAGACATTCCATGAGCATGTATACAGTTGAGGACTCGGGGACTACTAGGTGTTTGTGGTCCATGATCATGTCATGTGAAATTAAAGTAGCCTCTTTTCTAAAGAATAGGGCCTGCAGTTTTGACAAAATGATACCTAACCGCGGGGTAAGCAATGTGAGGCAAACATTAAGCAGCCTACATTTTAGGTTCTACTAGAATGACACATCGATGGTTAGCTTTTTGCATGACTCAAGCAACGAGACATGCAGCTGATTGACAACCAGAGTTTTGCTCCCCAATGATGCATGTGGCTAACTGCTCCCTCCCAGCAGATATACAGCATCTAAGCCTGTGTTAATATAATATTGCATCTAGCTAGCAAGAGAAAACGGGCTTTGTATATGGATCTGCATATGCAGGCAGTGCAAGCATTAGACCTACGAACTTGTGGTTTCTTTTCGTCGGTACACTAGGTAATATTGCAAGGCCAATAATTGATGCAAAAATCGGATCTCTCTCTCTCTATCATATCACACAAGCTTTTAAAGGACAAGGAATAGCTATGCAAGCATATATAATAATAGTATTTTTTGGTACTTTCCTCTCATCCCTTTCCCCATTGAATTTGCTCGCCTAATTGGATTTGGGTGTGCATGAAAAGAGTGAGCTAACTAGCTAGCTTGACCCGGACACAGTGGGATCCACTAGCTTAATTTGGTCAGGTAACTACGCTCCAAAATTATTATAGCGTAAGCATCTCAAATAAGCTACTCGTAGTACTAAGTGAGACACGAGTGGGTAGGGTAGCTGGGGACTGTGTTGGGTTGGGCCAAATAAAGGAAATTTTGCCTCCCCTAGTCGGCTACTCCCATGTGATTATTTTGTCAGCAGATGGCAATGATTCCTGCCTGAGCACTGAGAAGTGGGAGGCCCTCGTTCTCCGGCCCGGCGGAAAAAAGCCTGCGTACGCCGTGCGGGGCATTTGCTGGCGGCATTGGCGTGCTTGCCCACATGTAGTTATTGGCGCGCCCATGCGCTGCGGTTTTATCGCCCAGTAAATAAAATAACAACTCACCAAGATTTGAAAACAGAACACACATCTAGGTATTTGATGGCTATATATTAGGTAAATAATTACAACAGTTTGTTCAAATAGTATCCAAAGTCTCATCGGATCTTACATGGAGAGTTTACGAAGTAGCTTAACCGCGTTGTGAACAATCTCATACGAAGGTTAGTAGGTGGGCTAACACAGCAACATAACTGAAACATAATGCATAGAAGTCTGGTTTAGCATGACACATTGCACGTGGTAAGAGGCACAACAGCATTAGATATACGGCCGAAGGAAAGCGGTGGCAGGTATCATCTCTTCATCGATCCTCAAAATCAGTAGAGATGCTAGCTTCGATCCGATTCAAAGCTACATGCAGGTGAGTAATCTGCAGAGTATATGTACAAAAATTAATCTCTGTAGTCCATTGGTAGAAGGATCATGTTCATTCTGACAAACACTTCAGTTCATTCAGACTGAACTCTGTGCCTGCAGCGGCTGTGGATTCTGAGCTAAAGTTAAAATAAAATCAATTAATTCAAATAAGAATGTTTAATTGTTCATAAACAACGGCAAGTAACATACAAAGTATAAACTAAGCAAAGAACATAGAACTAAAGTTCTGACTTCTTTCCAAAGTTTTGCACATAGTAGATTGAAACAAAGCATAAAATGGAAAATTAATGCCCAGTTTTCATAACTGAAACCCGATCATTGTCAGAACTAACTACAAACATTTTTTGTAGGGTGAAATAAATAGATGGCAAACATTATGGATTTATGGTTGAAAACTTTTTACCTGGATTCCTTTCAATGCAGCCCAAGCCTTCAAAATCCCAGGTTCAACTGTTGTCGAAGGGATAGGAAATCAAACATGAATCGATAAATAGCCCAAGCGCTACCAAAGAAGAATATATTTATATGCTTATATGCATGAACACTGTGCCAAAAAATGAACGTCTTGACTACCTATAAATATATATTATCAGTTGGCTATGCCAAACAAATGATGAACACTGAGCTTTTTACACACACACAAAATTTGGAACCTAAATATATTCTAACATAACAAAAGCAAACTTCAAAGAATGTATGAATGTGAATTTATTGTCCCGTTTTGGAAACACAAGCCAAATATGAATTTTCTAGAATCAATCTCTGCAGATGATTACATTCCAAATATGAATTGTTAGATTTCACAAATGTTCTTCCACTATAGGAAGAGCGATAAGTGTCATTGCTAAAGCAAGCTAATAACACTACATCCTTTCTCTGAATCGTCTTTTTACCTGGTGGTGGTAGTACTTGACTCAATCGGCCAAGGGCTCAGTGCGGAGTCCATCTTCAAGGTACTCTTTTGGCTAACATGTAGTACCTTATATGCCAACATGTAGTACCTCAGGTGGTGCCTACTGGCCAGCAGCACATCCATGTAAACATTACATCAAACATCATGAAGAAGGCACTTCCCCAAACATTCTACCTGCGTATCATATATCAAGATTTATGTCCAACACATTTAGGGCAAACAGGAGGCACCACAAATGAAAAAACAACAACACACTACTTTAGATTTCCCTTGTTCGCAGGAAGAATACTAAAGCTAATCCTTGTCCATTGTTGACAAGACAATAATATGAATAATTTCATTTGGCAGCAAGCCAGCAACTGTATTAAGAACTGCAAGTATTAACCTGGCAAAATATAAAATATGCCATAGGCATGTTCTCAAAAAAAAAAAACTGAATATATTAATCAAAGAGACTTCTTTCATGTCCTTACTAATCCATGCTGCTACCAACCAATGAAATGATATCCATGTAAAATGCTGAAGCCTATCCAGGCAATAAGAGGTAGTTCAAGAAGCAACTGAGCATCACGGTTCCAGCACACTTATTCAACTTTACAAATGACCTGATAAAGCCAGCGTGCATTGTAGAAAAGGATCATAGTAGCAGCGTATGTGTGCAGACATGAGCATATAAACACCGAAACACCTATCAATTCATTCTTATATAGCTTTGTATAAAAAGATCGGTTGCCATTTGGTGCCACAAGCAACTTTTCAAACATTCTTTACATAAAACGATCTAAATGTTCAGAAGTTCAAGTAATTTTATAACCAGCATGTAAATTAACCTGATGGAGAAAGCACAACTTACATTCTCAGTTTTTCACCTTGCTGCAGGGAGACCCTCCACCACCATCTTATTTTTAGAATCTGGAACCTGATTCCGCTTTAGCCCCAGAATAGAAAAGGTAGCGACACCACAATAATTGTTTTTCATCTCCAATCAAAGGTTTTAGTAACCAGACAAAGAATATCTATATGAAGCATCAGAACTGATCTCAGGGGAGTGCCTGGGAAGAGCACACCTCACCATAGGCAACCAGGACGACGAACGGCAACGAACCTCGTGGCACAGATTGGGCGAACAATCCGGCCACGCAAGAAGCGCATGAGGGGAGAGCCACGCGGTGGTACCCAGGTGACACGGCCTCGGCTTGTGCCCGTCGACGGTCTCTCGCTTTGGCCGCGACGCCGCGCGGTGGAGGCCTCCCGCCGGGGCCACGGGCCGCACCGACGCTGGGAGCCGCGCAAGATACGTCTATCCGTGCCGGTGCCCCCGCATCACCACGCTTGGGAGCCCGCACCGCGCGCCGCTATGGCCCTATGGTCGCACTGTGGCAAACCGCACCGTCCCGCCCCGCCATGCTCCACCGCCGGCCACCGCGGTTTGTAGAATAAGAGATGCTATGGAGGCACCGTAGCGTAACGCAGCTGGGAAGCAACGTATACCTCGATGGATGGGGACAGGCGCCTGAATGCGCCCGCCTCAACTGGACCTATGCGAAGTCGACCATTAGCCGTCATCGTCGCGTGCCGGCGCGACGGATGCCGGCCATTGCCGCGCAGCAGGGAGCGGAGGGACGCCACCGCAGCGTGAGTGGAGGGGCCACCACCGAGGCGGCGCTGGCCACGCCCACGCGAGCCGACGCGCGGTCGCGCGCGCCCGTGCGGCACCCCTCCCCGGACTCCCTTCCTTCCGTCCTCGACTACCGCCGTGCGTCCGACGATCATCCCTTCGGTAGGACCGGATCTCGGGGCACACCTAGAAAGGAAACGCAAAGGCAAGGTGCACACCGACGACAGCTACGCCGGAAACCCAAGGATTAGACGCAATGGCCATAGGCAAGAAAATAGCGGCACCGAAAGGCTGGGGACGACGAGCGGCCGAGCAGATTCGCATACCCGAGCCACCATGGAATGGACCGAACCTGGGAGCGGAGACGCGGCAGCTGGCTTTATCCCCGGCCCTCTCTCGTTTGAGGCCGCACCTGAACGAGCAAGAACCGATTTGGGGACCCCATGAGGACGCGAAGCAAACTATCCCCACCGGCAGCGCCGCCGGAGCTCCTGGATGGGGCGGCCAGCCCAGCCGGCGAAAAGCACCGAACTCCTGCCCATCCAACCGAGAAACGCGGTACGTTCGTCTGGCTGACCAACAGCGTGCTACAACGAAAAGCGGCTGGTGTGCAAACTCCATGCCCGTACCCGTTTCGTCGTCAAATGTAGGAACCACAGCAGCGTACCGGCCGCCAACAAGCAGTCGCAGCATCCGGTGGGCAAATGGGGTCACGCATGGCCAACCAACCGCACATCGACAGCGCCCAGCTCGTCGAATGGACGGCTGACACCGGTGTACCTGCCGTACGGACACTGGGATTCACGAACTTTTGTTCAGCTGCGAATGTCAACGAGCGGACCATCGTAGATCGCCATCACAGCGGTAAAAAAAATTTCTGCTACCGTGGATAGCCTCAGGCCGACGTTTGGCTTCCTTTCTAGTCATGCATGTCCCAGTTTGCATGCATGCTTGGTGGGCCGCTCCACCATGGGGGCTCTCCATCCAATGCCCACCTTCAGACCCACAGTTGCCACATGCACATGCATCATACCTAGGTACTGTAGGCCATGCGCCAATTTTGTCATACTAGTGTTTTTTCCTCATTTGGGAGGTCTGTGTTGTGGCCCTTGTATGGTTTGAAGGCCGATTTTCATTCTCTTTAATTTTTTGTGTGTAACTCTTGTAATCTTCATTTAATGAAGTAGTTTAAGTGTCAAATCTTTACTTGTGGATTTTTGTTTTTATCATATTCGTTGATCACTGTAAAGTATTATATATGTACTCCTTCCGTCAAAAGAAAAATAATTCTCAATTCCGAGGAGTTAAAAACATCATAAACTTTGACTAAATTATATGAAAATACACTAACACTTACGAGACAAAATAAATAACATTACATTAGTTACACAACATATTTTCATAATAAATTTATGTCGACACATAAATGCTAATACGAATTCCTATAATCTTGGTCGAAATTAATAGTTTGACCTACACGCTTATATAATTGCATTTTTTATGGACGGAATGAGTACATATTTATATTTAGATAATGTTTTAGTAAGTTTTTACATAGTCATATTATGTGTTTGACTTTTATAAACCTACTACGCTTCAAAACTATTCCTGCCTCTGCCCATGCCTCGTAGCATGAATACAATAAAATGGAGGACGTACGCTAGTTTGGTTGGCTTGCTTCCCGGGATCTCCATGTTTCCTCACCGGGTTTTTCCCCATATTTTCAGGTGTCTCGCATGGATGTGTCACCAATATCATATATTTCAGTCGTGTTCTTCTAGCCTTAGATATAGGTTGGAAGTCTAGGTTACACACTAGGTGTATGAATATGTTAGGGTGCGTGGATGTAGTGTGAGTTGGCATTTAAGTTCAGATGCTACTAGTGGCGGAGCTTGAGACAAATTACATGGGGGGCGAATTTGAAAAAAAAAACAGCAAACAGTAACTGACGCAAGAAATGAACTGGCAATGCATATAATATCATTAATATATATTTATAATTAGTCACATATTCATACCACACGGTGACTGTATATATATTTAGCGCCCTAGTTATCAAGTGGATCTTCCCCTTCTCCTTCTCCTTCTCCATCCCTTCCCCTTCCCCAAAGAGACGATTCATCTCTTTTTCTTTTGTAAAAGGAATGGAGATTTTTTAGACGCACCATGACTACCTAATTAACAAATAATTTTAGTCAATTTGATTGGATTTACGCATCTAGGAAAAATTAGGGTAGGGAAAGAAAGAGATTTGGGAATTGGGATCGAACTAACCCAGCAACTTGCAAGCCAGCAAGGAGAAGCTGCAGTGCCGAATACTCCATCCAAGGGAGCGGAATCCCGGTCGCCCGGTGCTCGCCGCTGCTCGAGCATGGAGTGGAGTGCGAGCGGAGTACGCCGTGCGAGACGCGAGCGGAGTACGCCGTGCCATGCGGGCGTGCGACACGCAACGGAGTCGCGGCTTCGTCCCTCCCTGCCCCGCCTACCACGTGAATGTGATGAGTACATAACCAAAATGGGCTGGTGGCTATTGGGCCTTAGGAAATTGTTGCCGAGTGCAAGGGAGGGGGCGCGGGAGCCCAGCTTCGCCTCCAAAGAGCTCCGCCCCGTGGATGCTACAATTTGCAATCAAAGGTTGAGGCAATAAAAATGATTGGAAGATGCACAAGTTCAAACAGAACCCCACAAATAGAGAGCTCTCGTCTAGCTAGTCGTCTGCCGGCTTATCCTCGAGATCTTGACAAAATGAGCCCTCCATCTCCATCCTCAAGATAAACCAAAGTTGTAGATCACATCGAGATCTAAAAGTCTAGTTTTTGCGTTATTTGTCCATCCCGAAATTGTTCGAACAATTCAAAATTCTAAAATTGCAAAATCATGAGAACTTCAAACATGTAGATAATATTTATATAACTTTGGATTTGTATTTATAAGAAAAATGTCCAATACATACACATAAAAAAGTGTAGATAAATATTTGAATTCATAAATATAATATTTATCAATAAAAATTTAAATATATAAAAATTACATAAATATAGAAAACAAAAAAGTACTTGAATAAGTCTTTTTTTGGGGTACTTCAGCTATCAAAATCAAAATTGTTCAGTTTTGACACTGACTCCTTAGGTAGCTTTGAGATGACTCTAGGGTTAAAGTTAAAATGTTTTCATAGCTGAGGCAAAGATAAGAGTTGGGGGAGTCTAAAATGGACTTAACCCTAAATAAAATGATTGAAGATGCACAAACTTCAGCAGAAAATCCAGAGCCACAAGCAGAAAGCTCTCTCGTCTGCCGGCTATATCCTCGAGATCTTGACAAAATGAGACCGCCCTCCATCTCCATCTCCGAGACAAACCAACGTGGTGGCCACACTATCACTATGCATGCACACCACCGGGACGTACGGCGGGTGCTGCCTTTTTGTGGCCCTAATGATGATTTGCCGCTGCAGGCTAACCCTCTCTGCTCTCTTACCTTTATCCGTCCATGAGTTCCTGCTTGTTGTTTGCAATTTGCATTGCCTCCGTGGACCCTTCGCCCGCCTGCAGACGCTGTAACTGGGCCCCGCTTGGGCAGCAGCAGAGCAGTAGTACTGACTCTGAGGGCTTCCCCAACGCTACACGCTGTCGTGCTGCTTCAAGGTCCACGTCGCCACTCCAGCTCCATATCACGCCCGAAGTGCTTTGCCTCGCAGACTGTCAGAAGCTCTTGCGAGGAGCCGTTCGCTTCGTCTGACAGAAACACAGAGCAACCAACCGGTATAGCGTTGTGGACATGGAGCAGTCAACTTTTCATGGACCACTGCAGAGAGAGAATGCATGCGAGCCGATTTCAAGGAGACAAGAGATAGTGGTAGGACCAGATGAGAAGAAGAGAGTAGTGCTGCCTCGATTGGAGAATATTGTTGCTCTATTGTATGCTTGCATCCGTGTACCACGAATTGAGCTAGGGTAGTACGCAGCGTTGTACGTGCCCTGAGGAGGCATATAGGCCTTGTTTAGATTGCAAAAAATTTCAACTCGATGAATAGTAAGCTTTTTTGGTCTTATTTTGAAAAATATTATCCAATCGCTTGAGATCAACTAAGCTTAAAAGATTCATCTCGCGTGATTTCAAACTAAACTATGTAATTAGTTATTTGTTTTATCTACATTTAATGCCTCCATGCATGAGTCTAAAAATTGATGTGATGGAGAAAGATTGAAAAAAAACTTGGAATTTGAGGCAATAGGCCTATGAGAGTTTTTGCAGGTAGCCGCGCGCGCAGCCTTTTCCATGGATTTTGGGCGCTGCTGCTGCCCAAGCGGGATAACGATCTACTCCATCACATACATCACAGCATAAGCGGCTAATCTTAGAGAGGCTGCCTTTAGATTAGCTATAATGCTGCCTGGTGCCTGCTACTGCAACCAAAGCATGAACAGCTAGCAACATGCATGCAATGCAAAACTAATCGATCGAGCAGCGTCTGTCCCGGCCCCAAAATAGTAATGATCATGCTTCTATTGTTAGGTCTAATTGTCTTTCACTGTATACAGCATCTGATATCGTAAATAAATAAACCCAAAAAGAAGAATAGAAGGACGTCAGCAAAACGCAACAGCGAGCAAATGGACAGTACTCCACAAAACAGCAGCATGTGAGCGCCAGTGGCCGCCTGCCTAGGACCTAGGACCGCGCGCAATGGCTGCCATCGGATCGAGATCTCGTGGTCCTCCCTGCCTCTCTCCGGCCACCTTGTGCGAGTCATCATGGCATCGTCACACGTCAAACCCGACCGACGCCTCTCTCTCGCGTCTCTGCCAAACGTACACGCAGCGGCTGCCACTGACCAGTGGGACCTCGCAGCCTACTACTGCATTCATTTCGATCAATAAATCAATATTCTTTTATAGCTGAAAAATGAATTAAAAATAATATGAACCTGGACTAAGTAAAACAACATAGCGACATCACTTCAACAAAAAAGGAACTAAGAGCTATAGCAACTAAAAAGAACAACAACACTACATCAACGATGATAAAAAACAACACTACATCAACACAATACAGCCATCAAACGAATAACACAATCATCAGCCAAAGAAGCCACAAGCAACATTACTATAGAACCAACCTCGGCTGATAAATAGTTGATATTGTTTTGTTACTTAGGAGAAAAACATTGTACCATGGCTAAGTTCAAAGTGAACAAGGCAGATGCATCTTCATCACTGTTTGTCCAGCCGTACATTAAAAGGTGACGTACATATTACACACCAAGGCAGGTGTTTTTTTTTTTTAACAAACACAAGTTGTTGTAGGCTGTTGCAAGTTGCGTAGCTAGCTAGGGTACGATGTAGGAGGGCGTGAACGATCCGCTTTGAACAATGCAAGTACTCCCTCCGTCCCTTTTCAATCGTCGTTCTCGCTTTCAAAAAAAGTCAAACATACTCAATTTTTACTAAATATATATAATAGAATTTTATTATTTATAGTACATAATTAGTATCATTAGATATATTATGAAAATCAGTTTTCATAAGTAATTTGTTTAGAGAAATGTGGCTAATATTTTTTATAAATATAATCAAACTTAAAAAAGTTGACCGACTCGTAGAACATAGAGATAAATAACAAGAGATAGAGGGAGAAGTATGACTGGAGTTGTATGCCCTAGCCTTCAGAACTGGCGTTCTTAAATACTACTCCGTATAAACAAACACACACTTAGTAAGAACTTAAGATGCTAATCCACTAGGGCCAGGCCATGCACGCACACGCACACATTTCCGGTGAGAACATGGCACGGATGGGAATATACAAATTTCCAGCCGAAAGCAACAAGTAGCTAGCTAGAGCAGTCTACTCCTAATTCTGAAAGAGCTGTCACAAGCTAGGTGAACACTAAAGGAATTAGGCCGGCTTAGCTCACTGCTAATCCGGCTTGATTGAATCGACCGATCGGACCCGTCGACGTCGATCGATCACACACAGCTGGAAAGGGCAGGCACACACATTGTGTATGTGCATGCATCTGTGATTCAGAAACAAATTGACAGCAGACTGAGGTGATTTTGTAGGTTTGTTGACTGTCTGCAGGTGAGTACTATAGTACACATTGTAATTATTTTGTAATGTAATGGTGTATCGCGTTTTACCGTTCAGATGCTAATAGCTATAGCTTGCTTATGCGGTCATGCCAGATTTATGCTGCAGCTAGGTCGCTCATCACTGACGGGTGTAAAACTTGCTCGAAACTCAGAGCTCCGGCCCGTCTAGGAGATTATCGAGCCATGGGCCTCGTTGCGCTCAGTTTTATTTGGGCCTTTTATTTTGTACCCTTTTTTTTTAAAGATGATTTGGTTCTTTGTTTAGCTCTTGTATCACTGAGACACTGATTGCTTCAGAACCTTGTACTGTATAAGGCACACTGCAAGTGCATCATTAGGTTTGATTTGACACTTGTTCTTCTTTTATAATAACATTTGACATCTGTTCTTACTATAACAAATTAAGTGTTACTTTAATGTTCTTCATATTCACATGGCTCCAGAATATGCATATGTTCCTCTGTTGTCGGACTGCATGCCGTGTAACCCAGATTGCAGAGTCGGCAGGTGCATCGATACTTTCAGTTGCACACTTCAACGTGCTTTCTACTAACAAAAGTAGGGTGGAAGTTATGTACATGGGTAAAGAATCAATGAACCATTTGACACAAACCTCAAAACCAAAACCACAAAAATGTTTACAGTTTTCTGTATGATATACAAATATATGGCTGCATTTCCGAAGATGATTGACGTCGCCGGTTGAGGCTGTTAGGTCAGGTCCTCGACATCCGACGAGGGTTCGTCTTTCGCGAGGTTCACCTCATGGCGGGAGAGCTCCCATAGGAGCTGCTCGATGCCCAGCTTCCTCAGCTCGTGGATGCCTTGCTCAACTGCAAGAAGAGTAGCAAGAATATAATAGTGCTCAAGGTTTTCAGGGTTGATTTTCACGACCAACAATCACCGTTTTGGCACCAGCCAGAAGCATAATATAAGAAAACTAGCAAAAGGAGAGAGCAATTAGCAAAAAGAAAATTATACCATCCACAGCATCATGTGACGTTGGTTGCTGGCCATGTCGGTCGATCCACATCTGCAATCGCTCCTCAGCAATATCTTCTTCCACGTTGTGGGTTTTAGCCCTCCTCCAGAAATAGATGAGCCAAGCCTGAGCAGTGGCATCAGAGTTAATGACCACCATATACGAATATTAGCATTTACATAATCTAGGCATCTGTCGTGTCATACTCCTTTGGTCTATATAGCCAAGGTCTATTGAACAACTTTTTTCTGTAACTTTGCCTCAAAAAAAAAAACCTTTTATTTATGTAACTCATACTGCCCATCCTCACGCAGCTCATTTTTCTGCTCTACAGAACTGACTGTAATTATGATATGTGACACTTCATTTTTTTTTTTCCTTTTCTTAATACATTGGCCTTAGGCCACCAAGGCAACAACTAAGAACTTCTATTCTAGCCATATTTATTTATACTAAAACATGCAAGACAAAAGGAATAAACTTACAAGGGATGACAGTCACCATGAAGCAAAATTAATTTTATTAGTAACTTGTCACAGAATTAACCAACATGCTGATTGAAGTCAGACTCAAAGGAAAAGGAATGGGGACGGTACCTGCTTGAACAGTACATCTTCTTCCTCCTCCTTGCTTAGGTCTGTACAAGTTAGATTAAGCACTGGTCATGAATTTGTAACGTTTCCCAACAGAACAAACATGGCACTGGGTGATACTACAGCTAACCAGCCAACTAATGTTGAAAGAACATCGCTTGCATAGCTAGCTATTAATATGATGGTTACAGAAAACAGAGAGATAACAGTACCAAATGCTTCAGTGAATTTTTCATTCCCAGATGATTTAATATCTGCACATGTGAAACACCAAACCATAATCATGAGTTAGCTTCTCAGATGGGCAATGAAGCAATTATGTTAACTGATCAATTGATGATATATATCATAGTATAATGATCTTTTGTGCAACTACATTATCAATAACAAAAAGAAGCAACACAAGAAACCTGGCTCAGCTGCTCCAGAAACATTAGAACGATGGTGTTGGGCAAGGGCAAAAAGTACAGCATCCTCAACCTTCAAAAAAGGCATAGAGCATCAGAAGAGTGACAACAGAAAGTAAATGGCAAAGTTTGATCTACAAAATCTTCAGCACCAGGCTATAAGGTGCGGAAAACTGCTGAATATATACAAATGAAAGCCTAGCTAAAAAGATAAGCACCTTCAGAAAAGCTAGTTCTTGAAGTCCTTTATCAACAGCAAGCATGGTTTCTACGTTGCCTTCCCCTGCTGTAACAGTCAAATCATGAACAAGCTTGTCTACGTCTTCCAAACCATTACTTTCTGTTTCAGATCCATTCTTAGCTCTCTGTCCAGCAGATGTTACATACTCATATGGAAGAGGCGCAAGTGAAGACCAGTATTCATGTTTTGACATTGAGATATCTGGATAGATGCCTGCAGAATTGGTAAAATATGTTACAAATGGGGAATTCAGTCACTAGGAACTCAATAATGACAGGAATTTTAGGAAGACTGATGTTATAGGTCCCCTCATGCTAACAAAACCAGCATTCAGATGAATTCGTTGCAGAAAATAAAAAGGCTGTCTTATTCTGAATTACCATACTGGACAGCCAAGCCCCAATAACGGGCTAACCAACACCTCTTCATGACAACCTCTTCCTGTACAATAATTATGTGCTTCAAATCATCACTTCCACCAACTAGACAATCATACCTGATTGAATCTTTGGGTAAAAGGGAAAATGATAAAGGAAATTAACCATTTCTTCTTTGCTTAAGATCATCCTGCGTGTCATTGTACGTAACTCTAGTGTTTCAGATTCAGCTTCTTTGAGTTTCTTCACAGCAGCAGATGCTTCTTCTCTTGCAGACTAGAACAGAAAACAACAATATTGACAACTGATAGTTGAACTCATAATGTTCCTTATTGTAGGGCATATAGGGTAGCACCTTACCTGTAGCTGTTGTTGAAGAGTGGTGAGTTCCTCACTTTTACCATTCTTGGATATAAGAGCTTTTCTTATCTCTTGCTGTTTTTAAATCAGGAAAAAAATATATGTATCAACATCATGTCCTCTTGTAACACCTAACAGGTGAAGAAATTGCCTAGAGTAGCAATTATTGTACCAAAACTTAGATTATAGAAAGTATTGGAACTCGGGCCACTTCATACAACAAAATGAAGGAATTCTAATGCATCATTCATCACACTTCTAGAATGGATTCCATTTGAGAAAAATCCAAATGATCACTATTAATGTAAATAGATAAACATGCAAAATTAAACTTGTACCTCCTTTCGTACAAGCATTTCCTCCCTCCTGCATCCATAAGTTGGAAGTCATGGATAATGTGATAGGAGAAACCATGTGTAAAATATCCTAAAATACACTCCAAATACCTTTTCATAAGCTTTACTTCCATAGATAACCCATCGCCGAGATTAGCAACCTGGAGATATTGCAGACAACAAAGATAAAAAATGGATATCATGCTCTTCATAATCAAATTATCCAATCACAATGGTCACATGAATGAAGCAATGGAAAAGCATATAATTTAAACTCAATCCAGACTGAATGAGCTTTCATATTTGGAGAGGCATCATTTAGAAATTAGAAGTAAAAATAACACTTATGGAAAATGTCAGTATGATACTATAACAAATTTGTAAGAAAAGGCTGATATAACCACTTGATTATGCCAGTATACAACAATACAATCTTAACACCACAAGTACCAATTGAACACTTGAAAAGGTATACTTGATGCATGTTGAGAAACTCATCAAGCACAGTATTAAAATCTCAGATCTCTAAAAGAAGCTACATAACTATTAATTATATCAAGTTTTAAAATACGGATGAAGCAGAACCCCAAATATTTGAAATGACAAACAGAATACCTGTTTCTCAAGCTCCGTTGTCCGGGCTTCAGACTGTCTAAGTTTCTCTTCTGCTAGCCCAAGCTGAATTGGGAAGAGTATTAGATGAGTTTAGTACGAAACAAAGACACTTCTATTTTCTGATTCATGGAATCTGTTAGAATAAAAGTAAGAACCATAGTGCACCTTCTCCAGAAGATTTACATTCTCATCTTTTAGCATTTCAAGCTGAAAAGCAAAAGCAGCATTTGTCAGATTTCTTGAATGGAAAAGGTTACCTCACTATTACTGAAGAAGGTGTGATCAGTAAGCTTTGCGACAAACCTCTTCTGTTAGTGTTGAACTGTCATGTGAGTCCCGTGACCGTGTGGACTGGGCAAAAGTGGGATCTGGATAAACAGCCCTACAGCATGGTGAACTATCAACTGTTAATCCCAGCAATGTCGTTGCTACTTATAGATAGACTAGAATTATATCAGTAATGATGAAACATACTGAGAAGGAAGTCAGACTAATTTCATATGCAATGAATACATTAGCAACATTATGATGAACATTAACAGCAGAAAAAGTTTGTCTGATTAAAATATTCATACTTTTGAGGAAAATCAATATAAAAAGTAACACATGCCTATGCCAAGAAAGACATTGGGGTCTATGAAAAGGATATTCCAAGGGAATATTTGTAAAGTAGCACAAAATTTTCTATGCAATCAAGAAGTGAAGAAAGTGACTCGTCTCTCAAGTACAATGTATGAAACTCTACAATCTACGTATGTAGCGTAAAAACCATAAGTCACAACTATGAATTGAGACACAAAATCATTGACAGAATCAGAGCGGGATCTGCTTTGAAGAGACGTGCTGGCAAAATGACAATGCAATAGCAAGAGAATTATCTCAAAGAGCTTGACAATTCACCTTCTATCCCGAGGTGTCCCATTGGGAATTTCCAAAGCTTGTAGAGGCCTCACACTAGCGCCAACTGGAGGTGCAAAGGTTGACCTTCCTGTTGATGGTGCGCGATTCGATGCAGCTGAGTCCGCACCATTCCGACCTAACTAGGTAAACAAGGACAGAGGAAATAAGGTGTGTCGTTTCATAGGTGACTGAAGTATTCGAGAACAATAGGCTTGCTTTAGCATCTAAGATTGCAAGTGGTTTCTTCAGAATATTTTTAAAAAGAAGTTAAAAGGAGAAGTAATACTTTTCTGGGTCAAGAATTCACTTCTTATATCACCATAATTTCATGTTCGCATGAAGCAAAAAATAAATTGTATCAAAAGGATACATCAAAGCAGCAGCAGATGAAACAAGAACGTACCAGCAAGAAACATCAAATTTAACAGTACCATGTTTTTTAAATAACTATAACTATATCTCGTGTTACCAGTAATTAAAAGTTGTGGAAGAAGGAAAAACAGTATAACAGCAATGCAATCAATTATCAGTCACTGGTAACAGAAATAAGTTGAGAACAGACCCAAATCTCAACTTCAGAACACTCTCCAGTGCCTTGTATGACATGCTTTGTATCATATAAATTGTTTATAGTTTAAAAATTAAAACAAAATATTTTTATAATCTTTTTGTTTGAAAACAGAGTATCAAGGAGAGCCTACGAAGAGCAAAACAATACTAATATTTTTCTAGACTTGTTTCTTTCTTTGCTGAAGCCAAATTCTTAGTTGTATCAAACGAATTGCTTGAGATAACAAATGGTAAGCTATGATCTTTGACATTACTTATCGCGGGCGAATTGCTCCTGCTCCGATCTCTTGCGACAACCGCAGCCAATGGCTTCGGCAACGACACCGCCTCATCCCCACCGTCCTCGCTCCCTCGGCTGCTCCACCGCCCGACACTCTCCGCGTCGGAGTCCACGCTCGACGCAACCTCAGACACAGCTTGCTTCACGCCGACGTCCCGCCTCGACCGCCGACTAGAGGGCCTTGTGGCAGGCATGCTGTCAGCAGCAACGGTCTCTGACGCTTGCGGCACTACCGTCGCTTGCGGCGCTTCTGCAGGCCTCGTCGCGCTTGAGCTCCTCCCGCCGCGCGCAAGCAGCTGAAGCGGCGTCTTCTCTTCCTCCTGAGCAGACACACGTCTCACCTCCGTGGACCTCGGCGGAGGCGTCGCGCCACGGGAGACCGGCGGCGGAGGCGTCGCGCCGCGGGAGACCGGTCTCCGCACGCCCCGCGGGTCCGTCAGCCGCACCGGCGCCTCCACCGTCTCCTCCTGCTCACGCTCGCGGCGCGCGGCGCGCTCTTCCTCCTCCTGCGCCGCCGCGCGTCTCGCCTCGTTCTCGCTGGACCTCGGTGGAGGCGTCGCGCCGCGGGAGACGGGCTGTGGAGGCGTTGCGCCGCGGGAGACCGGCCTCCGCGGGTCCGTCGGCCACACCGGCGCCTCAACCGTCACCTCCTGCTCGCGCTCTCGCAGCCGCGCCGCGCCCTCGCCGCGGCGAGAGGCGCGCGCGGCGGTGTCCGTGCCGGCGAGGGCGTCGTGCCCGCTCCCGCTCCCGTCGCGGCGCAGGCGCGCGGGGACTCCCTCGTCCCGTCCTGCGCCGCCGCGTCGGAACGGGGAGGAGGCCTTGGGGCCGGCGGCGGCCGACGGCGGCGGCGGCGCGGGGTTGCGGCGGTACTGCTGGAGCGAGGGCAGGGGGGCGTCGAGGATGATGCTGAACTCGCCGGCGGCGCCCGCATGCGCGAGCATCATCTCCTCCATGCGCGCCATCGCCTGCGCCGCGGCCGCGCGGCGCTGGTCCGCCGCCGTGCCGGAGGGCGCCGGCCGCCGCGTGCCGCCGCCGCGGGGCGCGTCCATCGGCGTCGGGGGTGGTGGGTGGCCGCCTAACCGCCGCCGCGCTGACTTTTGTTTGACTTTTTCCGTTCCGTTCGAACTTCGAAGAGGACGAGAAGTTGCGGATTTGGGGGCTTTGGCCGTTTCGACGAAGATGGAGAGAAATGTTGGATTGGAGAGGGAAATGTGTGCGTCGGTTTGCACCCTAGTCCCTTTGATTTTTATGAATAAAATTAATTGCCAGTTGTTGGTTATAGTTTGTGCCTCGTGGTATTTTGTTTCTCTTTTGATTTCATCTAGTGTCATGTCTTTGCATGAATTACATGAGGTTCTAAAACTTGGATTCTGAATTTTTGACTTCGTTCTACTTTCGACATCTGCACGATGGACAATGCTGTTTCGAAAGTCGTTTGATCGACTCATGATCTGCATCAAACTTAAAATTGCTTCAAGCAAGGGTAAACTCTCCTTCATTAGTATTTGTCTTGATTATCCCATGGCAAGCCACATGTGAGGTGATGACGATGTCGAGGACTGCCACTATTTTAAGGACAACAAGGAGTTGCTAGCACCTAAAGTTGGACGAATATGAATCACCCTTATCTGCCATGGTGTTATCCTAAAATCATATCATCATAGGTAGCAGAGGCCACATATGTGTAATGTATATACATATTTGTGTTTTGTCATTCAAACATTGGCTTAGGTTGTAGTAGACGACAAACCAAGAGCTACGATGGTGAGACCCTTCACTCTCAAGTCTCAACTCATGTGAGGTCTCGAGTGGGGGATGAATGAGCATGATCCATGAACCACATTGTGTTGAATCATTTCCTTTGAGCATTTCATTTTCACCTAACGGCAGTTCTGTATCAACGGTGAGTCCTCTTTAGTTGTTGACTAGGTGTCAAAGCATCATGATGAGTGGTCCAACTGAATTGCTTGTTGTAGTCTTTGAATTGTGCTCCTCTTCTCGCTTGAAATGGAATATTTAATAGAGGTGTGTGTTTAAAATGTCCTAAAGAGTATAGGTTGGATTTTGTCTAATATCTACAAAGAGTTGAGAATGACAATATCGGTTCATGTCCCAAAACTTTCAGGATAATCCAAATCACGAGGACATAGACTCATACTTAAGGTTCCCTTTCATCCAGAAAATACAAAAAGATCAGGCACTTTCTTGCAAAATGGATGGTTTAAAAACCTTGACTCGCACCAAATAATCGGTCGCACTGGCACGTGCAGTGCAGGTGCAGCCACATTAGCGGGCCCACTTGTTAGTGGGCAGCTAATCCAGGAGTACACGCAGCTAATCCACTTGTCAGAAGGGCCCCACATTTATCTATTTTTATTATCGTTTGACACGTCATGGGGAGAGAGACCTGGGAAACGCTGGCTGCTACCTGGACCCGATCAAATCATGCCCTGGACTCTAAATCTAAAATATAAAAAATGAAACAGTCACGTCTAATCGCGTAAATTATCCCCTCACAAGAATTTAGTGGCGGTAGATATATCTTGGAAGGGAAATGGGGTTTCGTGTTGGTTTGTTTTCACAGCTAGGGAGAAAACGACGTACTAGTAGGCATTGACTTGGCACGTCTATTTGATGTGCAATTTCCCTTGTGACCATCACGTCACGATGCATAATTGGAAGCAGCGACATTTAGGATTTTTTCTTGAAGAAGCAGTGGTGATATTGGCGAGTGAGTGCTCAGCAAGCTGACCACTGGCGTTGAGCCCAAGCTATCCACGACGACACTATAGTGGGCTGGTGGCCCAGGTCCGGAGGGAAGGAGACTGGCTTTCAATTTTGCCCAAACTGATTTATATTAATCCAATGTTTTTAGTTTTTGAGGAAAATCGAGCGTTTTTAGTTATTATTAATTGGTTCATTCAATCAATTGTCAAAGAATTAGCACACCGATTGTTTATGGCTATAGAGTTGGCAAGTTTCTAGAAAGTTCTGATAAATTGTATAATAGAGAACATTGTTTTCTACTATTATTTTAACACTCCACCAATTGCAACCGATAATTCTTTTTGTCTAAACTTTGACGAGTCTTAATTTTAGCAAGCCTAAATGTTAGCTCACCATGATTTCGGATGGCAAAGAATTGAAAGCCAAAAAAGCAAACCCATCATATAGAGTGCACGCACATTGGTGTCTTCTTTTTTTTCCCCTTTCATTTTGACTTTGCTTTCGCACCTTCACGGGACCATATAATGTTAGGTTATGCCAAGAGTTTACTTTTCCTGATCCTTTTTACATCATATTTGTCGTCAATACAATATAGATAGATTTTACTAAATAAGATCGGGTCCGTTGAGAAAGTGAATGAACCTTCGAAATGGAAGCACGAAATTTAGGAGGAAAAACAACGAAAAAAATGTAAAGCGCGACACTGGAGTGGCCGGTTCCTTTTTTTTACGCGTATAACTGGCTGATCGATCATAGGTGGGCTTTTTCCACGCCTCTGACACGTTGGGCTCGTGCCGCTCCTTTTGACCACCGGCACCAGCACGCTACTCTACCAACGCTATTCTACGAAGCTGGGTCACACAGTCTGAACAGCCGCTGGATCCACACCTGAGCTGACTTGCCGCCGGCCGGCAGGGGCCGCTCGTGATCGCACGTGCAGCTAGCGCGCCCGGCGCCCGCCCGAGCGCCGGTTGGCCGGCCGGCCGGTTCGATCCGTCGTGTCAGAGGGCACCCACCGACCAGTGTGGACTAGAGAGACCACTCGTACTCGTAGGCAAGGTCAGCGCCTCAGCGGCAAGGAAGCGTAGGCAGGCATTGGTGGGCGCGGCGTTGACCGTGCATGCATCCATGCACGCAGCGCAGGCATCGCATGGGAGTGCGGGGCCGGTGCCACGTGGCCGCGCCGCCGCATTCGATGCACCCGGCAGGCCGCCTCGGGATGCGCGGTAATTTATTAACTCTTCACGCTTTCCCGAACTAACCCTCGCGAGAAACGTACCCCGGGCAGCAGGTTAAACAAAACCCTGCTGGTTAGTTGAGCAAATTGCTCCATTTACCTTCGGTACAAATTGACAATTACTCCCTATATTTGAGTATTTATGTACAGTGCTTAGCTAAAAATGTACTGTAATGTTTTTTTTTTGTCCTGGCAAAAGAGAAACCAAATCAATTTCCTCTGTTCGCGATGCAACCTAACAAGGGATTGCCTTAGTAGATTAATTCATGCCTAGATTGACGGACTATCTATGGATCTCGCTCTCATGCTTTTTGTTTTGCGTGTAGTAGGACTTCAATCTGGGCATTCGGTATTTACCGAACCGATCGGTACGGTTCTTCGGTTCCAACACAAATTCGGTTCCTGAAAAATACGTACCGATCGGTTCCTTTCAAATGCGAGTACCGAGCAATTTCGGCTTCGGTACCTTCGGTTCGGTTTCGGTACTTACCGAAAATACCGAATAGAAGCAGATGAGAGTTCGCTCAGATCCTCCATCCTCGCAGGGCGAAGCCGCAGACACGGCTCACCGGCGTTGACTCGGGCATCTGGGCGTGAACAGCGACGGCGCGACGTGCTTGCTGACTCCTTGCGATGGCTGGTGGCGGCCGGTCGGTGGAGGAGGACAAGGTCGCTGCGCCCCGTCGCTGGGTGTCTTGGCGCGGACGGTGCGGGCGGAGGCGGCGGCTTACCTTGGTCCGGTGGCCGGGCGGTGGTGGCCAGGGGTAAGGTAGGGCGAGACGTCATGGAGCGAGGGGAGGTGGCGTCCCGAGTCGCGAAGCACTCGCGCTCGTGCTCGCTCGGGAGGGGCGGCGCAGGAGAGTGGAGGGCCGCCTGGGTGACGGCGCGAGTGGGGATGGATGGCTGGGTGCTGTCCGCTGGCTGAGTGGATAGGGTTTCTTGTTTCTGACTTATGTGGGCTGCTGCTGGGCTACATTAGTTACTGGGCCGCTTATACAATTCGGTACTTTCGGTAAAATCGGTTTACCGAGGGAAGGAACCGAATTTACCACGATAATTTCGGTACCCAGAAACCAGGAACCGAACAGGGAACCGAGAATTTCGGTTTCGGTATTTTCGGTTCGATTCTCGGTTTCTTCGGTTCGGTTCTCGGTTTTCGGTATTTTGTGCCCAGATTGAGTAGGACTTGGAGTAGTTTGAAGTTCACACAACACACAACGGGCGCGTCAGAAGCACCAATGCACCACTAGTAGTAACTTTGTTCCTCGTCAAAGTTTGGCATCTATGCAAACAAACGCTACTCCCACCTCCGTTTTTTTTTACTCGTACACTACGCCAAGGGTAGTTTGATCGTAGGTGTTCTAGGTTCCAATTAACGACGATGACAATCGAAACGCACGCGAACAACAGACAAAAAATGGAGCGTAAAACCAAAAAGAAAGAAACAAAAACAAAAACGAGGAAACACGTCCAAAACTGCCAGCGCGAAAATCTGGCAACTTTCTACCTACCAGGAGTCCGTCCTAGCTAAGCAAATGCCAGCGGTAATTAATAGTTTAGATCGATCGAGAGTAAATACCTTAGGAAGAGCGAAACCGAAGTACTTGTCCTGCTTGGCCGCCCCGCCGCCGCCGGCCAAGGCGGGTGCAGCGGGCTCCGTCCGCCGCCGTACCCGTACCCGCCGTACGCGCCGCCGCCGCGGAGGGGGCTCCGCCCGCCGTCGTACCTCGTCGTCATCCCCCCGTTGCTTCCGGCGACGTCCTCCGCGTCGTCGTCGTAGCCGTCCGCGGCGCCACGCGACATGGCGTGCGCCATGGCGGCGGCCGCGCGGGCCTTGGACTTGTTGGACGACCGCGCCGACAGCGGGTGCACGGGCGACGCGGTCGCCGTGGCGGTGGTGGCGCCGTTGGGGACGAGGAGAGGGTGCGCCGGGGACGCCGGCGCTGAGTAGATCCCGGCCGCCGGGCGCCGCTGCTGCCGCCCGTACGTCGGGCTGCCGGCCCGGCGCCAGTCCATGTACGCGCGCGCGTGCCCGCCGGTGGATGGAGTGGGATGGAGGACGGCGGCCGCCGGTGCGTGCGGTGCGCGTGCTGGGCGGCGGCGTCGGCGAGGTTCTGGGCTTGAGGGCAACGGAGTGCTTCGTCTCTCTGTGCGTGGAGAGCGGCCAAGAGCTGGAGGGAGGTTACTTCTTGCCGCAAAGGGAGGCGCTTTGAGGATGCTTTTCGAATTAATAAATAAATAAATATATAATATTTTTTCCGTGGATTTAGGCTGATAAAATATTTCTCGAGAGCGGTGCACAATTAATGACCGCGGAGCTAAACAAAATGGGCGATCTTCACCGCTCGCTGATCAAAACCAGACTTCTTTTTATAACAGACCAACCAATAGCAACCCCGATAAGGGCATCTCCAAGAGTATTTTGTAAATTTATTATTTTTTTAAATTATTATCTAGACAACCATTTGAGAAAATATCATTTTTCTATTTTTTATCTTTCAACAATTATTTATATCTTGTGCGTACCCTAGAGAGTTGTGTTTGCTTTTTGTATATGTCCAACGAGAAGTTTGGAACGAAGGGTGCCTATATTTTAAAAATCCGAAAATATTTTTCACTAAAATTCATATTATTTCAATAAATTAGGAAGAATAGAAAGAGTCTCTTGAGTTTCACTAATAAAGCCAAGTGCTATAAGGTAAATTATAAAACTTATTAAATTTATCGTAATCGTCTCATATTTTGCTTTTATCTGTGTCCCACCTTTTCTCTTTAGGCTCTCCTTATATTCACTTGATGTTTAGATCCACCACTGCAAAGGCTCACATGCCTAGCTTGTTGCATGTATGGGAGTCAAGTTTTTCTCTTTTCTGTCGACCATATCAACATTAGTTTGGCTAACCATTATTGTACTTGCTCTAAGGGGCTTAATTGTTTTCAGTAGAGATAGTAAAACCTACAAAGTAATTCAATTATAAGTGCATAAAAGTGTAGATGTTAAAATTTGATTATAACTATCTAGACCTCAAATTGCTACTGTAGCAATCTACTCTCCTCTTACTCGCATCAAATTGTAATAGGAGAGGTAGAAGTGGACATATCAGTTGAAAGAAGTTACTCACATTTGCCTCATTTTCCCAATCACCGCCTTCCTATGACTCTCTCTCCCACGGCGCGCTCTCTCTCTCCTTCACAAATATCTTATTAGTAAGAAAAAAACAACCTAGCCACTAGGGTTCTCTAATACATAGCGAGTCAGTTTCTTGGCGAACATCCACTAGAAAAGCCAACTAGTGAACGATTTTTAGACATCTCGTGACTTTTCTTTTTTGACAACTTTTTTTTTTTGCAAATCTTCTCTTTTGAAAAGTTTTCTATTTTTAGCGAAAGAAAGATAAAGTGACATATAACTTTCATCTATAACTTATGCGTATAAATTAGACATCTAATTAACTTACACACATGAGAGAACGAGATTGAAAAGAAAAGAACTTGCACAGTCAGATCGTTCGCTCAGATGGGAACTGAGCGAACTGTTGACGGCATTTAGACCCTGTTTTCATCCCATGAAAGCCGTCAATATTGGTCACAACTCAGAGCTACACCCAGCAAATAAGTAGTGACATAAGTGCATTTCACTTGGTTCCACTTGTACATGTCATTATTTGGATGCAGGTGCAAACAGCTACTAATCAAGCCTGAACAAGCTTAAATGAAGCAAATATGACCAAACCTCGAATGAGCGAGCAACACACTACAGGACACGTAGGGACAGCTATGGAACAAGGCTGGTGGGCCCACCTGCCCAAGCCCTAGTCGACCGACCAGGCTTTGGTGGGTCCCACCTATCAGACTTGCTCCACCGACCTACTGGACATTCTAGAAGGTGCCACGTGTCAACACCAGGGAAGACCCCTGGTCGACCGACCTGGGGTGTAGGCCCAACCGAGGTTGGTTCGCTCCACCGACGTTCCTAGCACATCCCTGACGTCAAATCAAGTCGGTTTGAAGTCGGTTTGATCCAAGGGTGGAGAAGCCATGTCACGCGGATCGATGACGTGGCGCTGGAGTAGCCCTTACTCCATATCCCCTATAAATACCCACTAGAGCTTAGTTTGAAGGGCACAATGAATCATAGGAAGAGCTACTCTTAGCTAGATAGTGTGAGGATAGAGGGAAGAGAGTGAGGAGTTCCAGCGGAGGAGTCCCGGGCTGTCGGGAATCTTCTTCCAGGAGCGCCTCAGCGAATGCTTGTCTTCTAGTAAGTCTTCTTTCTAGTTGCCTTTCATCTGAGTACTTCCAGTATTTACTTTCTGCCTTAGTTTATCGTAAGTATACAGCCTTTCTGCTGGCGCATTGCTCTCTCTTGAGCGAAGCCGGTGTGGACTTCTTGTCGCACTCAAGGAACGCCCGGAGCGAAGTGTGACAGACCTCTCTGGGACTTAGGAGTTCTCCTTGGGAGTTCATAGGCAAGTTGGAAATAATAGTAGGCCGGAATTGGTAGCCGCCTCAGGGCTGTGCTGAGTCACAACCTGTTTCGCCTATCGGCCACAGTAGAAGGGTGAGTTAACTCTCACGTATCCTTAGGATAGCTAAGCCAGAGTCCAAATACTAGAATTACCTCTCTACCCAATCCTAAGCCCTTGATTATTGCCTGACGGCATTCCTTGGCCTACCTAGTCCACTTCTCGTTCTCAGTGGAAAATACGATACCTGGAATACTCCCGGCGAAGTGCAACATTGACTACCCGTTCGCTTGCGGTAATACCTTTTGCCACTTCTGGTGTCAACACGAACAGCTATGAAAATTGATTTTCAAATACATAGAGCTCATCATGGTTGGCTCAAAAATCACCATATGGCCAGTTTTGCAACTCTAGGGTCACAAGATTCTTGTTACCACTAACTCGAACTAGTGGTAGAAACTAAATAAAATTTTTAAAAGCTCGGTCCAATGTACATTGTGTCCATATCCGAATCTTGGCACGCCTCCATCCTAGACCTAAGCATTTTGCAGATGGAGCCAAAAAAAAAAGTCTCGTTATTTTGGGCTAAAATAATCCCGCAAATGACCGTCCCATTGGATGAGTCAGGCCTGTTTTGGGCTCAGACCAAGCTCGGGGCTGGACGGCCTGCCACCCATTTTACAGTGTAAAATAGTAAAATAGATATTTCTGGCTGGTTTTGGACCGGCCCATGGGCGCATCATGGCCTGCGGGCTTGGGAAGGGCTCGAAATGCTCGGACTACTCCATCCTCAGGTTCCATATCTGCTTGGATCTAGGCCCACTACACTCACCCATGAATAGGTCCATCTACATCTCACATGCCGCTCTTGCCTAGGTCAAGAATGGAGCACTAGTACATAAATGATTTTTAGGAGGTAATGCCCAAACATGAACGCGTCAGGCACAAAATCCAATCGCATCCTAAAAGCGGCGCTGAGTTGGAGCCGCCGAGTTGTTCTCAGGCTATTTTAGCCGCCCGCTATGAGCTTCGCCCGAGTCTCATAGCGATGGTTCAGGAGAATCCCTTGTCGGGAGAAGGAGATGAAAACCCCTACGCCCACCTACGTGATTTCGAGCAACTTTGCTCATGCATTCACATCCAAGGGATGAGACGAGTTACCCTTAAGTGGAAGCTCTTCCCATTCTCTTTGACGGGAAAAGCTAGACGCTGGTACTCTCGTTATCGACAGAGAATGGGAGAAGCTTGTTGGTATAAATTAAGTGCACATAAAATAAGAAGGATTCCGCAGCGCCGTAACTTACCATTGTAGCATTTTACCGGAGTAAACCAGGTATCGTTATTTATATTTTACCACAGGGAAGCAAGAGTTAAAGAATCGATAATTCACCATCATGTATCTACTAACTTAATAAACCAACTAGACTAAAGCGAGGGGTAAATGATATATATAAGGTAATATAGATAATAAAGCACATATGAGAATTCTATGATAAATGAGTAGCTAGCTAGAGTGAGAGGACAACGGGAGAGATCAAGATTCCTATATACTTCTCTATTACTTTGGTTCTATGATAACAGGGAATGGTTAGATATAGCAATCACACAATAGCACTTTGGAGCAAGAGTCCTTTCCAACTCTCGAAGAAGACTGGGTAAAGAGTAGTTGGGAGAAGGCCGAGAGCTCTACGAAACACCAACCCGAACGTGGTGGAATACAAAGGCCCGACAGAGTCACCTCTCAGGGCTACCACAACTATCCGTGGGATTGGGCGCAACCTCGTGTAACCTATACTCTAGACACCATGCCTACACTATCGATTACTACTCTAATTACTATAGATAACTAGAGCACTCAATACGAGCGAAGATCCCATACTAAGATGTAACAACTATACTAAACAATTATAAGATAGGCATAAAAGTAAATAGAGAAGATGAATGTATTAAAGCATAAGTCTTACAAAGAGTAGATACAAAGACATACCAAATCTCTGAAGACTTCTCCAGAACCGAGCGCAGCTCCGCTCTCCCTAACTCTCATCTAGATCTAATCTACTACATTGGAATGTCTAGCTCTAATCCTCTAGAGAAGAGAAGTCATCCATTCAAGGGACGCCTCTACAACTCTGATCCCGCTGGGAGATAATGAATTAGGGTTTAAGGGATGCCTCCTCCAGGGGCCAGGGGCCCTGCTTATATAGCCCTCTAGGATGCACCACAGCCCTCGGATCAAACCGACCTAAACGGACGATTATTATTCATCCTCAAAGGCGGTGGAGGCAGGATCCGCGAGGCCGATGCCGATTGGTCCCGGTGGTCGGGCCGGCCGCCCAAGGGGGAGTCGGCCGACTCTCCACCGAGCCCGTTCGGGCTCCCGTTTGGTCCGAGCCTTCTCGAACCTTCCGTTACATGAATTTTCACCGGTTCCCGATTATCTCTATGTAAACCCGACATGTGGGCCTTCCTTTGGTATTTTTAGCCGACACCTCGCGAAACGTACATTCACCAAAACTCGTGGAATTCCGTTAGTATAACCCCTATATCTAGTTGGTGAACATATTTTAGTCCTTTCTCATGTCTAGTTGACGGTAAAAATTGGCACATAACGACCGTCAACAACTCCCCCAAGCTTACCTTTTGCTCGTCCCCGAGCAAAGATAAACTCGTGTGGATCGAGTTGCTACAATGCTTTCACGCCTCAAAAGTACACATGCGTTCAAACAAGAACTCTCCTCCGAATTAGAGTGAACTATTCGACTCAAAACTTACTCATATTACCTTTCACCATGGGGCTTGTAACCGTCGCTTGGGTCTTGAGCGGTTGAAAGACGTAACGGTCAAGTCAAGCGCTATATTTCTCGCTCTTTGATCAACTATTATTCTCGGAGTTTTTTGCAAGATTTTCAAATAAAACTCGAGTTCCTTGTATGAACCTTTCGGATCTCTCATTTGTGGTATTTCTCGATCCTCTCCAAGGCATGAGTAGTATATGCCTTCTCTTCTCTCAAAATATGTGGTATTTGTGGAACTAAGCCATAGTGGAAAGTGCATTCTCTCTCACCCTACCTTCTAATAGGCTTATGTGGAGCTCATAGGTGGGGAGACACTCAAACTCACTTGCATATATTGCACAGTTAAGACATGGATCCAATAGGAACTAAAATAATAATAAAGTCATATGTGCATGTGAATGAGGAAATGGATGATAATATGATGATGATAAGGGGTGATCACTTGGTGAACATCTACTTCTACATTGCTCCCTTGGGGATAACATGACGCCCTTTATTCGGAAACCTTGAAACTTCTTGAAAGGAAGGACTTGGCTACTCTTTCTCTTTCTCTTTTTTTTCTTTTTTTTCTTTTTCTTTTTTTTATTATTTTTTTAGAGAAACCAATCCTCGAGAACGAACTTCTCGAAAACGAAACTTTAGCAACGGGGAGTGTATAACTTGAAATGATAAAGATTGGAGCTTTTATGTAGGCAATGGAACGGCAATGATTATTTCGAGATGTTCACTCCCGGATAAGAGTAGAACCTTTTCTAGATGAAGTGAAATGAGTGGCGTATATTTTTGGTGTTCACTCCCGGTGTAGGAGTAGAACAATTTATGAATGAATGGAGAATGTGTATGTGGATGGATGGATGGATGGATGCGTACTCCCGGGGTAGGAGCAAAGATAAGTGCGTATCTCCGTGGTAGAGACAAGATAATATGTGGGGGAATGCGTACTCCCGGATAGGAGCAAAGATAGGTGCGTATCTCCAGGGTAGAGATAGCACAATATGTGGTGAATGTGGATCTATATGTAGGTGGTACTTCTAGGGACAAGTAGCAATGTAATGAATGTAGTACTTATAAAATAGGTGCATGCTTCGAGGACGTAAGTAGCATAGATCAATGGATGGAGAGCACATAGTAATGACTTTTAACTGCATGAATAATTCCTTATGGGTCCACAAAAGATAACCACACTCAATGCCTAAAGACTACACTCAAGCCTACAAAATGATCTATATAAACAGATGGGGTTTCCTAATCTAGTAAGCATGAATATATGGTCGTGGTAGGAATTTGAACTCTCATCATAAAGGAACTCATCATGCATGAATTTAATATTTTCATAGATAAATTCTCCGTAACTCTAGTATCTCTAGGAACAAGATGGACAGCAGCTCAAAACTTTCTCATATCATACCCGTCAACCACCTAGACTTAGATCAAGCGTTTGCTACCCACAAGTTTCGTGTTCGAGCAAATCTCAAATCTAAACAAGTTGTGCCTAAACTCGGGAGAGTGCAAGGTTGAAAACTAGGTACTTGAGAGGAATTACTACAGAGCAACTATTCATCATCTCCATATAGAGTTTATTGTAGGGATCATTTTAAAGATAGATTAAAAGAGCTCTCCTAAAAAGAAAAGATAAATCTTTCTGGGTTTCTAAGGTTATGCATCTTTTTTAGTTGTTTTTAACAAAGCAAGCTCTATGAAAGCATAGATAGATAAGTTGGAAACACTTAGCTTGGTACACGGGGGATGCTCTCCCCCAAGCTGGATGTTGACGTAGTCTGTCGATGTTGCTGACTAGCAGTGAAGGCGTTCTAGTATGCCTGGAGTGTCGTTGATAGTTGCTGTTGGGGACAGCCTCGACTATTGAGGGCAAACTCCGACAGGAGACTAGACATCCTTCCGTCTATTGACTCTTCTTGATCCTTTATGTTCTCGTGAAGCTCAAATAGACAACAAAGCTTGTGGAACTGATTAAGCATTAGTGATGAAAACCTCTAAGCCTTGGTTGCCTAGAACTGCCTTAACTCAAATGTCTTCTAACAGATCACAAGAAATATTTTTATCATTTTATAATATAGGGATGCGATACGAGAAAATAGATATGCTGAAAAAAAATTATTTTTATGCCACCACAATGAATGATTATTCACATGGGGCTTAGTAGTTTTCTGGATGCAAAATGCAAATCTTTATTTTCTTTTTCTAGTGCGAGAGATAGTAAAGCGAAGATGCAATTAAGATGCATGTAGGGGAAACAAATATGCTTAAAGGAAAATGCAATGCTCAGTGAAAGGAAATGCTTTGATAAATACCAAGTTACCTACTTGGCGAGGGTTCGTGATTTAAGTCCTCCAAACAGACTTCTTGTCATGTTCACTCCTTCAAAGGCATCATTTGATCCCAAAGGTAGAGACCTTGAGAATCGCACCTCTTGAGATGGTAACTCTAGGAAAGGAGTCACCCATGTTCTTTCTTGTCCAGCAGTCTTTATCACTGGAGTTCCTTGTGATGAAGAGTATATGCTTCTAGTGGTCCTTTACTTCTTCTTGGAGTTTGCCTTGCTTAATTGACTTCTCTCCTTGAGCATCTTGTCTTCTAAAATTTCACTCCTTCTTTTTTTCTTCCTCTTTTTTTTTTCTTATGCCTAGACCTTGTACTCCACTCATTGTTTCTTCTCGCCGTGCTAGAGTGACGGGGCTTGAAAAGGGGAAGAGCATTGCTAGATCAATGTTTGAAGAGTCATCGGCCTTCCTCCCCAAGCTTGACCTTGTTGTCGCTCGCCACGTGAAACCAAATATGAGTGTTGAGTCATCCTCGAGTGTGTTGTGCTTATGTCCTTAGACACCGTTTTATCCTCTATTCTTAGGCCTTCATTTGTCTCGAGAGGGATTTTTGATTATAGGTCCATTGAGCAAAGATCTCTTCTTTGAATTCTCGCTTTTGTTTGTACCGTCAATCCGATGAGCATACGTATGCTTGCATGATCTTCTTTCGTCAACCATTCTTGATTTTCATTGAGTCTTGGTTGACGCATTGATGTTCATTGGAGATGTAGACTCGAGTTCTTCCTTGATGGTCTTTGTCTTCTAGCGGCATGGCAAAGAGTTGCGTTAATGATACGCCATCCATCTTGTTGATCAAGGAAGGGTCTTCATCTCCAATGGTTTAGGGACATCATCTTGCAAATGTGGTTGTTCCTGGTCTTCTTGGGTTTGGTCGGTAGTCAACCCTTGATGATGATTGGTTGACACAAGGATGTATGCTTATCATGCCATCCTTGTCCTTGCTGCGACGTGCAAAATGGTGTCGTCAAGAACAACGAGAGCAGGTCTTTGATTGGCCAAAATGAGCCGAGTTACACCATACTCCTCATTGGCATCCTAGCTCGAGTTTTGGGCCCAATGCTATGTTGTCTTCAATGTTGCTCATAGCTTGTCGCCTTGTTCATCCACTTCTTTGAGTGAGTTCAAATGATGATCCTTCTTGTGGCACTCTTGTCTTTCTCTTTGTTCCATTACGAAGTGGCAAATTCGCGGGTGATGCCAATCCACGAATAGGCGATCATAAGTTCAAAGTTAACTTGCAACAAAAGACAATGTGAATGATATTTGATACTTACAATTCTTCCTTGGACGATGAATGAATTGTCTTTTGTGTGAAGTTGCTGGAGTTCATCATATGCCTTGCTTCATCTCCGAAGGTCGTTCATCTCGACATATACCCAATTTGGATTTGAGAGTTTTCTCATAGGGTTAGTCCAACAAAATAACCAATGTCTACACTAGCAATTTTTAGCTCAATAACTAAGCTAGGCTCCATGTCTAATTTAATTAAGGAAGGCTATTTAACCTAAGCACCATGCTTAATTTAAAAGCCTTTAGAAGCACCCATACGGCCATATGTAGCACTTCCAAACCAAAGCATACTATAGCAAACAAAGGTAGCATGAAAGCATTATAGAGAGTTACTCAAACAGAGATGACAAAGCATGATCATGGTGAGGAAATATATATATATAAACATTTTTTTTATTTTTTAGATGCAGGCAATGTGAATGCATGCAAGAAACTAAACATGCAATGGATGAGCAAACATAAATAAGCTAAACGGAGAAAATGCATGAATTGTTAAAAGTAAACATGCAAAAGGGTGCAAGAATTCAAAAAGATAACTACTCATCAATTTTTAAAGTCCATGAGCAAGACTATCTCACCTTTCTTGATCATACTTACCATGACTCACATGATGAAATTTGTGAGTGGTGCAAAGATCTATGTTCGTCACTTGAGATGTGATTTGAATTCTGTGACGATGACCTTTTTCTCCAATCTACACATGGTTAGAAAATATAAATGTATACGCAAACCCGAGAGGTGGCGGGGTTCCAGTTGAATGTTGAATGTTGAGGGACCCCGGGCTCTTCAATGTCTTGTGGAAGCTTGTCGGAAGGTCGAACGACATCTTTTGTCCCGTCTATTCCAAACTCAACAAACAAAGGGTAATCCTACTAAAGCTAGTGATACACTAGATTAGCAGACATCAAGATCATTATCAAAATCTTAACACCGATTGCTTCCCAAGAACGGCGCCAAAAATGCTTGTTGGTATAAATTAAGTGCACATAAAATAAGAAGGATTCCGCAAGCGCCTGAGAACTTACCATTGTAGCATTTTACCGGAGTAAACCAGGTATCGTTATTTATATTTTGCCACAGGGAAGCAAGAGTTAAAGAATCTGATAATTCACCATCATGTATCTACTAACTTAATAAACCAACTAGACTAAAGCAGGGGTAAATGATATATATAAGGTAATATAGATAATAAAGCACATATGAGAATTCTATGATAAATGAGTAGCTAGCTAGAGTGAGAGGACAACGGGAGAGATCAAGATTCCTATATAATTCTCTATTACTTTGGTTCTATGATAATAGGGAATGGTTAGATATAGCAATCACACAATAGCACTTTGGAGCAGCAGGTCCTTTCCAACTCTCGAAGAAGACTGGGTAAAGAGTAGTTGGGAGAAGGTGCCGAGAGCTCTATGAAACACCAACCCGAACGTGGTGGAATACAAAGGCCCGACGAGCCGTCACCTCTGGGGGCTACCACAACTATCCGTGGGATTGGGCGCAACCTCAGGTAACCTATAGTCTAGACACCATGCCTACACTATCGATTACTACTCTAATTACTATAGATAACTAGAGCACTCAATACGAGCGAAGATCTCATACTAAGATGTAACAACTATACTAAACAATCATAAGATAGGCATAAAAGTAAATAGAGAAGATGAATGTATTAAAGCATAAGTCTTACAAAGAGTAGATACAAAGACATACCAAATCTCTCGAAGACTTCTCCGAACCGGAGCGCAGCTCCGCTCTCCCCTAACTCTCATCCGATCTAATCTACTACATTGGAATGTCTAGCTCTAATCCTCTAGAGAAGAGAAGTCATCCATTCAAGGGACGCCTCTACAACTCTGATCCCGCTGGGAGATAATGAATTAGGGTTTAAGGGATGCCTCCTCCAGGGGCCAGGGGCCCTACTTATATAGCCCTCTAGGATGCACCACAGCCCTCGGATCAAACCGACCTAAACGGACGATTATTATTCATCCTCAAAGGCGGTGGAGCAGGGGATCCGCGAGGCCGATGCCGATTGGTCCAGTGGTCACGGGCCGCCCAAGGGGGAGTCGGCCGACTCTCCACCGAGCCCGTTCGGGCTCCCGTTTGGTCCGAGCCTTCTCGAACCTTCCAGACACAGAATTTTCACCGGTTCCCGATTATCTCTATGTAAACCCGACATGTGGGCCTTCCTTTGGTATTTTTAGCGACACCCCGTAAAACGACATTCACCAAAACTCGTGGAATTCCGTTAGTATAACCCCTATATCTAGTTGTTGACATATTTTAGTCCTTTCTCATGTCTAGTTGACGGTAAAAATTGGCACATAACGACCGTCAACAAAGCTGCAAGCCAAATTCTGTCTTACCTACTTCCCTATCTCCCATGTAGCTCGTCTCCGTAGAGATATCCTAAGCTTCAAGCAAGAAGAAACGGAATCTCTAGGTGCGGCATGGACACAAATCACGGACTTAATGTCCTCAGGTCCAGACTTAGCCATACCCGAGCCAACACTGATGCAACACTTCTATCTCAGTCTTAGGCAAAGTTCCGCACAATTCCTTGATCTAGCCTCGAAGGGAGCATTCCTTCATCCCATTAGTGAGGGTAAGGTAGTCATAGCAACCATACTAGACAACACCCCCTACACTAATGACCATAGTGAAGCTCCTGAGGAAGAGCAAGCCCCTAGGGACGAAACCTCGTCAGCTAACGCCACAATTGTCACAGCCCAAGCTGCCGAGTCTGAACCACAAACACCTCCAAGGGAAGAAGTCATTCACCCCTTGGAATATCCCTTGAACATCGAGACAGACCTTTTCGCCGATTTCAGCAATGTCTCGAAACAACCCGTGCAAAGGAAAAGAAGTAGAGATCCAAAAGAATACATCTCTTCTCGCCTAGAGGCTTGTTACCTCAAGGCAACTGCCCAAGAGCTCATGTCTGTCATGAGTAGCGAATGGCTGAGAGAATCAGAGGTGTTGCCTGATGTCATCAGACTTCTATCCTGTTTCACAACCATTCCCTATCTCATAGGTAGGACCTCTGTCGATTCTCTTTACGACCCCGCCGTAGGAGCAAATGTAATGTCTAAAAATTTAGCATTAACACTCCTCGGTGAGGAACCGTTAACTCCAAATGATAAGTTCCTCAAATTACCATCTGGGGAACTGGTCAAGAGTTGCGGTCTTGCACGGAACATACCAGTCACCATTAACAAAGTAAATGTCCTTCTGAATTTCTACGTCTTTGAGGTGGAGGACATTGATTTGTTAATTGGGTACCCGCTCCTCAGATTCCTGAATGGATTCCAGGGCGGGTACGTTAAGGGTCAACTCGGGAAAGGCATAAACGTCTCAGTCTCCTTTGCCGGCTCGGTCAATACCAAATTAGAGCCGTGACCCGAAATTGACCCAGTAGAGGAGGTGATGGTAGCAACCCATCTAGAGGCATCACAACCTGATTTAAAGGAGGAAGCTAAGGATTACATCGAAGAGCCAGAAACAAACCCTGACCTAGAAGACCCCTTAGAGTTAGATGAATCCGAACCACAACCTAAACCCTCCATAGAACTTAAGCCACTTCCTTCTGGGCTTAAGTATGTCTTCCCTAACAGCAATAGAGAGAGCCCTATTATCATTAGCGATCAACTTTCAGAAGAGGAGACCGCTAAACTCATAGCCATTCTGGAAAAGTATCGTTCCGTCTTAGGATACTCCGTCCAAGACCTTAAGGGGATTAGTCCCGCTCTCTGCACTCATCGCATCCCAATAGAATCCGAAGCTACACCGTCCAGAGAGCCTCAAAGGAGGCTAAATAATGCGATGAGAGAGGTAGTGAAGAAGGAGGTCTTGAAGCTCTTGCACGCGGGCATAATCTACCCTGTTCCAAACAGTGAGTGGGTCAGCCCCGTACAAGTAGTACCTAAGAAAGGAGGAATGACGGTCGTTAAAAATGACAATAACGAACTTATCCCACAACGAACCGTCACGGGATGGAGGATGTGCATTGATTACCGAAAACTTAATAAGGCTACAAAGAAAGATCACTTTCTATTACCATTCATCGATGAGATGCTGGAACGGTTAGCGAAACACTCTTTCTTTTGTTTCCTTGATGGGTATTCGGGTTATCATCAAATTCCAATCCATCCCAAAGATCAAAGTAAGATGACATTCACATGCCCCTACGGGGCATATACATACAAGCACATGTCTTTTGGCCTATGCAATGCTCCTGCTTCCTTCCAAAGGTGCATGATGTCCATTTTCTCGGACATGATTGAAGAAATCATGGAAGTCTTCATGGGCGACTTCTCAGTCTATGGTAAGACTTTTGACGGATGTCTTGAGAACCTAGAACGCGTCTTACAAAGATGCGAAGAAAAGCACTTGATCCTGAACTGGGAGAAATGCCATTTTATGGTTCGGGAAGGGATAGTGTTAGGACATAGAGTGTCCAAACGTGGGATAGAGGTAGATAGAGCTTAGATGAGTGCTTAGATGCATTTTACTACCTTAAGAAAGCACTTGTCTCTGCACCAATCATACAACCCTGATTGGTCGCTTCCTTTCGAGATAATGTGTGATGCTAGTGACTATGCTGTAGGTGCTGTCTTTGGACAGACCAGAGATAAAAAGCATCATGCTATCTGTTATGCTAGTAAAACACTAACCGGGGCTCAGCTAAACTATGCAACCACTGAAAAAGAGCTGTTGGCTGTAGTGTTTGCTATAGATAAGTTTAGGTCTTACTTGGTAGGAGCAAAAGTGATCATTTACACCGATCACGCTACTTTGAAATATTTGTTCACTAAGAAAGACGCTAAACCAAGATTAATAAGGTGGATCCTACTACTCCAAGAATTTGACTTAGAAATAAAAGATAAAAAGTGAGTAGAAAACTCGGTCGCAGACCATCTGTCTAGGATGCAGGTTGAAGACAAACAGGGTCTACCTATCAATGACTATCTTCGGGACGACACACTCCTCAAGGTGTCAGCTGCTCACCCTTGGTACGCAAACATTGTGAACTACATGGTCTCTGGCTATGTACCACCAGGGGTAGACAAGAAGAAGCTGGTCAAAGAAAGCAAAGCACACCTTTGGGATGACCCTTACCTCTATAGGGTCTGCCAAGATGGTGTGTTGAGTCGATGTGTTCCAACCGAAGAGGGCATTCAGATCATCAAGAAATGCCATGGAGCTGAATATGGAGGCCATTATAGTGCATTCAGAACCCATGCCAAGATTTGGCAAAGTGGATTCTATTGGCCTACCATGTACAATGACACCAAGAACTTCATCCAAAGGTGTGAGAGGTGCCAACGACACGGGAATATCAATGCCCGTGACGCCATGCCCCTCACAAACAACCTTCAAGTGGAGCTCTTTGATGTCTGGGGGATAGATTACATGGGTCCATTCCCGCCATCACAAGGCTACAAATACATTTTGGTGGCAGTGGACTATGTTCCCAAGTGGGTCGAAGCAATGCCTTGCAGAGCAGCAGACTCAAAACACGCCAAGGCTATGTTTCGAGAGACTATCCTCCCAAGATTCGGCACCCCAAGGCTAGTCATTAGTGATGGAGGCAGCCACTTCATTGACATAAGATTCCACGAATATCTGTCAGAAATGGGGATAAGGCACAACGTGGGTACACCTTATCATCCCCAGACAAGTGGACAAGCAGAAACCTCAAACAAGCAAATCAAGAATATTCTGCAGAAGACTGTCAATGAAATGGGAGTGGCATGGAAGCTCAGGCTCCCTGATGCACTTTGGGCATACCGGACCGCATTCAAGACTCCTATCGGTATGACCTCATACCAGCTTGTATACGGAAAGACATGCCACCTGCCTATTGAGCTGGAGCATAGGGCACATTGGGCCATAAAGAAGTGGAATATGGATTTGCCCTCAGCCGGCAACAACCGGAAGCTCCTGATCTCAGAACTGGAAGAATGGAGAGAACGAGCTTATCACAATGCCAGGATCTACAAGGAAAGAACCAAAAGATGGCATGATAAACAGATGAAGCAAAAGGAGTTCCATCAAGGAGACAAGGTTCTCATGTTCAACTCCAGGGTCAAACTGTTTGGCCATGGAAAGCTAAGGAGCAAATGGGAAGGCCCGTACCTGGTGGTTGACGCTGCGACGCATGGAGCTGTGACGCTTCAGGACGACGACGGCAACGTCTTTAAGGTAAATGGTCATCGCCTCAAACTCTTTTATGAACATGAATCTTTACAAGAAGAATTAGACATGATAGATTTTATCTTACATCCTAATCACTAAAATCTACATGTTTTCTTCACTGACATGCTAGCTTTAACACTTTACATTCCTAAAACTGCATGTCAAATTATTTGCTTGAGTAGAGGGTATTATGGGAAAATTGCTGGAACACTTCAGCACCCGGGAGCTAGTCCCGAGGAGCCAAGTGTGGGTCGACCGACCTGAGTTTGGTGCTCACTCAGACCCAGGGTGGTGCAGGCAACCCAGGACCTCAGCCTGGTCGACCCGACCCAACCAGGGTCCGGTCGACTGACCGGTGTTTTCGCGGTTTGAATTCGCACAAACGCTCAGAACGGGTAGGGGGCATGGATTTCAAATTTGAACTCAAACAACAAAAATATGCCGGTCGGCCGACCGGGTTTTTTGAAGTTTTGAACTCAGCTGAGAAGCAGGAGCGGTGGGGAGACGTCCTCCAGGACGCTCCCTTTCAAATTCTTTCAAAATTTGCCGAACCCTGCTCCTCAAAGTTGTCCTTAAAAACCTCCTCTCGGCCTCTCCTCTCTTCCCATTGCCTTCTAGCTCGAGTTCAGCACCCCCATTGCCTCCTTGAGCCATCCTTGATCACCCTCAATCTTCCCATGGCTCCTCCCACTAAACACAATCAAATCGTTCCTCGCCCAGACTCACCCATGCCTTCTCGCTCACTCACCGAGGATTTAGAATGTGCCATGGCCGTGCACGTCGTAGAAGCAGAGCCCCTGTCCATGCTGCCACCAACTGGAGGGCCATCGGGGAAATACCCCTGGTCGGCCGACCGGCACTTTGGGTCGGCCGACCAAGGGCGTGGTCGCCCGACCACCCCAAGGGGGTCCACCAAGTCAGGAGCCTTGTCATGCTCCCTGACTCCCAAGAAGACTCTTGGGAAATCCCCCTCGAGATCCACCACGCCGAGGCGACCCACCACGGGTCAGCTGGCATTGAAGGACAAGTCGCCTGCTGGGGCCCGTGATGCCCCGATCGTCATCTCTGCCAACACCGAGGGCAGCTCAAGTTTCGTGCCGTCCTACACCCCGGGCACACCTCACTTTCGCAGGATTGCGAATGCGGGGCCTGGGATGGGGAAGACACTCATCCTGCCACTGAACTCGGAAGAAAAGATGGCACTGAGGGAGTCTAACGACTCCACTGGCACCTCCGTTCGCAGGCAGCTGTCTCCACCTCCCATCAGATGCCCACCAGGGCAATTTGAGGGGGAGGCAGAGAAGAGTGACGTGGAGAAGCTGCTCCGTGTCACGGCTAAACTGAGGGAGAAGAATGAAACCCTCAGGGAAACCATGGTGGAACTCAGGATGGCCCATCAGGACATGATGGATGAGTTCCGTGATCTGCGCATTAGCAATAATGCGAAGATCAAGAGGATCGCTAGGGCGATCAATAGGGAGGATCTACTAGAGATCCCCTCTCCCTAGGTTAGATAGTTTAGAAGTTCTAGGCACCTTTGTTTTTGAATTCCTTAGTTATTTCCCTTTTTAAATTTGTTTTCCCTTTTAATTGTAACAGTGCCTAGTAAAAATTTGATTTATATGAATGAAAAAGGATGAGTTGAAAGAAATAAAATTGTCTAACCCTGCTGGTGTATTTGCCACCAGCAGGGTATGTGCATTTTATCGTGTGTCTGCTGTATCATTCTCTCAGTGCAAAAGCCAAGTGTGGGGGAGTCGGCCGACTCCCCAGGAACACCAAAATTTTGGAAATAACACAGATTCAAGGTGCTGATGGTCTGGCAATTTAACACGAGGAAAGGCGAACCAAACCTCTGGTCGGTCGACCTGGCCTTTGTGGCAAATTGGCCGGCCAAGCACACCACGATGATCAGCAGACCGAGGAGAGCCAGGACCCAGACCGGCGAGGCCCGGGTCAGGTCGGCCGACCTGACCTGTTGGCCCTGGGCCCACCAGCCAGCCTCTACTCATCGAGCACATCTTCGTTGTCTGGTTTGCCACTTCTACTCCCTCTTTGTTCTTTCAATTCTTCCTTTGAATAGAATAAAATGAAGACTTGCATCTGAAATTAAAAAAATGCCTTAATCTATGTCATTTAAAGATAGAAGCATTACTAAAGCTTACTCTTGCTTATGATCATACTTGTGGGCCAAATTTCTTAATAGGATCAGCATATTGACTAGGTTGTTGATAAATGCGACATAGTTCTCGGCTCAAGATTCATACCTTTTCTATCTAAAGTACTTAGAGGATTATCTTTGAAAATGTCATAAAACCATAGGGTCACTACTCCTCAAAGATGTTGAAAACCTACCATGGCCGATATACACTTTTATTGTCAATAGCCTTCTACATAAGCTACTTGTTTGCATTGAGTTTGGTTAAGACTTGTAGAACCTGTGTTAGAGGTTTTTCATACTCCTAAGATCAAGATACACACACCACCAAATATGCTACTTCTAATCCAGGAGTAAGCAACCATTCTTATGCTACTCCTACCCAGGGAGTACGCATCCTCATACCACCATTCCTATGCTACTCCTACCCTGGGAGCACACATCTTCATTCATACCACCATTCTTGTGCTGCTTCTACACTAGAAGTACGCACCTTCATATTCACCATCTCCATCATATAGGTTGCTCCATGTTCCAATATTAGAAATTCTCTCTCAAAGTTATCATTTGTTAGATGAGACACATCCCAAAAAGGCTAGGCATCTATTCCTTAGATAGATCCAAAAAAAGAAGAAGAGAAGAGCTAGCCTTGTCTCAATAGAAGCAGAAAGAGAGATAGAATCAGATAAAGAGCAACCTCATCCACCATACATCCACCTTCTCTCCATTACCTTGCCATCCATTACATTCCTTCACTCCATTCATTTTACATCTCGATCTGGGAGTATGACGAGTCTCTTCTGTGGTCCAAGTTTTTCTTAACTAAGACAACATATTCATTGCTAGTATGCTATTCCTTGACATACCTACTCAAGCTCCACATAAAGCCATTTAGAGGTAGGATGATTTGAATAAAGGCAAATATTTGATATGCCTTGGTTAGGATTCATATACCATTTTGAGTGACCAGAGAGTATCCTTTGAGGAGTAGGAATGACATATGTGCTTCTTTTTTGAAAACCATTATCAAAAACTCTAAGTACTAAGGATATGAAAATGAGAAGAGATCTGTGCTTTGAGAACTATTCCATTTATTTCAACAACTAAAGGACATATGTTAGACAAGTACCACATCACCCACATGAATGACTTATGCTTGAGTAAGCTTAGTATTTGCTGATATCTTAACAAGGTCATAGTAAACCTTTACTCTTCTATCTAACCTTTGCTTGAGGACAAGCAAAGACTTAAGTGTGGGGAATCTTGTTGATGGCATTTAGACCCAGTTTACATCCCATGAAAGCCGTCAACATTGGTCACAATTCAGAGCTACACCCAGCAAATAAGTAGTGACATAGGTGCATTTCACTTGGTTCCACTTGTACATGTCATTATTTGGATGCAGGTGCATACAGCTACTAATCAAGCCTGAACAAGCTTAAATGAAGCAAATATGACCAAACCTCGAATGAGCGAGCAACACACTCCAGGACACATAGGGACAGCTGTGGAACAAGGCTGGTGGGCCCACCTACCCAAGCCCTGGTCGGCCGACCAGGCTTTGGTGGGTTCCACCTGTCAGACTTGCTCCACCGACCTACTGGACATTCTAGAGGTGCCACGTGTCAACACCAGGGAAGACCCCTGGTCGACCGACCTAGGGTGTGGGCCCAACCGAGGTCGGTTCGCTCCACCGACGTTCCCAGCACATCCCTGACGTCGAATCAAGTCGGTTTGATCCAAGGGTGGAGAAGCCATGTCACGCGGATCAATGACATGGCGCTGGAGTAGCCCTTACTCCATCTCCCCTATAAATACCCCCCTAGAGCTTAGTTCGAAGGGCACAATGAATCATAGGAAGAGCTACTCTTAGCTAGATAGTGTGAGGATAGAGGGAAGAGAGTGAGGAGTTCCAGCGGAGGAGTCCCGGGCTGTCGGGAATCTTTTTCTAGGAGCGCCTCAGCGGATGCTTGTCTTCTAGTAAGTCTTCTTTCTAGTTGTCTTTCATCTGAGTACTTCCAGTATTTACTTTCTGCCTTAGTTTATCGTAAGTATACAGCCTTTCTGCTGGTGCATTACTCTCTCTTGAGCGAAGCCTTCTTCTGCTCTTGAGTGAAGTGCTCTAGGCCCTAGTCTAGGTTTAGAGTAGTGGAAATAGTGTAGACGTGGTGTCTAGACTAGATCTGCCGTTGTGGACTTCTTGTCGCACTCAAGGAATGCCCGGAGCGAAGTGTGACAGACCTCTCCGGGACTTAGGAGTTCTCCTTGGGAGTTCATAGGCAAGTTGGAAATAATAGTAGGCCGGAATTGGTAGCCGCCTCAGGGCTGTGCTGAGTCACAACCTGTTTCGCCTATCGGCCACAGTAGAAGGGTGAGTTAACTCTCACGTATCCTTAGAATAGCTAAGACAGAGTCCATATACTAGAATTACCTCTCTACCCAATCCTAAGCCCTTGATCATTGCCTGACGGCATTCCTTGGCCTAGCTAGTCCACTTCTCGTTCCCTGTGGAAAATACGATACCTGGAATACTCCCAGTGAAGTGCAACATTGACTACCCGTCCGTTTGCGGTAATTCTGTTTGCCACTTCTGGTGTCAACACGAACAGCTATGAAAATTGATTTTCAAATACATAGAGCTCATCATGGTTGGCTCAAAAATCACCATATGGCCGGTTTTGGGACTCTAGGGTCACAAGATTCTTGTTACCACTAACTCGAACTAGTGGTAGAAACTAAATAAAATTTTTAAAAGCTCTGGTCCAATGTACATTGTGTCCATATCCGAATCTTGGCACACCTCCATCCTAGACCTAAGCATTTTGCAGATGGAGCCAAAAAAAAAGTCTGTTATTTTGGGCTAAAATAATCCCGCAAATGACCGTCCCATTGGATGAGTCAGGCCTGTTTTGGGCTCAGACCAAGCTCGGGGCTGGACGGCCTGCCACCCATTTTACAGTGTAAAATAGTGAAATAGATATTTCTGGCTGGTTTTGGACCGGTCCATGGGCGGGTCAAAGCCTGCGGGCTTGGGAAGGGCTCGAAATGCACGGACTACTCCATCCTCAGGTTCCATATCTGCTTGGATCTAGGCCCACTACACTCACCCATGAATAGGTCCATCTACATCTCACATGCCGCTCTTGCATAGGTCAAGAATAGAGCACTAGTACATAAATGATTTTTAGGAGGTAATGCCCAAACATGAACGCATCAGGCACAAAATCCAATCGCATCCTAAAATACTAGACTATTAATGGAGGCGGACATTTTTATTTACCGAGGTGGCCAAAACCAACTGCCTCCTAAAATAGTTTTATGAAAGTAGACGCCTAATAAAACCGCCTCCAAAAATAGCCTATTTTTAGAGGCAATCACACTATAAGGTCCGCCTCAAAACAATCATGGCCTAGCTCGTGGCCCATCAAGAGCTCGTTCCAAATCCTAATAATTATAAAAGGGAACCCTCCCTCTCCACTTCTCTACCTCTCACTTCACTTCTCCCCATGCTAGCCACTAAACCGTTCTCTTCCTCTCTCTCTCTCTCTCTCTCTCTCTCTCTCTCTCTCTCTCTCTCTCTCTCCACGCACGTGGCTCCAAACAGGCCCTCCCTCTCTTTCTTTCTCTTTCGTCTTTCTCTGGACACCGTGCGAGGCGGCAACATAGCTCGCTTGATATTGCACGAACACTAACACAACACATGCGACACCACCACTACATTGCACATTGACACACACACAATGGCACCATGTTGTGGTTTATTCTAAGAGATTTGAGATTTGGGAGGCTCTCCCTCATAGTCATGATTCTTGTCCATTTATTCAGAGCATAGGCTAAAAGTGAGTTTCCATGTGTAGTTTACATGGTTTAAGAATTTATTTATGCATCACATGTAACTTTATTTTTGTAGTGTTCATTTGGACACAAACTTCTTGAATGTGCATATTCTAGTTATCTATACATATCCTAAGGCACAATGAAGTGTTGCAAATTAATGAAAAGTCAGCAAATCATTGGAAAAGTATTCACCTATTACAATATAACTCCTTTTATTTTGAGTATTTATTTCTCAAGATTTGAGTTGTCTGAGTACTGTTATGTGACTTACATTATGAAACTTAATTAGTAGTGAAATGTGCTATCAACCAACTTAATTTCTCAAGATTTGAGTATTTAAGCAGTAAAAAAATGGAACATGTCTATCCTAGCCATATGGTTCATTAAATAAAATGGCACGTAGTTTCTACTGATTTGCTTAATGTTTTTCTATGTTTAGTTCAAATTTCATTTTTCTCAGGTCAATGGAATTGCAGAAATACATGTCGGAGCATCTTTAATAGTTTTCTATCTGGCTTCCCCATCCTATTTTTTTTAGCAAAATGAGAAAAAACTCTCTCCAATAGTTTGACATCCTTATTACCCATCTTTTTCAACTTGACAAAAACATCTACTGAACGTGCAAATTGTAACATCCTAGATGTTAATGACAACTAAAACTTGTTTAAAAACTTTGTTAAAGCCTAATCATCGAGCATCATGGCATAATGCATTCATGTTTTAAATAATGTCCTTGATGTGGTGCTTTGATTTACTCATGAAATGATGTTTGTGAATAGTAATGATCACTGAGTGTTGTAGAATTTACATCGAGTTCTAATTCGGTTTCAAAACCTCGATTTCCAGAAAAACCTAGTTTCTTCCCTTTTCGTATTTCAAAATCTACAAAGAATTTGGGGTTGGTTCAAAAAGAAAGTTTGAGCATCTTGATGAGAGCAACAATCTTGCTTTTCAAAGTTTTTCTTGTTTCCAAAAAGAATTTCAAATAAATTTGAAAATACAAACTTTTTCGGCATTTGTCCCCTTTTGGTTTTTAAACTAGATTTTAAAAACTATTCAAAATTTGGAAAAATTGTTTTTGGGAAAAATGTTCAGTTTGAAAAGTTGAGTATTTCATAGTTTTGGATATTTTCAAGTTTAGTTGAAAAATCAAAAGTAATTGCAAAAATTAGATTCTAGGGTTTTTGTCCCCTTTTCAAATTTGATTCAAAATTTAATTTTCTGTTCAGAATTTGAAAATGCTCTTTTCGAGAAAGTTGTAGATCACAAAATTTCAGGGGGACTTTGTTTTTGGAGTTTTTCTTGTTTCCATTTAAAGTTTTCAGAAAAAGGAGATTTTTCTGCTGCATTCAATTGGCACTGTTGTGCTGACGTCATCTCGTTCTTCTCCCCTCCCTGTTCCTCCCGTCGCCGTGGCCCGTCGCCCATGCCGCCATGTCGTCGCCGTCCTCCAGCTCGCCTCCTGCGCTCAAAGGCTCTCAAGCTCGACGTGTCGGCCGTCGTCTCGTCGTCATGGCCGTTTAAATAGCGAAGCCATCGCCATCTTTTCTTCTTCTCCCTCTGACCGACGTCCGCCATTGCCGCCCCGAGCTGCTTCGCGCCATTGTCGTCGTCCGGCCACCTCTTGCCAAATTGTTAAAGCCACCAGCTTCGCCTTGCGCTCACGCATCCAGCGAGCTTAGCCCCGCAGGCCGTCACCGTCCTAATTCTCCGAGCTCCGTCATTCTTCTCGCGACCGGTGCCCGTGTCGCCGAAGGATCGTCGTCGTCGTTCTCCCTCGTCTGTGCTCACTTTCCAAATTCGTTTAGCAGTTTTGCTCGCAATTATGTCCAGATGATGATGCTCCTCTTGGTTTTTGATTTGGCGCACAGTATTCATCGGGACACAGCCCTTGCCAGCCGGAGCACGCCCTGCCGCCATTCCCGTCGCCCCGCGCTCGGTGAGCACGCTGCTCCGCCGCCCTTCAATCCTTCTTATAGTGCGCACCGGAGTCGCGACGCGTCCTAGATCGTGTAGGTGCCGTTAGATAGGCCATAGGAGCTTCGGTGACCTCTGTAGTCGAGCCGCCGCCGCGCCGTTCCGCCGTCGTCGGCGAGGTGCCTTGTCCGCCGCGCCCGTTGTAGCTTTTAGGTGCCCTGTGGGTCCGCCGTGTCGCGTAGGCCGCGTAGAAGGTCGCGACGCCGCCCGGAATCCCGTCGCCGGCGAGTTCCGAGCCGGTCGGATCGCCGGTGTACTGTGCAGTGACGCGGGGACCAGTCTCCGGGAATTTGAAGAAACTCAGGGAGCTTGATGCATAAAGCCATGACTCATAGAATTGTGTCAGGGACCAGTTTATAATTTTGGAAAAAACCCAAGGTCTTATTTGCAAAACCGCCAGCGCCAGCTCGGGCAGGCCGGATTGGGCCGACTGTCCACGTCTTGATCTGGGCTGGTTTCGGCCCAGTCACCTTTTTATTTTTCTTTTAGTTTTATTCTTTTCTGAGTTAGTGAATAGTGAAGCCATTTGTTATTTTCATAGAGAATTATCCATAGCTCCAAAAATTCTGAAAATTTTTGTGGGAGTTCTTTATGGTATTCCTTATCTAGGAAAAATTTAAAATATTTATTTTGAGCAGTTTTGCTATGTTTAAAAATTAGCCTTTTAATTGAAAAATAAGTCTTCCTTGATTTTTAGTTATTTATTTATTATTCTAAAAATCATGAAAATTATTTTGTAGCCTTCTTAGGGTCTCGAGGAGTTTGAGTTTAATTTTTGGGAGTGTTTTGACAACTTTTATTTTGTCGTTATTTTATGCCCCGTTAGCCGTAAAACGACCTTTGGTGCCGTGATTGGTTATTTGAGCCTTCTTACTCAAGTCTTTAGGATTTAGTCGATGTATTCTTGTGAACTATCTTGATCTGCTGGTTTATCTTAATGCAATGCATCATGCCAGGAGCTCATCATACTAAGTCATGCATCATTAATTACGTGTAGTGTTTCGGGAGTGAGTCGGATCGTGTTGATCAACGTTTGAAAAGATGCCATCCGGCAAGAATATTCGAGAAGGTGCAAGTGATCAATGATGTTGAAACTCTTATCCCTGGTGTTGGTGTCGTCTATCCATGGTGTTGGTGCCAAGTCTAACTTTGGAGATCTCTACGAGAACTAACCACCGCTGCAACTCAGGCAAGCCCCGGATGCATTAAACCTTTACCTGGATTTTATAAAGTTTTTATCATTCAGTTTTGAGTTGTTGCATTAAAGGCTAGGAGTTGAGTGAAACCTACCAAATGCATTACCTGTCTTATTTCCGTATTCCTCATTACCTGTTTAAGAAAATGCTTAGAAATGCTTAGCCCTGCTTATTTAGTTATGTTTTCATTTGATCAAGAATGAAAAAGATGAGAATGGCTTTTATTGTTGGAATCACAATGATAGTAATTAAATTGAGTCTGGACGGCTAACTTGCATTGGGAAAGGAGTCCCTCTGTAGTGTTTCCGTCTGTTGATGCCCTAAGGCCCGTCCGTTGGTGAACTGGTGATATCGAGACCCTAGAAAATCCACACACACTTCGGTGTGATATACTTGTGGGGTTGAGAGTCCCATGTATATTGATATGCTTATCGTGTGGTTGATATACGGCTGTGGTTGTTGTCCCGGTATATCATGTGATCTGGTATGCAGCGGAGTTAGAGTCTCCGGTATATCGGTGATCTAGGTCCCAGCTGGGTAAAAATGGATTCGAATCGCCGTGCTTCTCGGAGAAGGAGACTCGATCGGTGTTCATCATCGTAGTAACTACTTAATTAATGTTTAGGTATTAATTGGTGTTGTTTGATCAGCTTGAGCTAGAGCAAGAAAGCTGTTAAGAAACAACTTGGTTTTTCAAAAGCTTTTCTGCAAAAATATTGATTCTTGCAAGCCTTACCTTGTCCCTCTGACCTGCATTTCTGAGTCTTCACCCCTCTTTTTCGTCGGGTCAGTCTTGTTGAGTACTCCCGTACTCAGGGTTTGTTGAACCCCTGTTGCAGGTTATAACTGGTGTTTGAACCAAGATTATGTCGGTGGGCTCGACGTGATCTGGGTGCCCTCTCCCAACTTAGGTGCTCTACTTAAGTTGTCTTCTGTAGTTCTACTCTGCTTCCGCAATTGAAGTTAAGTTTGTAAAAATTAACTTATTCATGTTTTGTAAACTTTTTAATGTTATCATTCTTCTGCACTCTGATGTATATTTTTGTAATAAATGTTGTAATGTTGTGGTTACTCCATTGTTGATCCCGGGTATGAGTGTAAAAAGTGGTTCAATCGGTGTTCGTTAAGAACATCGACAGGGCTTCATAAGTCGTGTGGAACACATGCATAGTAATCTGAGGTCTGTTAAGACGAGAATTGGTGCATGTGGGCCACATTACTTAGGAGGTTCTGCCACACAAATATACGCGCTCATGGCGAGTGTGCATCCGCTCTCGCATTCGATGATTCCATGTGCTTGCCTGTGCCTGCTCCTGAGCCACAACAGACTTCCTATGCTTGTGCTTGTCGAGTTGTCTGCTAGTAGCTAGTGCATCTCAGTTAGAGTAAGTATTATATCAGGCTATAAGTTGGCTAAATGCTGACGTGGAGGAATGAAGGAAGGAGAAAGAAGAGGGTTGTAAGCTTATAGCCAGCTTGGGCACAAGAACCAAGGAACTCCGTAGGAGAGACAATTGGACCATGTATTAACAATGAAAAGCTAACCATTATATAGATGAACAGAGAGAAAAGTGTAAGGAACCTTGTAGCCCACAAGACAACTGTGTTATTAGCCATGCTCTTGCATGCTACTGCAAGAGGAGTAATAGTAATCAATTCTTGTCTGTACTGTATTAGCCGGCAATAGCTGCTGCTCTTGCTATCTCATTGATGTTGTTGCTATGTCTACTGCTGCTGCCGATCCATGTCCCCTCGTTGCTCTCTCGTTCAGCCCAAATCTCCCTGCTCCTCTTTGACTACAAGGAAGCACATAGTAGTAGTACATGACACCAAATCATACCGAATTCTTCGCACTCATCAAAGGCTTTGTCGAGTGCCACACTTGGCAAAGGCCACTCAGCAAAAAAAAAAATTATCAGAAAAGCTGCCTTTGCCAAGTGCCATTTGTCGGACACTCGACAAATAAATATCGAAAAAAATAAAAAACACTGCTGTCCGGCAAGCCCATCCATGGGCCCATAGGGTCTGCCCGTCGTCATCGTGGGCATGGAGGTGCGCCGCCGCCGCCCGGATCCACACCACGCCCGCACGGATCCATGCCACCGCCTGCTGGATCCACGCTGCCTACGCCGGACCCATGAGGGGAGGGGGAGGGAGGGACGGGAGGAAGCCGGAGTGCAAGGATATGCTGAATTTGTCCTCCATGCCACCGGATCCGGAGGAGCAGCACCGTTGGAGGAGCCTCCGCGCTGGGGCACCACAGCCAAAGTAGCATGCGAGGTTTGGTGCACCGCCGCTAAAGGAGCCACTGGTGGGGCCGGACCTCTTCTTTGGGGGCCCCACCACTGGGCACCTCCTCAACGGGCCCCAGTGCTGGGGGAGCTCCTCGCCGGCGCCCCTGCCACAAGGGACCTGCTTGCCGGATCTCATTGAGGGACGAGAGAGCTGGCTCCCCAGCCACCGGGTCCGCGGGGGGGAGACGAGGGCGGTGGGTTTGGCAGGGTCGCGGTGGCACTGTGGCCTCGTCGGGGCGGCACTATGGCCTCGTTGGTGGGGGAGCTAGGGCGACGTGTAAGGCAGGGTCGGGCAGTGTTGTGGAGAATGAGAGTGGAGTGGATAGATAGTGGGTTAGGGTTAGGTTTTGTTTATATAGTCCAGCTAGTATTGGCCTTTGGTGGTGTGCCGACCCGGTTTGCCGAGTGCCTAGATTGGGGGCCCTCGGCAAATTAAGTTTGTATCAATTATTTTTTATTTTGGTTTTAAAACTTGAAAATTCAAATGTAATTTTGCATAACAAATACAAAGTTTTATAATTTTTTGTGATCTAAATAGTTTATTTTGAGTGTATTCTATCAAGGTAGTTTAAAAAAATGAATTTTAAAATTTTTAAATTGAAACGAAGTTTTGCATGATAAGATGAACTCAAATGAAAAAGTTCTCAACTACAAAGTTTCATAACTTTTGGAGATCTACAAAGTTTATTTTAATTATTTGATCATTTGTTTATTCGACATGGTGGTTCTAACAATGTTTACGAATCTTATATATCTCTCTCGTAATTTCATGAAACTTAGTAGAGAGTCATGGATTTTGTGAACAACGTTGTTATCGATTTGTCAAATGAAAAAAATTGAATTAAACTTTGTAGATCTTAAGAAGTTATACAACTTGTATTAGATTTTTTTTATTTGAGTTAATTTAGTGTCTCAAAATGTATTTTTGAAAATCTCTTTGTCGAGTGAAAAAAGAAACACTCGGCAAAGAAACATTTGTGATTGTCAAATATGGCACTCGGTAAAGACCTCTTTGTCGAGTTCCAAATGGTTTGCCAAGTGTTTCTTATTGGGAGCTCGGCAAAGAGCTTCTTTGTCGAGTGCCTGAGATTTGGCACTCGGCAAACCATTTTGCACTTAGTCAAGATGTGGATTCTAGTAGTGAATGATTCTCGAGAAGGGACTGTCACACAAATAAATTCTCGAGAGAAAAAAAAAAAAGACGCTTGTGGGACTTGATTTTGATTTTATGAAGTGAAACATATCAAACTCTTAGAAATGTTTTTTCTCATATTATTTTGGAAGTTGATAAATAATAAGATTTATAGGAAACGAAAAATAATAAATTGTTAGAGATGTTCTCGGTTCAGCTACACATACTAGTATAATACCCGTGCTAACGCTACGGTGACATTTGGTAAGTCATTCAAATTTAAAAACTAACGTGGTTTATCTAAATAATACTTAGTTTAAAAGGATCTAGATCCAATATTACAATAGGAGCACCCCCATGCCAAAGAGAGCTTTATTATCACATATTCAACAACATCATTACAAGCCAAGACTTTTGACACAGAACTTGCAACAATAGTCAATCTTTGATATGACATATTAGCAAAGTGTTCACGTTCATGCACAACTTTGCTTCGCTCCACTCAAAACTTCTTAATTCTTTAGCTTTACAGCTACCGACCCTCCTTCGAGCTCATGGGCGATCGATGGCACCAAGGAGCGATTAGGTTGTACTTGCACGTTGTCAACAAAGAAAAAATAAAGAAAACTCGTGAATTATGACTCAAGCATGTTGCAGCTTCTGTTTACTGCTTCCACCGAATCTCCTCCAAGCATGTTGCACATTCTGCTTCCTCAACATCCTTGCAATGTTACACATATCACACCACCCGAGTTAATTTTGGTAGCCCATCTCTTATATCTAGACTATAGTGTCTATCCCACTCAATAGGAGCCAGATAAGCTAGATGCAATGAAAAGGATCAAACACCATTAAAGAAAAATTGAACAGCCAATTTACTATTGAGATCAAAGCAAGCCATCAACCTCAAAATAAATAACAAACTATCCAAAGCACCCTTTGTTATCAACAAGTATATTTGATCATTATAAGCATTTGCGGACCCGATTCATATATACATATCACTGTCTAGCAGAGACTGGTCATTTGTCACTCAGAAAAAAAATGTGCTACATAGCTAAGTAGCACATTTTTTTTTCTGAGTGTAGCACATGTAGCACATTTTTTTTCTGAATGACAAATGACCAGTCTCTGCTAGACAGTGATATGTATATATGAATCGGGTCCGCAAATGCTTATAATGATCAAATATACTTGTTGATAACAAAGGGTGCTTTGGATAGTTTGTTATTTATTTTGAGGTTGATGGCTTGCTTTGATCTCAATAGTAAATTGGCTGTTCAATTTTTCTTTAATGGTGTTTGATCCTTTTCATTGCATCTAGCTTATCTGGCTCCTATTGAGTGGGATAGACACTATAGTCTAGATATAAGAGATGGGCTACCAAAATTAACTGGGTGGTGTGATATGTGTAACATTGCAAGGATGTTGAGGAAGCAGAATGTGCAACATGCTTGGAGGAGATTCGGTGGAAGCAGAAACAGAAGCTGCAACATGCTTGAGTCATAATTCACGAGTTTTCTTTATTTTTTCTTTGTTGACAACGTGCAAGTACAACCTAATCGCTCCTTGGTGCCATCGATCGCCCATGAGCTCAGTAGGAGGGTCGGTAGCTGTAAAGCTAAAGAATTAAGAAGTTTTGAGTGGAGCGAAGCAAAGTTGTGCATGAACGTGAACACTTTGCTAATATGTCATATCAAAGATTGACTATTGTTGCAAGTTCTGTGTCAAAAGTCTTGGCTTGTAATGATGTTGTTGAATATGTGATAATAAAGCTCTCTTTGGCATGGGGGTGCTCCTATTGTAATATTGGATCTAGATCCTTTTAAACTAAGTATTATTTAGATAAACCACGTTAGTTTTTAAATTTGAATGACTTACCAAATGTCACCGTAGCGTTAGCACGGGTATTATACTAGTTATTTATGTTTGAAGGTAACATGGAAAATCAATTCGCATAGCAGATTCAAGAATCTAGCATCCACAAGCATCAAACCACATAACACTTGCCCATGTGTCATTACCTGCATCTTTGTCGCAAAGAAGTCAAAGAACTGCAGCACAGCAGTTGCCACCTTCAGGCTGAGGGACTCGTCAGGGCATTCCAAAGATATCGGGTCTAGAGCTCACAAGCACTGCCAAAGCGAAGGCAAAAAGAGTAAAAATAGTCTATTTTTAGCAACACAAACAAACATAGTCTGTTGTCTGTCAAACAATCATAGCATTAGGATCTGGCTGTGCAACACAAACACAATGAGTAAAACTGACTATTTTTAGCAAGCTAGCCACCTGTGGGTATCTGTTTATTTTTGTAATATGTTTGCCCTTGCTACTCTGTTTGCAAATTAAAGACAAAAGGTAGGTCTGGTTAAAATTTCTTGGAAGACCATACAGTGTTGAAAAAAAGGTCGAGGTCATATACATGTACGCAAGCAAACTAAAATAAATTGAGCAAATCAAATTATTCTGCAACCAACTCATAGATTATATTATTCTGCAATTACGAGCATTTGGACACACGGAGTAGCATGTGGCTGCAGCCTGGAAGTTCTGTCTTCTCTGACGGATGCAGGCTCCTGCTGGAAGAATGCAACAAAGCATCGGAAAGCTAGAATTCCCGTCACGGAAGCCATCCAACAAAAATGCTAATCAACAATTAATCATTGGCACGGCACGGACTGGCGATCTTACCTGGCACTGCGCTTGCGCCGCGGCATCATCTTTTCTTACCTTAATTAACTTATTCAGCCTCGCGTATCTTCTACCTTCAGACGTTGCGCCGATGCCGCCGCCGGTGCCGAGGCGGGTGGAGTAACCACGCGAGAAGTGCCCTTGCCTCGTCACCCAGATAACCTCCGTCACCGCCGCCGCCGCCGCCATCGTTCCATATCCACTCTCTCCTCGACACGTCGAAAGACTCTCACCCCCGATCCCATTGGAGAGGGAGTAGCCCGCGATCTTGAAGTAGTGGGAGCCGTTCACCGTCTTGGTGATCGACGTGGACGCCGTCTCGGAGGGGGCCGAGGAGATGGGTCGAGGAGGACGTGGAGAGCGTCAGGAACGGACGTCCCGCGGTGGCGCCGGCATTGGAGAAGGTGGAGGAGGGACCAGAATGGCAGACACCGCCGGCGCTCATCGCGACGAATTAGGGTACAACCGGAGGGATATCTGGCTTCCTTTTTTCTTCCTGATGATAGCGTCGGGTCTGAGGTGGAACGACGCAGGACAGCTCGTGGGTGAGAGACTGGCTGTGGGGTCAGGGGGTGAGATTGAGGCTTCCCACTCTTTTAGAAGATTTCAATTATAGTAGAGATTAGGGAAGACGGCCGCGGGTTCGTGGGGTGCGGTCCGGTGCGCGTGTGTGCTTCCGGGCTTCTGGGCTCCAGAAGCTACACATGTTAGGGAAGGCGGCCTCCAGGCGAGGTTCTGGGCTTGACGGGAACGGAGTGCATCGCGTGTGTGCGCGCGCGGCGGCCAAGAGCTCGAGGGAGGTTACTTCTTGCCGCAAAGGGAGGCGCTTTGAGGATGCTTTTCGAATTAATTAACATATAATATTTTTCCGTGGATTTAGGCTGATAAAATATTTCTCGAGAGCGGTGAACAGTGATCGCTGAGCTAAGCAAATGTGCGATCTTCACCGTGAGACTTGCTGGACACAACGAGGCTTTTTTTTTGCCATGGACCAGCCAAGAGTAACTTACAAGAGGCTAGGTAAAATTAGATGCTAAAATTTAGCTATTATGTAAAATCGAAGGCTCATCTAAAATGTAAAGTTTTACAACAGCCTAGATAAATGAAAAATATGTATAGCAAGCATGACTCGTTAGGCAAATATGGCCAACGAAAATGATGGGATACCCAACTTGCTATTTTAGCTAATTAGATAGTGTAAAATAGAAAGCTTATCTAAAATGTAAAGTTCTACAGCAGCCTAGCTAAATGGAAAATACATATAGAAAGTATGACTCGCTAGGTAAATACGGCTAACGAGAATGATGAGATACCCAACTTGCTATTTTAGCAAACCAGATAGCATGTTTGTTGGAGCTCAACTTTTGATGAAAAATTCTAAATATAGCCTAGAAAACAAAGATAGCACATCTCTTAAAGATGCTTTGTTTTCATTGGAGATTGTTAAAAATTACAACAATATCATTATAATTATATTGTTTTGTGAAGACATTACAATTATAGAATAAATAAATAGATTCTACAATTTTATTATACCAATCTAGACCTCAAATTCGTACAATTAAGCAATCTACACTCCAAATACGTATACTAGATTGTGGTATCAAAGGAATATAAGTGAACGTGCAAGTTGAGTATCTCCTATTCATCAAGGCGACATGTCCGAGAAGGGTGTACCGAGGCACCGGCGGTTGCCTACAGCTAGCCAATCAAACAAACAGTACCCTACCCCCTGCCCTACCCTAAAGGAGTGGCTAATGACATTCTAGTAAAAGAGATGCCTATATAAAAAGTGTCCTTAGAGGAAAATGAGTTGCTAGAGGCACCTTTTTCTGAGAGTGAGTTTAAGGAGGCAATCTTTGGCTCTTATGCTAAAGGTGCCCCTGGCCCTGATGGGTTCTCTTTCCTATTTTACCAAGTGTTTTGGGAGGTGGTTAAAACTGACTTGATCAAGCCCTTTAGGGCTTTTGAACAGGGTAATTTGAACTTGGATAGGTTGAACTATGCCTTGATAACTCTGATACCTAAGGAACCAGAGGCCAAGGTGCTTAAGAAGTTCAGACCTATCAGTCTAATTAATTGTAGTTTCAAAATCCTCTCAAAGTTGCTTAATAATAGGATCATCAAAGTAGCAGAAAGATTGGTTGCTTCCAACCAAACTGCTTTCATCAAGGGGAGATTTATTCTTGAGTATGTAGTAGCTGCACATGAGGTGATTAATGAGAAGTACAGGAAGAAACAAGATGGGGTAATCCTTAAGTTGGATTACGAAAAAGCTTATGACTGAGTTAGCTGGGATTTCCTTGAGTAAATGTTAGAGTCTAGGGGTTTGGATCTAAGTGAAGAAATTGGATAAGGCAGATAATAAGTGGTCGATCTATTGGGATAAGGATTAATGATGAGAATAGTTCTTTCTTTAAGCCTAGAAAATTCTAAAAAAATGATCTTGATAAGGCTGCTAACCTCAAATGGCTTCTTGTTTGTTTTGAACAAATGTCAGGCATGAAGATAAATTATGATAAAGTGACTTGCCGACCATAGGTTTGAGTGAGGATCATACTAATAAGCAGTTTGCCAGCCAGACTGTTCTGTTGTAAGAAGTCTGAGTTTCCTAATAAATATCTGGGAGTGCCCTTGCACTATAAAAAAATTGGCTAAGGAGGATTTGCAACCTGTAGTGGACAAGATGATTAAGAGGATTGCAGGTTGGAAAGGGAGATTACTCTCATATGCTGGTTGGCTAGTGCTCTTAAAAGAATGTCTAGCTAGCATAGCAATTTCTCTTTTATCCATTATTAAATTTCGTAGGTGGGCTATTGACATGATGAACTCCCATATGGGACACTTTCTCTGGGACAACTCTTATGAAAAGCATAGGTATCACCTTGCTAACTGGCAGCTTGTGTCACAAAAAAAAGGATATGGGGGGTTTGGGAGTTCCTGATTTAAGGAGTCTTAACTTGTTCTTTTGTCTGCTTGGATTTTTAGGTACCATTTAAATAAGAATGCCATTTGGTCCTAGATCATAGATTACAAGTATAATACTAGGAAACCCAATATCTTATGTTGTTCCAAGGTGGGAGCACCCCCCCTTTTGGAAGGGGGTCTTGTGGGCAGCCCAAGCTGCTGCCTTGGGGGTCAGATGGGTTGTGGGGGATGGTGAAATTGTGAGATTCTGGGAGGATCAATGGATAGGAAATACCAGTCTCTCCATTTCCTTTTGGCCTTTGTATGTGATTAATGAGTAGTAGGGCAAGTCTATTAGTGAGGTGTGGGATGGGGGGGAGCTCAAGCTCTCCTTTATGAGGAATGTGTCAGAACAAATGATGGACATGTGGTGGGAACTATGCAGCTTAATAGAGGATGTTACCCTTTCAAATGATGATGATCAGATTCTTTGGTCATACACCTCTAAAGGTGTTTATTCGGTTCAGTCTTTATATGTTTAATTGCAAAGGGGTATTTCCAATATATGTGTAGGCTGTGTGGAAACTGGTGATTCCACCAAGAGTCTACTTCTTTCTATGGCTGTTATCTCAGAATAGGACTTTGACAAGGGATAATTTGCAAAAAAGAAGAGATGTTTTAGATCCTTCTTGCTTATTTTTCTCAGAACTTGAATCTGTGAATCACTTATTCTTTGAATGTTGTGTGGCTAGAAATATCTGGAAAGTTTTTTCAGATTTGCTAGGGATTGAGCTGGGGGTGATTTTGAGTCTATTGCTAGATTATGGCTTGTTAACAAGAAACACTTGATTACTAATGTTGTTACTTCGACTGTGTTATGGTCCTATGGAAACTAAGAAACATAATCTATTTTCAGGGTGTTGTGTGGATAGGTTTGAAGGTGTTGATGGTGAAGATAGCCAAGATGTTGAGGGATGGTTGCCACTGTTCCAAAAGGATGCTGGGGAGCGGCTGGAAAACCTGATCATCGCACTGGAAGCATTATCCAAGCAGCAGCCGCAAATCAAGTGGAACAATTGGAGGGCTTCATCATCACAGTCGGTTCAATCGGCTGCTCAGCATTTGGTGATCGTCAGTAATGTGTCATTCAGGATAGATGAGGTCGTATCTGATATGGGTTCAGTTATGGATAGTTTCTGTTGGTTCAGTAGACTTTTCTGCCGATGCTGGCCTGAGTTGCGAGTGTACACCCAATCTTTGGTTTCTAGAACTTAACTGCTGTAAAACGTTGTGCTTTTGTAATGCAAAAGCAGGGGAAACCTTCTTTCAAAAAAGAGATGCCTATATGTTGCAACCGATTTCATGTTCTGGACACAAGGAACAACAACAGTGACACACCCCTGATCCTTGGATGACCATTCCACAACATCACCGGCACTTGCATCTATATATGTTGGATCAGGACAACTCAAAGAAGAATCATCCAAGATGGAAGACATGGGCCAAAGAATCATCCAAGAAGGAAGACATGGGCCAAGAAACTTCAACCAACCGAGGAATGGAGAAGCTTGCCAAGAAACAATCAAAATACAAGAATATGTGGCAAAAGAAGGAAAAACCTTCATCCGTCTCCTCATCTCTTTTGTAAAGAATTCCATCATGAAATAAGGAGATCCTCCACTTGAGGAAGAAAAGCCTTGAGCCTCGCCTAAGTTAATCGTTTTTTGTCCCATATTTATTTTAAACAATGCTTTATTTTCTTTTTAATTCTCCTCATGTTTAAATTTTCAAGTGATTGCATTTAGCTTATCTCCATAACTAGTTAATACAAGGATAGAAATACGAAATTTCTATCGGTCACCCGGCTGATTTTTTGCGTTCAGCTTCGGTCGATTTTTCTTTTGTTATTTTGGGCTGGCTGATATGTAGGAACATACGGAAAAATCCTGCGATAGCTACAAATCAATCCAAGGTGATATCGCTGGAAATCAGGTGCTTATTTTTGGGCTGGCTTATTTTTTTTGAAGCACAAATCAATCCGGCCCTCCATATTTTGAAGCACAAAATAAGCCAGCACAAATCAATCCAAGGTGATTTCCGTATGCTGATTTCCTACATATGGAGGACCGGATGATATCAGCACTATACGGAAAATAAGCCAAAAAAAAAAATCGATTGAAGCACATACGGAAATCAGCCGGATGATATGTGGGAACTCCCTAGAAATAAATAGTAGCAACAGCTACAAGCAACAAATAAGGGAAAAGTAAAATAAATACTAAAAAATGTCATAATTAAGTGGATATGATATCAATAGCTTTTAATTAAGAGGTTAGAACTTAGTGGGATGACATGGCTATTGGTGGAAGATGGTACGGATAGTGGGGGATGATATAGATGACTTACATGTTGAGATAGCCTTGGATTAGCTTTATAAGAGATATAGATATAGACATAGAATACTCCACAATGCATATCCTCCGATCTTTGCAAGTAGCACAGTCTAGTTGCTTTCTTTATGTTAATAGTTTTTCTATAAGGAGTCGGTTGCTTTATAGAATGAGAACTTAGCTGACTTAATATTTGCTGGCTTAATGAGAAATAGACATGATATTACTATGGATTATGAAACATAGATAAAGAAAAATCCATTTTTAGCCACAAACTTTTGCTCAAATATATATGGATTTAGACCTCGAACTCAAAAACTAGACATGATCAGTCTACCAACTATCAAAACCAGACAACTTTAGTCTAGTTTGAAAGGTGGTTTTGAGTGTATGTCTATCTATCTATATTATTAATTTATTAATAATAAACAATAAGTAAATCTCTAAAATTCATAAATAATTCTTTGAAATAAAATATAAAAATGGTACCACATTTTCCAAAAAAATAATCTATATATTTAAATAAATTACTTATAATTTTTTAGAAATTTAAATATAATATATTTGTTTGAAGTTCTTATATTTTGGAATTAATTTTTTGAATTACTCAAACAAAATTGGATGGAGAAATGAACTTTATGGTTTCGTCCGAGAAGGCGGCATAAGCTGATTTGCTGCTATAAAGTCCAGACTAAGATAATTTCCAACTCATCACTGATCAGGAACATCTTGATATAGAGCCACACCCTCTATCAGATCCAAATATAAAATTAATCCACCGGCAGCTGGACAGAATGCACCCCTCTGAGATCATTCACCCAACACCGATTAAGAAGGGCCTGAGCAACTGTCCGTCTGTTAATCGTTCTCTTTGAAAATTACCTTGATTAGATTAGGTCCTAACTGTGAGATGGTGTGGCCATGTAACCATCTGTCTTTCAAAAAAAAAGAGTGGATTCAACATTTTCCACAATCGAAACCACTTCCACGTTGAAAAAGCATGAGCATTTTTGGGTACCCTGAATTTGGAGCCTAGCCCAAAGTCTGGATGGGTCTGTCTTCTAAGCCCACAACAAATGAATTCGCAATGCCCAGCCAAAAGTTTCCAAAGTAATTAACAATCTCCGGTCCTCCATATTCCAGCTTCTCAAAAGGTTGCTACAAATTCATTAATGGCTGCTTAAAGTAAAAGCATTTTCATAAAAAATATGATAATTATTAATGTTTATTTTTTTCTAAAAATGTAATATGAATTATATAAATCTCTTCTTAGGTTGTATATATTGAAGCATTCTTCTCTGCTCATAAATACATTTACTTTGTCACATCACAAAGATTGCAAGCCCACTGACGAACAAGCTTACAAAAGTCAAGATTGATAGCACGGCGGTGTAAAACTATTGTAAACTTTCAGACAAAGCTAAGATACTAGCTTACTTTAAGAATCTCCTTGGTTGTGATATTGAATAAAAAGCTGATACACCTCCATGGCTTATCAAAAGGATTGTCGAAGTCGAACTTAGTTTCCAAATACCAAAGCATGATAAATTGAGAGAATTTCTATGAGAAGTGTGATGTCTTATTGAGCATGAGAACGATTATGTGATTAATGAGGTTAGGGTTTTAACTCCCTTTTATTAAAATCTGGTTTGTACACTTGATTTTGATGTAGCTACACTAACTTTATTTATCATCGATACCGTTCATAATGAAAATTTCATCGTCGGAGTCCCAATTTAATGAAGAAAGAGATTTAGATTATGAATTGGGTAAATCTTGGCACAATTTTTCTTTATGCTCAAAAAGCTATTGCAAGTTTGGAGCTTAAATATTCGTGATGTAAATATTGCAAAAACAAATGCTGATTCAGTTCTACATCAAAAGCCTTACAAGAGGGTTAATGTTTGGTTTCATATGCTAGCTTTTCAAAATACATGTTGAACTTGTATATATATTGTTGTAGCAAGTGGAAAAAGTGTACTGTCCAATGACCCTTTTCCAGTTTTAATGGTGCTAGAGTTCTAAAAAGCATCCTTAGACTAAGCATAAGCAATGAAGTGACATGGAAACCGGTAGAATGTAATGGTTATGCTAGTTTGATACTCCTTTCTTTCTAAGTTGTAAGACATTTTAGTTTTTCTATATACATTGTTTTTACTATATGTTTAGACATATTGTATATCTAAGTTGTAGAAAGATATTGTATATCTAAGTTGTAGAAAGATATTGTATATCTAAGTTGTAGAAAGATAGGTGGGTAGCATAACACCTCATACCCATTAGGCAGGGGCGACTTTATATATATAGCCACAAGGTCATCAGTATATTTATAATTAGACCCCTAGATATGTACATATCTAACAACCCTGCGGTCGTAGCATTAGGATCATAGACACATAGAGTACGGAGCTTGCGATGGCTCCCTCCTCCCCTCCCTCCGCCGCCCCCCCCCCCCTCCTCCTCCCGCCGCTAGCCACCCTTTCCACCGCGGTCTTCTCGTCGCCGGTGATGTCTCGATGTGCTAGACCTGCTTCTCGCTATGATGGGGTCCCTCTCGGAGGGATCTCTCTGGAGATCGCAGTCGTTTGGATTTCTCTATTGGTGAAGGCTTTGAACATGAGGTTCGCAGCCGCTTTGGTTCTCAGGTGCATCATCAATCTCCAAGTTCTCACGGTTCGTTCTTCTTGCTTGCAACTTTTCGACGTTTTCTGTTCAGGCTTACGGAAGAAAGTGTTGCTCTCGTGCTCGAGTCTTGTCTTGGGGGTCATGCGCCATTCTTTCATGTGGTGGAAGTGAGCCGCAACCATTTCAGGTTCTCTATGTCTTGCAAAAAGGTTGGGTTCTTCGTCTATGCTTTACGCAGAGTGATTGGTTCTTCATTTGATATCCACCATTGGAGCAATGGTGCTCCTCACTGGGAGCGTGAAAAACGTCTCTGGGAATTGGAGGAAGATAAAAAATGGTCTGAAGTTCGATCGAGAGCTAACGCTCGCATGCTCAAGGCCAAGAAAGCTGTGGTGGATAGTCAGAAGAAAGTGCGTTTCAACCCGAATCCTAGTGTGCTATCTTCTGCTGGACGTCGCCCAGTTAGCCAGTCTATTGCCTTCGGTGGTTTCAGATCGAATATTGATCCTTCGGGTTCTAATCCTCATGTTCTGTCTTTTGGATCATCCATGGTTCGTGACCAATTGCTTAATTATGATAAGGCCAGTTCTTCGGGAAGTTCAACTCTGCTGGTTGATGCGGATGGATTAGTTCATGATCAATGTTCTGATGCTCAGCTTGAAGATCAGTCCATCCCTGCTAGTGAAAGAATTCAGATCAATGATTCAGCGAGTGCCTCGACAGCTTCTCAATCAGGTCCGTCGATTTCCTCTTTAGCTGCTCATCTGCATCCCCAAGGTTCCTTGTTCATTAAGCCTGCTCTGAAAAAAAGTATGCTGTTTGAAAATTTGAATCTTGGCTCTGGTTTTCTGGTCCGTCATCAAACCAAGGCTCGTTTCTCGAAAGGGCCAGATCTTTCGAAAGGGCCAGTTAATCCAAAGGTCACCTCGGGGCCAGATGGCATTGATGGCTCTCTAGCAGTTGCAAACTCAAATCGGAATTCTCCATGGTGTTCAAAATGTTTACGTGTTGGCCACCTAAGCAGGGAGTGTCAATATTCTATCAGATGTCTAAAGTGTTTTTTCTACGGTCATCGAGCCAAATTCTGTCGTTATAATGCTCCTAAGACCTGGCAGTGGAGGCCCAAAGCGCAGTTAACAACGGGCCCTGGAAGCCGTATTGAATGGAGGCCCAAGATCCCTTTGCGTAAAGATGTTTCAGCCCATGTGGAATTGGAGGAGCCGCAGCCGCAGTCCACCGAGGCCGTCACTTCTTCTCGGGAAACTCAAGCGGTGAACGCCTCGACTACTCAGACGGTGCACTGTGCACCTCCCCTTATAAACACAGCATTCTCTCCAGAGGCCAACTCTTCATCAATCCATCCCTCTGATTCCAGTTCCCACCAAAACGATCTCGAGTTGATGGCGAACTTCACTTGTGATCCGACGCCGTACCTGCCGGCGGGTGCACATGTCGAGGATGGCTGGATGCGCCCGGCACGTTCGAGGGTGGCCATTGGTGGCGAGCCGCCTCGGTGCCATGAGGAGTACGCCATCGTCTCCATGGATCCACCACTGCCGCAGAATCAAGCTCGCACCACTCTCAACAACGTCGTTCATTTCCTGGAGCAGCACTATGCGGTTAGGGTTTTCTCCTCCTTCCTGTCCCCTCTTGGATTAGGATTACTTGAGTTGGGATCGTCAGTTCAGAGGCAGAGCATGCTTGATCTGAGTCTTATTCCATACAATGGTATCTCTGTTCTGTGATTTGTCAAGCATGATGAAGCTGGAAACCTCAGAGCGGTGCAGTACACTAGGGAATGTTGGACTATGTTTCTTACCTTTTCGCTAGATTATCAGAAGGAGGAGTTTCTTGATGCTGCTATTGCGCCGTTTGGTAGGCGTTTGTACTGGCACAAAGGGCCTAACAAGACAAGGTGCTTGGTCAAGTGCCTGATTCTTTCGCCTGAAAGAGTTCCTCACAGTGTTGTGATCTCTAGGGGCTCCTCCATGGGTGGCAATGGCCGTTCTTGGTCTGCTCCAACGTTCATTCTGGGAGGACAGTTTGCTGATGAGCTGATTGCTGAGGAAGACACTCTGCCTCCAGATGGCAACCCTCACCCTGACCATGGAGTCCCACTTCAAGGCAACCCTAATGTGTTTCAGAACTGGATGCATGATATGGTTGGCGCTGGTGCTCAAGTTCTTGCTGATGTGGGGATTGATGTTCAGGAGATGCAGAACATTAACATGGAAATTGACATTAACATGGAAATTGACCCTAACCATCACAATGTCAGGGTCAATGTTGATGATCAAGACCAGGAGGCTGTGGTGAATGATCTCCTTCTGAATGGTGAGGCAGTGGAAGAAAATGTTCTCCCTCAGCACTCAGATCAACCTCAGGACACCATCTCCTTCAATCTCTTAGGAAGCTCTGCTAACTATCTCAGGGCTACTGGTCCAGACATCCATCTGACTGTTGAGCAAGTGCTGGCTGGGATCCAGAACAGCAGCAACTCTTCTTCTGATGATTCTGGTGTGGTGTCCTCGCTGAGAGTCATGACTATCAGGGTCCCTGAGTTCATTGTTGAAGCGTGTCAGAAGCTCCCAGCTAATTACCTGTCCAAGTTCAGCTCCAATGATACCAATGTGGATTGGAAGGAAGATGCTTCAAAGGCCATTCAGTTGGTGTGGCCAGTTGTTGATGCCTTGCTGCTGAAGTTGTGGGCTGAGAATGCTGACAAGTTGTTTGGTTTGGTAGATGAGCCCAGTCCTGTTGACCCCCCTGTTGGCTTTGCTGATTTCTCTGTTGGTATGAAGACTATTTCTGTTGAGGTGACAGTGGGCAAGGTGAAGACCCCCGAGCTATCAGAAGCAGCAGGGGAGTGGAGCCGATCACCTTTGGCTTCCATCACCAATCTCATCCGAGCGTTTGCCATTGCCATCTCCTCACCTTCCATCCTCAGTCAGAGCCCACAAAAACCCTAGCTTTTTCGATGGCGGGTGGCGACAACCATGGAAAACGCCCTGCCGAGGACGCGGGCGAGGGCAGCCGTGCTCATGGTGGACGACGCCAAGGTGGTGAAGAATCAACCTTCGTCTTCTCGCGGTTGCCTTTGTTTGTTTTCCAATCTTAACTTTCTTCATGTCTTTTCAGAGGCGTCGGGATCGTCGGCAGTTATTTCCTTTTCCCGCCGGCTACGGCGGCTGAGGCGCGTGCCCCCGCTCCGGCTCCTGCTCCTGCTCCGCCGGCTTCCGCCTGCAGCAACTCCGGGGACTCAGCGGCCTTATGTCCGGGGACTCACATGCCATATTTTGCGAACCATGGCTCAAAAACCCCCCTGGTGGACACCATGGTTCGCAGGAGCCCAAGACTGAATCCAGAAGCTGTTGATGGTCTGAAGTTGATCAAGATCAGGGAGCCGGCAAACAAGACAAGGAAGAAGCTAGTGGAAGCACTGAACCTTGAAGCCCCTCCTTAGAATGCTGATGAAGCCAAGGACCCCATCCCTGTTGCTGCTTTACAGGAGTGGGCCTTGGCTTGTGGAGTGCCTCCTAGTGAGCTCTCCGAAGAAGCCCTCATGGAAGGGCGTGCTGAAGATCAAGAGTAATGAATAAAGCTATCTTCAGAACCGGTGGAGGCCTTAGTCTGATGGCCAAACTTATCTTTTTATATATACAATTGCTTTCTTCTATCTTAGTCCCTGGGTTGTAATGAACAATGCTATCATACTATGTTTGCTGCTTATGCCAGCTGGGCAGTCCTCTGTGGGGACTGTCGGTTTACCTATCTTATTTGGTTTTTTAAATGAATCGATCAAAGAATATTCTATGTTGGAATGTGCGTGGAATTAATGCTTCTGAAAAATGGCCATCCATTAGAAATAAGATAGAAGAAAGCAATTGTGATATATTTTGTTTCCAGGAAACAAAAAAGGAAACCTTTGATGCCTCTTTTATTAAGAACTTTGCTCCAAGAAAGTTTGACAAGTTCTGCTATATCCCCTCTCAGGGTGCTTCTGGGGGTATTTTAGTGGGATGGAATGGTAGCCTTTTTGATGGGAATGTCCTGGAATTCCAGCCCTTTGGTATAACCATCAGTTTCTCTTCTAGAATGGACTTGCTCATTTGGCAGCTCACTGTAGTTTATGGTCCTTGTACTGAACCAGCTCGGTCAAATTTTGTAAATTAGTTGAAGCATCTCAACATTCAGGATGAGGACAATTGGATGCTAATTGGAGACTTCAACTTCTACAGATCCCTGCAAAATAGAAACAGAAGTGGTGGCAACTTTCAAGACACTCAGATCTTTAATGATATCATTGATCACCTGGGATTGGTGGAGATCCCTCTCAAAGGTAGAGCCTATACTTGGAGCAACATGCAACTTAATCCATTACTGGAGCAATTGGATTGGTTTTTTACCTCTGCAAACTGGACTGTCGAATTTCCCAACACCATGGTCACTCCTCTTGATAGGCCTACCTCAGATCATGTTCCCTGCAGAGTTACTGTGGAGACAAGTATTCCCAAAGCCAGAATCTTCAGGTTTGAAAATCACTGGGTCTAGCATTCTAATTTTCTTGATACAGTGCAACATGCCTGGAACAAAATCAACTCAAATGTCAATAATATTGCCTCAGTTCTTTCTACAAAATTCAAGAACCTCAGATATGAGCTAAAGCAATGGAGCAAGGGCCTGTCTAGCCTAAAGCTGCTTATTGAAAACTGTAATAAGGTGATTTTATATCTTGATACTGTTGAAGAATTTAGACAATTGTTCAATACAGAATGGAATGTGAGAGTTTTGGTCAAAAATCAGCTACTAGATCTTCTCAAGAAACAGAACATGTATTGGAAGCAAAGAAATACGGTGAACGGAATTCGGTATGGGGATGAATGCACTAAGTATTTCCATTCTATGGCCACTATATCTTACGGGAGGAATCTGATTGCCCAGATTCAGGACAACCATGGAGTTTCATTATTAGTTCATGATGATAAAGCTAATCACCTTTGGTGCTCCTTCAAGGAAAGAATGGGCATGACAAGTAATGTGGCTATGCACTTTGATTTGGACTCCTTGATTCCAGAAACAGAGGTAGACCTTGACTTTCTTGTTGATCCTTTTTAACCCCAAGAGATTGTGGACATTGTTAAGTTCATGCATCCTGACAAAGCTCCAGGACCAGATGGCTTCAATGGTGCCTTTATCAAGAAGTGCTGGTCCATTATCAGGAATGACATTTTCAGATTGTTTTCTGACTTTCATGAAAACAGAGTTAATCTGGCCCCTCTTAATGGCTCTCACATTGTTCTGGTGCCTAAAATCCCAAACCCATTGACTGCATCAGACTATAGACCCATTTCACTTCTGAATTTCTGCATCAAGATGATTACTAAGTTGTTGGCTAATAGGCTGCAAAGATGCATCCTTCAGCTTATCCATAAAAATCAGTATGGGTTTATCAAGCATAGAACAATTCAAGATTGCCTTGCTTGGAGCTTTGAATACATTCACCAATGTCACCAATCCAAGAGGCAGATTGTGATACTTAAATTGGACTTTGCCAAGGCCTTTGATACTATTGAACACTCCACTATCTATCCGATGATGTTGGCTCTAAGATTCCCTCCCAAATGGATTGGTTGGGTTCAGGCTCTCTTCAACACTGCCTCTTCTGCTGTTTTGCTGAATGGTCTTCCTGGAAAGAATTTTAATTGCAAGAGAGGGGTTAGACAGGGTGATCCCTTGTCTCCCCTTCTCTTTGTTCTTGCAGCTGAATTATTGCAGTACATTGTCAATGGACTCAAGAATAAAGGCATCCTAAAGCTTCCTATCCCCCAACCTACTGAAGACTTCCCAATTGTTCAGTATGCTGACGATACACTCATGATTATGGAAGCTGATGCCAAGCAACTGTTCTGCCTCAAAGCCATCCTCAATTCTTTTGCCTCCTCAACTGGATTGGTGGTCAACTTCAGCAAATCCCTTCTGGTTCCAATCAATGTTCCTGAGGAAAAGATGGTCATTCTTGCTGCCACCTTTGGCTGTCAGATTGGGTCGATGCCCTTTACATATTTGGGCCTCCCACTTGGCACCACTAAACCCAAGATTGAAGATTTTGTTCCTCTATTGGATAGAGTTCAGAGAAAGCTCACTGGTTGCTCCACCTTTTTATCTTATACTGGAAGGCTGGAATACATCAATACTGTCATCACTCCAACTGTGAACTATGCCATGTGTTCTATTAAACTCCACAAGGGGGTGATTGAAGAAGTGGACAGAATTAGGAAGCAGTGCCTTTGGAGAGGTAATTCAGATAAAAAGAAGGGGGGGCAATCTTATGGCCTGGCCTTTGGTCCAGAGACCAAAAAAGAAAGGTGGGCTTGGGATCAAAAATCTATATTTACAGAATGATGCTCTCCTTATGAAGCAGCTGCATAAGTTCTATAAGAAGGAGGTGTAACATCCCGAAAATCCAAACTACAAAATTTTTTCTAAATAAACCTTTGTTTGATGTTTGTCATATAAGCAATCCCACTAGTTGCATGTAAGTGTCTACATTTAGTTGTTAAGCATTGTGATGCGACAACATCACATGTGTCTTAATATGGTCCTTAAGCCACATGTGATTAGGACCTTAGGGAAACCCCCTATACTTAAGGATGAGAGCCCATGACCAACCACTCAATGCAGTATGCCCTAGTGATAGCTCCTAGGATATGAACCTAGACCCTAATGATCCTATGCTAGAATTAGTAGCAATGTCACCATGGTGCATAGTGTATATATGTACACCTACCCATAGTATAAACCCTACGACCAACTAGTGCCTAACTAGAGCTAGCTAGTGGTTAGTGTTACCACACTAACCTGAGACGGTGACTTAAACTCATGCCACGACTCCACATAGGGGAGTATTGGCCCTTAACTCTAAGCCATGATAGTAGAGCCTATCCACTACTTGAGTAACTAACTACTCTACCCTAGTTGGTTAGAGACTAGTAACACGAGCCAACCCATAGTAACACCCCTCTACTTGAGAACGTTGATACTTAATGTCATGGTAATAGGAGCCAACTACACATATAGCTGCCTAACTACCCTAGTAGACCAACCCACACCAACCCAGGAAAATACCTCTACCCTTGAGAGGTAGTGGCCTAAGCCACATACCTCGATAATAGGGGCTACCTACCTCAGCTTGACTAGCTACCTAACCATTCTGATGGATAGACACCACTAGACCACCCTAGTGAGGCAACCCACCGACTATGCCAAACTAGAGCAATGTGCCCTAACCTTATGCTTATGATCTAGTGGGCCAACACGTCGCCATAGTGCCATGGAGTATGACTAGCGGATAGTCTAGGTATAACTACCTAGTTGTCCACCCATAATCTAGACGCCTAGCCAACCTAGATAGAGTATCTAGTGCTAACCCTGGAAGGAGTGTTAGGCCACGTGTTGAGTTTGACATAGCCTTGGATCTTATCACATCGAGAGCTATTGGCCTAGACAAGTTACACATGTCATTCTTAGATATCACCCTTTTTTTTATGGCCTAAGCAGTATACCATCGTGTCACAAGTATGATAGTTATGTTTGGATCATGCTAGATCCATTAAGACGATATGCAACATGTTTGATTTGGATTTTTATTGGATTCTTGTATTGAATAATAAATCAACAATCCAACATCTATTATTTATATTAATAAATAGATGAAATATTGTATGGGAGAAATATCCCAACATATCCTATGACCTACTTATGACCACCATGTGACACTATATAAGTAACATTAGGACTAAACAAATCAATATACAAAAGAAAACGAGAAAGGAAAAGAAGAAAGAAAAGCAACCAAAATGGCAGTGGCCATTTCGGCCCAAACGACTAGCCTGGCCCGCTAACCCTTCTCCCCCTTCTCCTTTATTTTTCCAGCCGGGACAACCCAGCTCGGCCCGTTGGGGTCTCTTCTCTTCCTCCAAACAGACCGGGCCACCTTCTACTCTCTTTTTCTTTTTCTTTTTCAACCGAAGCCGCTGGCCCATTTCTCTCTTCCATTGTCGCTGGCCCATTTACTATTCTTCTTCTTCTTCTTCTTTTCTTTCTCGCCGGCCCAAAACAACACCGGCCCATCCCCGCCAGAAGACAGCCAAGCGACGCTGCCACCGCCAACCGGACCCCACAGTGGACCCCACCTGTCATATGTTCCACTCCGGCCCCCTTCTGCTTTCCTCCCCTGCCTTGACCGAAGTGGAGGAATACTTGAGCACCAAGTTGAACCGCCGCCGCCCGATCTTCCCTCCGCGGCATCGACGACTGTCAGCGCTGACAGCTAGGCCGACCAGCACCCGACAGCTCAGGTGAAAGACACCCGCGGCCGCGACGCTTTTCTCTCCGCGCGCGCACGCACATGGCGCTGTCGCCCGGCTAATTTCGGGAAGTGGACGCACAACTGCCTCGCCTCGGATGCCCTGGCGATCGCATCAGTTGGGACCCCCCAGACCACGCCACGCGTGCTTGCCCGCGCCGCGCTCGCGCCAACCTGGACGCGCGCCCTGCCTCAACGTCCGTACGCTCGCCCCGGATCAGCCGCCGCGTGTCCCGGCCGTCGCATCACACGGACACGGACGCCCAGGAGCCTCACGAGCCCTAGCACCACGGGTACAAGTACCCCATCCGGCCCGGCGCCTTTCTCCCATTCCCCCCAAGCGGCCGCCGCCATGTCTTCTTCTTTACCTCCCCGCTGTCCTCGCTACGCCGCTAGCGCCATCGCCGTGCACGGTCACGCTCGCCGCCTCGCTGTCGCGTGCTATCACTATCCACCTGACAAGCCATGGAGAAGAAGGAAGTGTAAAGGAGAAGGAGGGGACGGGGAGAGGAAGGAGAAACCGGAGCCGAGCCGCGAGAGCAAGGACGCCGCTGCTGCCGGAGATCGCTGGAGGTGAAGATGGAGCACGCCGCCGGTGAAGAAGGGACGCGAGGCGCTGCCGGGTTGCTACCTGGACGCCGTGCTGCCTCGACGTCACGCCAAGCCACCGCCGACGCGCCGCCTCGAGCCTCCTTCCTCTACCGCGCTGGTACGCCGAGATCCCCCATTCCAACCCCGACCATGCTAATCTCCGGTCATGGCGTCTCTGCCGGAGGCGCGTAGACCGAGGGCCATCTCCAGCCTCATGGCACACACGCACCCACCGAGCACGACCAGCCCAACCACAGGGAGACCGGCGCCACCACACGCCGAGCTCGGACTGGACCACCATGTTCGCCGCCGTGGTCGGACCATGCCGCGGTGCGCCGCCGCACGCCGGTGAAGTAGGTAGCTTGGACACCCTTGGACCCCCGGGATCACGTCCGCCGCGACGGGGCGCATCTCATGCGCACGCTGCCGGCGAGAGACGCCCACGGGGAAGACCTACCCCGACTCGCCACCGGAGGACGAGTCCGCACGGGGCGCTCTGGGAGCGCCACCGTGGCACGATTTGCGCCGGCCGACTCCGGCCACCTCGCTCGACGAGGCAGCGCCGTTGAGTCGCGCCGCGGACCGCTGCACGCCGCGGCACCTCCGTTGGTGAAGATGGAGCCTTGAAGGCCTCGCGACGACTCGCTGCCGCACGCCGCCGTGCGCCGCCGTACGCCGCCGTGCGCTTCGGTCGCCACCGTCAAGCCGAGATGAAGCTTAGTGATGCCAATTGCACTTGTGCGCTGCGAATTGAACCTTGGACCGCCCCCTTGCCGTCGACGCGGAGCGCCGCCACGGCTGTGCCGCCGCCGTCGCGAGGCAGCCCCGTCTCGCCCCCGTAACCATCGCTGGACCGCTGTGCCGTGACCACCACGCCGCCGCGGAGCTGTTGCGCTCGCCGGCGATGGCTGAGCCTTGCCATGGCGCCCTAACACGTGGCCATGCCGCCGGCCGCCATGCCGTCGCGGCGGGCAGTGGCAGAGGAGAGTTGGGGAAGGAAGGATGAGGAGGAAGATGGAATTGCCGCCGTGAACATGGACGTGGACCTCATGAACCCACACCGCTGACAATGGGTCCCCCTGTTGCCTGTCCACCGTGCGCCAAAAGCGTGAACCCGGCCCCCACCTGGCACTAATCCCATGAACCCGGTGTATGAAGGCCGTGAGGATACCGAGTAGGAGTAGACCTGGTCTACTGTGAACCCCGCCAGGGTCTATGGACCATCAGCGTTTGGTCCACCGTGAACCAGCCCCACGCGCTGCCGCTAAAGACGAAGCCCAGACCGGATCCAGTCGACGACGTGGCGCGCGCTGACGCTGCCACGTGTTGGGCCAGGCCCGGCCCAAGTCCAGCCCATATTCGGCCCATTTAGGGTTGACTCAGTCAACTGTGATGTCATGATGACGTCAGCATGACGTCACCCTGGTCCCACGTGTCAGCCGGACCCGCAGACGCCACGTGGCCTAGTCCAGTGCTGACACGTGTCGGCCCCATATTTATCAGCCATTTATTATTTTCAGAATATTGTTTAAACTTCGGAAATTCATAACTTATTCATACGAGCTCCGAAAATTATGATCTTTATATGGAAATTCATCTAAAATCGAGATGTACAGTTTAAGCTTATGTTTGAGTGCATTTGGTTCTTCTATATGTCATTTGCTTCTTTGTGGCTTCTATAGGAGTCGCTAACGCGACTATTACGTTTCGATTTCAGAGTCGATTCGGGAAAGGAGCGACCTAAGGACGTTTGGTGGAGATCCGCTGTACGACTACGAAGGACTTGCACCACTACTGACGGACTTGTACCACTGCTTCCTCGACATCGCAGGTGTCATGGCAGCACCTTTATTTTAGAGAATCCTATTAGACATTGCATGTTTAGAATTGCTAGCGCTTTATATTTATTCCTTTGCTAGTATATGATGCATGATATTGCCTGAGCTATATTTACCTTGTTCGAGCCCCTTTTACCATGTTACCCGACCTTGCGCTCGCACTTATATATATTACCGCCCTTACTGCGTGCTTGCATTTATTATCACCATACTTATTTTAACTCCACTTCGCATTGTGTATGTGGTGCGGGTGGTGAACCCACAGGAATGGTTTGGCTTGGGATGCCGGACTTGTGGTTATGGTGATGAGCGGTGTGCTTTGCGTGAGTCTTGGGTGTGTGGTGAGGGTTGAGTCGGCCGGACGAGATTACGACGAGCTTCGAGCGAGTCTTGCCGAGGGGATACGGCTGGGTATCCCCGCTTTGTGAGTACTGTGGCGGGTAACTGGTTTGGATTGAGGTGTCCTTGGTGTGAGCTCCTTGGGGTGGAGCCTTGGAAAGGGGGTGCCGTGGCGGCACGGTAAAGATTAGCCCATACGGGGAGACATCGCCGTCTGGTCAATACCTAAGGACTTGAGTGCTAGTGACCGGATCATTGGACGCTTACTTTCCACTCGCTCTCTAATGGGAAGGAGACGGTCTAACCATCCGGTAGAACGAATGCCATTCTTGTGCGGAGTAAGCGGATGTGTCGGGAGGTACGGGCCGAGAGTGCTCGCACCCTCCTTAACCAACATAGTGACCCCCGAGGCTGGTACTATGTCTCACGGTCTCGGCGGCCGGGGTCGAGTGGCAGGATGGTATTCGCTCTAGGCTTATGGTGATCGAAATCTGCCTAGATGTGGCCGCATCGATGATGGCTATCTTGTGGAATAGTGAAACCTCTGCATAGTGTATGGTTGATCGATCGATACATAGCTGACTCGTCGGCTATGGACCAGTCCCGTGTGATGCTTACTTGACTAGGAGAGGAGTCTTCTGCCTTTCTTGGGATATGGGTATGTTACATCCGACCGTGAGCCTGGGAGGCTGCGGGTCGTTGAGGCCTGACGAGAGGGAGTCGTCTTGCCGGCCACGTGAAGCATGGTGGGGTGTGGGTGTGGTGTGTGGAGGTGTGGTGATGTGTGGATGGGGGATGGACGGTATGGTGGATGGATGTGTGTGTGGGATTTTGGGAATGTGTTAATCTTGATCATTATTATTATATATTATACTTGTTGCTACTTCGCATGCGCTAGGATGCAAACCACACCAAATATAGGATCGTCGATCCTTTATTTTCTCTTTTCCACTAAAGCTCATTCGGTGCGACCATGGCCTGCACACATCCGCGGTGTGCGGTTTTCTGTGATGTTAGGATTGAAAGGATTAGAAGGTCTCGTGCTGCGCTCAAGTTGGAGTTTGAAGCTGCTTCCGCGTTATACTTCTTCCTTCGCAAGCTGTTTTGGATGTTAGAAATACTTGTTTGCGCCAGTGTGGCGTTGTAATTATTAATGTAAACCCTTCTCTTGTACTCTGTATTCTCAGAATTCGATGTACGGAATTGATTATCAACTGTTGTATATCATTCTGTGAATTTTTCCCTTCGTGGAAAATTGAGGATGTTTCAGGAGGACATCCCATGGGTCCAGCAAATTTGGTTCAAATATTATGGTAATTCTGTCCCTCATGCTCATAGGCCAGTTGGGTCCTTCTGGTGGAAGGACATTATGAAACTGAATGGCCTATATGGGGAAATTACTACTTGTCAGATTGGTGATGGTTTTGCAATTCTGTTTTGGAAGGACAATTGGGCTGGTACCCCTTTGCTGGATCTATTCCCATCCATCTCAATCTTTGCTAGAAACCACGACATTTTCGTCGTAGATGTTGCTCAAGCAATCGGTCTTGAGGATTTACTCAATATTCTCATTTCTCACCAGGCTGCCTTGGAGCTAGATGAACTTAGAGGTCTTATGCAGAATTTTGAGCTGACCAATGACACGATCGAGGGATCTTTTGCTGGGGCTCGAGTAATTTTTCTGCTGCTAAGCTGTATAAGTTGGCCTTCTCCCACATCAATACTCCTGAGGTTTTTGGTTGGATTTGGAAATCTGAAGTCATCCCGAGGATCAAGTTCTTTTTGTGGCTGGTAGTTATGGACCGGCTAAACACAAAAGACATGCTGGCTAGAAGAAATTATAATGTGCAGCCTAACTCCTTTTGTGTGCTCTGTCAATCAAACGCTGTAGAAACCATTGAGCACCTCTTCTTTGAATGCCAATTTGCCCAGAGCTGCTGGGCCAAGCTTTCAATTGTCTGGAGTAATGATGTCAATTTGTGCCGAAGAATTGCTAGAACCAAGCACAGATCTGCCTTGCCTTTCTTCATGGAAATCTTCCAGCTTGCTGCCTGGGAGCTTTGGAAGATGAGGAACCGATTGGTTTTTGACAACACTCAGCCTTCCATTGACAGATGGCTGCAAAACTTCAAGAATGAGGCCACTCTTCAATCCATTAGAATTAGAGATATAGATAGATCAAGCATTTTGATTTGGTTGAACAACTTGTAATTGCTTCCCCCCCCCCCCCCACCCCCGTAAGTTTTCTGTCTCCTTTTTGTACTTGTACTTGTTCTCTTTTTGTAAATAAAGCCTTTTTGTACCGTGGGGATCTCCCCCACGGTCTTTTGCGTCAAAAAAAAAATAAGTAAATTGGAAATTCATCTTGTCATTACTTGCCATAACTTTTTTTGTACAATATAAAAAAATTTAGTGGTTGAATAGGAAATATAACTTTTTTTGCACTATATAAAAAACTTAAAACTTTTTTAGGAGACATAACTATTTTTGTACTATATAGTTAGTGGTTGAATAGGCCGAAAGAAAATACACTTAGTGGTTGAATAGGAGGCATTACTGTTTTGTACTATATAAAAAATTTTAAATTTTTTTAGTCACTTGAAAGTAATTTACTGAGTTATCTTTCCAATATGTAGGAAAAATAAATAGATTCTACTCCCTCTTGTTTAAAATTGTAAGTCATTTTAAAAATCTTGAAGAGTCAAAATATTTTAAGTTTGATCAAAATTATAGGAAAATTTATAAAGATTTATGACACTAAATAGGTATATTATGAAAATAAAGTTAAGAAAGAATCCATTTGATACTTAGTTAACATCCTAAATATTACTATCTTATCTACAAATTTGATCAAACTTAAAATATTTTGACTCTTTAAGATTGTTGAAATGACTTACATTTTGAGATGGAGTATAAGTAGAATTTTGTTATAACAATCCTGACCTCAAATCAGCACACTTCAGCAATCTACTCTCCAACTACTTATACTATTAGATTGTGCTATCCGAGAAATACAAGTGGACATGCAAGTTGAGTAGATCTCGGATTTCATGTACGTGGACATTGGGGATGACAACAAGGACACACCTCTAATCCTTGGAAGATCATTTCTCAACACCACCAATGCTTTGCATTTGTATTGGATCAGGCTAACTCTACCTCCATTTTGCAGGGGAAAAGGGAAATATTCACATTCGCTATTTGCAAATCTATTTCTGCTATCGGAAAGTAGGTGAAGAAGAGTCCTCCAAGAATGAAGACAAGGGTGAAAAATATCATCCATCCGAGGTTTTGGAGATGCCCGCCAAGAAACAATCAAAATCCAAGATGGCATGGTGAACGAAGGAGGAACCTTCATCCGTCGCCTCATCTCCTCATAAAAGAATTCCATCACAAAACAAGAAATAGAACCCCCACTCGAATAAGATACCCCTAGAGCCTCACCAAAGGTAAGCGGTATTTGTCCCATATTTATTTCAAACAATACATTATTTTCTTTAATTCCCATCATGTTTAAATTTCTAAGTAATTGTATTTATCTTTACTTTATTAGTAGTTAAAAGGGGACCCTTTATTTGTCTGTCGACATATTTTATACAGAGATATATCTGTCGGTTTTTTTCAAACAGGACAATATACAAAAGCAAAAGGAAAAACGGACAGATTTCTTGAGCTTCTATCTGTCATATTCGATAACGGGCAACATGATAGATAAAACCCAAAACCGTTAGCAAAGTCATCATCCATTACGAGAAAGCAGATCGCAAAAGAGTAAAAGGCCCATCATAAGCAGCATAGAACAAAACTAAAAGCCATGTACGGTATCCTTGTACAAGAAGAAAGAGAGAGGGAGATGGAGGCTGGGGAAAAAGATTTGTAGCCACAACAGCCTGGAAAGGGAAGAAGAGAGAAAGAGATGCCATCCACCGAATCTATGTTTGTGAAATTCAAAGAACAAATATGTCTTCTCATGCTATATTGTTCAAACTTCTGTCTTCTCATGCTGAATTTGAAGAACTGTCGATCTACCTGTAGAAGCTCTGATGGAATATCTGGAACTATGGGATAATTTATCTAATGTTGAGCTTCATGAAGGGGTACAGGACAAACACACTTGGAGACTTTCTGCTTCGGAGAATACACGGCAAAGTCTGCATATGATGTGTTCTTTCGGGCGCCATATACTTCGGACCATATGAGAGAATATGGAAATCATGGGCCCCTCCCAAATGCCGTTTTTTCATGTGGCCGGTTGCTCATAACCGGTGCTGGACAGCCGACGGACTTGCTCGACGAGGGCTTCCTCACCAAGCCAAATGTCGCTCGTGATCAAGAACAGGAAAGCATTCAACACCTTCTAATTGGGTGTGTTTTCGCCGGCAATTTTGGTTCTACCTCTTGCAGCGAGTTGGACTCTCTTCTCTCACGCCTCGGCCCGACGATTCAGTTTGGGACGGGTGGGAAAAGGCGGAGCAGCTACCACTTGGGGATGTGAGAAAAGGCTTAAACTCTATTGTCATCCTTGGCGCTGGAGCATCTGGAAACACCGGAATGACTGTGTCTTCAATGGGGCTGTACCAAACATTAACACAGCCCTTAGTTTAGCTAGGGATGATGCCCATTGGTGGTGTTTGGCACGAGCTAAGGGTCTGTCCTTGCTCACTGCTAGGGGTTTTTAGTTTCTTAGCCCGCTCGGTCGATGTACTCTTAGATTCAGTGATGTAGCCTTACAAAACTGGGAAGGTGTGGTAGTGTGTGTGAGTGTCTTTGGGTCTGTATGACTCCTTTTTCTTCTACTAATACAATGATACGCAGCTCTCCTGCATATTCGAAAAAAAAAGAACAAATAATTGAGAGTTTGGGACTCACCACTGTTGGCCATGTCAAGACATTCTCTCCACTAATTGTCTCAACTGATGGCTCCATAAACGCACATTGTTTTGCAAGAGGCATCATAGAGGACACTAAGTAAAAGGGAGAGAAAAAATGGGTTACCAGGGAGAAATACTATAGCCAGAGTTATGTGTATGACAAACAAATAACTAAGCCAGCTTATATACTTTCAGAGATAGAAAAGGAGAATTCAACTCACTTTTTATGCCATATACATCTCGCCGAAGTAAATAGTATCATGGTATCTCTGAGAATTTGTGATAGGTGCCATGTAAAGCTGCAACAGAAATATGCCTTGCATCTCAGCCTCAAACCTCTACAAATCCACCTCAACTAGTTAACTGTTATATAATGCTTCTATCAAACTCCTACCGATGCATGCAATGAAAAGAATAAGACCTTCTGGCTTAAGCCATTTATCCCTAGCGAAAATTACGCTTCCCAGCATACTCTGCACCAAGAGGACAAAATATGAAAATTCAAGAACAGCACTGATGTGAAGTGAGCATAAAATTAGCCCAACTATCCAAACTTTAGAGAAAATGATGTATACCGAACATACAGAAGCATGTAGCCCATCCATTCAGGTAAATATGATAACATCAAGTATTTCTTCAATATTGACATCCTGCATTTGAATCAAAGACAATCATGTTGCATAGCACAGTGAAGGCCTCAAAAATAGAATTTGAAGGATGGTGATAACTGACAAAATCAATAGAATTTGAAGGGTGCTGATTACTGGCTATAGTATAATGCCCGTGCTAACGCTACGATTTTATCTCATAAATACACATAAAACGACCAAACAATGTTATTTTGTCTATAGTTTAACTTTTATACAATTGTATTGAGTATATATAAATATATATACTTAATCTTACACCATCCCACGACATCCAGAAATGGTATAAAAAACAAGCTCTAATCAGAATGCAAAACATACACGCACGACCGAGCCAAGACACGCACAATCTGGCACTCGCATCCTCAAGCGAGCCTGCATTACTCTCGTGCTCCTGCTCGTCGTCACCAGCACGGTAGCCACCAACCATTCGGCACGTCGCAGCTCCTCACCCCCGTCCCACAGCTCCGGCCAGAAGATCATGCTATACACCACTGACGCTGCATTGTCCAAAACCGCGCGGTTCCTTCCACGCAGGAGCGGCATCCGTCTTTACGAACGAGGGGCCAATCGGCCACTCCATGTTACAAAAGTTCCTGAAATACACAACATTGTACCCGTATCTCTCATCACCCGTAATTCTAGAATTTCACACACATAAAATAATTGTACTATTTCGTGGAAATACTATATATGGAATCCCCACATTCCAAATGGGACCCGTGTGATTCTAAAGTCTGTTGTGTTGGGCTTGAATTCAACAGTTGCCATTAGAGCAATATGATTACTCTCCATTAGAGCCATCAATATCCAGCAACCTGAGAGCATATATGGAGCAAGATTACGAAAAACATAAATAAGAGGCATGCAAAGGTATGTATAGCCATGGGTGAGCATTCATCTTACATGTTTAAACAAAGCAGTAAATAAGTGGCAACAATATGAATGGCTAATTCCCTGATGCCCCTAGAAAATGGGTGCTAGCAATCTATTACAATGAACCATGGACTGAATAGCAAAAAGCTTTATGGTAGAAAGAAGCATAACAAAGCTCTGTATATTTCATATTACTCAAGATATGCAACTGCAAAAGAGTGTTGCCTAGTAAAATTGCAGTAGGGAACAACAACACAGAAGATCAACAGGTAACGATCACGGTCCACACACAGAAACGCATAAGAGTGTTCAATGCTTACCAGATCAGAAACACATTGGAAACTTATAGTGCCAAGGACAACCATATGGATGCTTACATGCATAATGTGAACCATCTGTCTGAACAAATAATGTAACTATTCTTGTGATAGACCCAACAATTTTATATCTTATCAAATTATTAGGCAAGGCAATTTAGCTAGTTAATTCAACAACTATACTAATTGTGAACCAGACTATAAATTCCACTCTAATCTTCCAGATCACTCATCTACAGATGCAGTACAAATGCTACATAGAACAATTATATCTATCGGATCCCCTTCCCATCAATCACAACATATATAACTCTAAGAAGCAAGACAATAACACAACAATATATTAAATCAACATTCATCAAAGAGCAAGCCAGAGAATACCTTGGGCAAGTACCGCACATGCACCATGGGCATCGTGGATGTGAGAAACCTCAAAAATTCCCTGCCACCACCACCGTTGTTGCAGCCACATTTTCCTCAGCCGCCGCAATTAGCTGTCGAGAGGTGGCTAATGGTCCTCCATGTTTGTTGAGAGGTGGCGCGGCGTCTGGTTTCCACTCTGATGTTGGTTGGCCGCTGCCTCCCGCCGAGCACCCAATCTCCGAGACTTTTAGTAAAGACATAACACTACTCAAAGTGTCCATATATATGCTTCAACAAGTAATCAGACTGATGTAGAAACCCAACGATTTCACGAATTTGGTCATTTGATACAGTATACAGATTGTACATCATTCATCCACAACTCTACAACTTGATCAAGACAAAAAAGAGGCAATTTCAATGATTATCTGAAAATAGGAGAAACATATATGATATCACCAGACTCACAGAATTGTATACCTTTCTGCTTCATATCTGAATCCTTAGAATCTGAAATCTGGAAAAACTATAAGGAAAGTGAGGATGCTAGAAATAAACAAAGCTCGTCCTTTTGCATCACTGCCTGGTTTGTTAGGTTCTTGTACATGCATAACCATAGCATCTGCTACAACTAAAATTCAGTAACCATAGCAACCAGTTCCAGTAGAAAAATTTGGTGCTCCCAACCAGTTGTATAAGAACTCTTATCAATTGTTTACGTTATGATAATTATTCATTCCTTGACTCTCAGCCTCTATCAAGTGTACAGTCCGACCAATCAGATAACTGCTCCATGACCTCCATTAGGTATCTGGTTGGTATGAGAGGACAAAGCATCCTTGTGAGTCACAAATTCCTGACTAAATGAAAAGAACACATGAATATCTGCATTTTTCCAGACATTGACCAGAGGCCTGAAAGTTTTCAAGCTTAGTTGCATGAACCAGAATCGAAAAAACATGTTTCACAAGTTTCTGAACTGCAAAGAATTCATACAGAAGACATATTGCAGCATAAAAATAAAATACATACCTTTTTTAAAAAGAAATCATATATAACGCATCGCCACCAACACCTCGCCGCTGATGTCGATCTCACCCCGCCATAGAGAGGAGCAACAGCCGTACACGTCTAGCGATACAAGGGCGCGTGACGGGGATCTACCTGCTCGACGAAAATAACGTTGGCTGTTCGTGTCTAACGAAATCGACAGGCTTCTTACTTGCCATGCTTGCATCACGAAGATGCCTCATTAGAATTAAGAAATGATTGTCTTTCTGCACTAATGGCCGACACCATTAACCCCGATCCTTGAAGCACTCCTTTCGGTTTCAGAGACGTGGATGGAGCAGTGGAGGCCGCCGGCCGGGCACAAACATGCAGCAGGCCAGAGGCACGCGAATAAAGCGAGCTATAGATCGAGGAACATATATATGCATGGATGTATATCTACCTACGACGGCCTGGCAGTCGCCGATCGGTCACGAGGAGACGGCGACGCCGGTGTCCCGTCGATGGCCACGGAGGAGGCGGCGCCGGCGTCATGTCGAGGGCCACGGAGGAGACGGCGGCGCGGCGTCACGTTGAGGGCCACGGAGGAGATGGCGCCGGTGGACACAGCGCAGCCTGGCGGCGATCGCACCTTGCCGATCGGAGGATCGGAGGAGAGGCTGCCGCGGCGGGATACGAATATTTTGTTTCTGTTTTTTTCCTTGATTAGGGGGCACGGAGGGCGGCGGCGTGAGCCGGAGAGTGCGGGTGAGTTTGAGGGCACTGTGAGGCGAGGGTGAGATTTCAGGCTTCCCACTCTTTTAGAAGAATTGCATTATAGTAGAGATAACTAATAAGTACGGGAAAACTCACAAAAGTACAATAAAGCTTTGGGTATATGCAAACAGTGACAAAATGGGAAAAACTTGACAGAGACGAGTACCTCAAAGCAGTCCATCAAAACACAGTTTCCCAAATGGCCACAGACAGCAGGCCCTAACAACTTGATGTCACAAAAATTTCAGGTAGAGAAACATTGAATTTCAGGCCCTAATAAAACAGTGCGACACAGCCCACACTCTTCCTCAAAATAACAGTGTAGCCAAAGTTAAACATTTTTCACAACAAAACTTATTGCAATTTTCAATTAGTGATAAAATTTTAATTATCAGGGTTGCTACCATGATGAGCCTGAACAGATGGCATGTAATCTGCATGTGGCAGCCACTTAAAACATAGATTTTCATGTAAACTGAATTGACATAAGTATAACCCCTCAATCCACAACATGAGTGCCAATTCATCCTACTGGACTAACGCCAGCAGTTCACATCCAAGCAACCAAAACTGGTCAAATCAACAGTCAAGCGAGAACACTGGAGAAAGGCAGCCAGAGCAAGGCACACATATGTACACCCACAGATCCACAACCTAACCAATTCCAATTTTCTATAGTCGATCAGTAATTGCAAATCATTTCAATGTGCTAATGATAGAGTGGGTAACACCAGTCCACATAAAACTAAGAAAAGTCTAGTGAGACGATTACTAATTGTAAGGAGATAATTTCATGTGAACTTAATTTTTTTTATAAAAAAGAACAATATATTCATCTTGCAAAGTCACTTGAAGATCCAAACAAACTTCAACTCATCTTGCGGGGTGCAAAATGGAAGAAAGCTTGCCACCAAAACAAACATAACAGATATGAATATATGGTAGTCGAAAGAAGGTAAAATCACTAATAAGTGAACTCAAATAAATAAGATCAGGAAAACTCAAAAAATAAAATACCTACAACTACAACCACAAATGATCAGCCAGACCTAAAGCTACAAACAAATAACTCTTACATTGATCAGCCACAACAACAATTAACTAGCAGCGACAACTCAAATTTACACAAATCAAATTCAGATGAAAAAAATCAAAGGGACCCAAGCAAAATAAACACAATTGCTCAATTCAAATAAACTCAACTTCATTGACTAAATACATCTCCAAAAGGAGCTAAAACTACAACATACAACAACATTAAAGCTAAAACTCAAAGCAATTACAGGGACTACATTACTAAAATCACTAATAAGTAAACTCAAATAAATAAGGTCAGGAAAAATAAAAAAAATTCCTAGAGGAGACAACGATGAAAAACAACCAATGATCCAAAATAGAAACAACTAAATGCAGCTGCAACCTCTCCCAAACCCAAAACAAAAATAGCTTGCAACAAATGCAACTGAAACATTTCAGCCAATGCAACCCACAATCTCAGATATCTAGGACTACTTCAAACACAACTGCATAAAACCTACAATCTCAGATATCTCAGACAATGCCCAAGTGGACATCAGCCAATGCAACCCACAATCTCAGATACGACAGCTAAACGCACCTATATGTAAACACAACTGAACTTTTGGTGAACAGATGCAGAAACAAAGCATGACAAAAGTTAGTGTTTGACACACACATACATGTACTGATGACACAAACTGACCGCAATGAAATTGCAGAGATAGAGAGACACATCAACATTTCTAAAATGACAAAATACTACACATTAACATACATGTCCCCTTTGAACACACATGTTCAGGACTTATGACAAACACACGTTCTGAACTTCTGAAGAATACATGTTGTGAATTTTTAGATGAAAAGACGCATATGCACTTATTCAGGGCAATACTCACTTATTCAGAGCAATGTTCACTTATTTGGAGCAACCAATCTATTTTTAGAAACAAAATATACAATTATTCAGAACAAAAGAATTACAACAGTCAACCGCCATGCAATATTTTCGATTGCTTAGAGAATAATCTATTTTTAGAAGCAAGCAAAGGGACGGCATAGCCGCTCACTGGGATCAATTGAACACCCCAATTTGGAGTTGAGTTGAAACCTACCAGTAGCGCTAGAATTGGCCCAATCACAGAAACACAATAGCTCCGGAAAAGATGGACCTGTACAAAATAACGCTGAGCTAGTCCAATCAGAGCAATCACAGTAAACTTCATTGAAACACAATATTTAGCAACACACCCAAATCGACAAAATAACGGTGTGCAGGGAAGGCATGGCTCACCTCGACGGCGTCGTAGCGCGGGGCTCGGCGGGAGGGTCGGCGAGGGGCACCACAACGTCAACGGCGGCGCGCGCCGAGCGCATGGGGAGGCGCGCGCGGCGAGGCTGGCGCGGGGAGGGCACGCGGCGATGCTGTCGCAGGGGCGTGGCGGCGAAGCTCGCCGGTAGGGCCGGCGAGGAGCGCAACGGCTGGGCGGCGATTTGGACATGGCGCGTGAGGAACGAATGGGATTGGAAAAAAAAAACGGAGACGATAAAGACAAGGTGGGCGCGGATTTAAAAAAATAGCGGGTCGATGGGTTTACCGTATCTTTTTGCGGACCCGTTATAATGAAAAACCCATCAACGATGCCATTGCGGACCCGAGAAAAGAAAGAAAACAGCACGAATCATAAAGTAAGATCAATGCACGATAATTAGACAGATAAGGGACAAAAAAAGTCAACAGATAAATAACAAATTCCTTAATAAAATGATAGAAATAAATACTAGCAACAACTATGAGCAACAAATAAGAGAAGTAAAAGAAATAAAAATGAGGATAATACTAAAAATTATAATTAAGTGGATATGATATCAATAGCTTGAAATTAAGAGGTGAGAATTTAGTGTGGTAACATGACTACTAGTGGGAGATGATTTGGATTAATAGATTTAATAGATGATGGTTCATATGTTGAAGACTTGTAGTGGGGATTAGTATAGCTTAATAAGAGCTAGATTACTCCACACGCAGGACACGATCTTTGCATGTGGCACTAGTCTTGAGTTTCCTTATTCTCTATGGCGCAAATAAATCATATATAGTAGCAATGTCCAGTTGCTTTCTTTATGTTAATAGGTTTTTCATAAGGAGCAGGTTGCTTTCTAATATGAGAAGTCTCGTGGATCACAAAATATTGACCTATAATGAGAAATCAACAACATGACATTTGCTACTTTAGTGGATTGTCAAAAATAGAATAAAGAAAATCCACTTTTAGACACAAACTTTTGCTCAAGTACGGATTTAGACCTTGAACTGAAAAACCAGACATGCTCAGCCAACCGACGACTATTAAAACCGGACAACAACTTTCGTCCTTGATTAGTTTGAAAGGTGGTTTTGAGTCGATATCTATCTATATATATTAACATAAATAATAAGTAAATTTCTAAAATAAAATATAAAATTAGTACCATTTTTTCTAAAAATCTACTATGCCTAAATAGGAGACATCCACTAACATATTTTCCTGCAATTCTATGCAGCCACATCATCACTAACGTTTCCACCACTCTCTCCTCTACCGAGCCTGTTCATCGGACTATTGGGAAGATGGAACTCGAAGAGACACCGACGCGTACAATTGATGCCCCCAGAAACTCCGATCCCGGCAACTCATCAGCAGCCGGCTGAGGCAACGAACAGGCAAATGATGTAGTACGTATTTATATTCCTTTTTGCATCTGTTAGATTCTAATGGTCATTGGTCTCTCCACCAAGCTTTCTCGAGGCAATTGTGTCGTGCTGCCCCAACGAACAGACCATGCGCCGGCTCTAGGTCGAGGCCCAGAGGTTCTCGGACGGCCTGATCTAGCGGAGGCAGACAGGTCGTCGGATGGCGCCGCACAACTGCGTGCAACCGTAGCCATGGAGGATTGCGAGGACTGGCTGAGCTGCTAGCTGCGCTACTTCAAGTGCCGCTCGGGGCTCTTCATTCTTCAAGGAGATCTTAGAGCTCACAATCCTCTGTGATGCGCCAAGGTCGCGCTCCTCATCTTCTCCCGCTCGACATGGACGCGCACACGGTTACGGAAGTCCCAGTTCCCACGGCTTCATTAGTGGTGGGAATGATGAGGGCGCGGACTAGGCTCCTTCACCAGTGATGGGTACGACGATGTGCCAAGGTCATGCTCCTCGTTTGCTCCGGGGCATCCAGGAGAGTGATTCGACCCCATCCGGAGATATACGTAGTAAAATAATCCCATGAAAGCGTGATGATGTGATTGATGTCTAGCACACAGGTTTCCACTCCTCCCCCAATTTATCATGTTGTTTTCTGCTACAGTTCTATTTTTAATTTACAATTGTTATCTCTCTATTTTCTAGAATCCAGTATTCAGTAAGTTGTCTAACAACATCGACCACCAATGTGTTCCGCACGGATCATAAATCAAAGTGTTATTAATTAGGGACACATAATCCTTTTCAAATAATGTCTAAACAACCATGTTCAGCCATTTTGCTCCGATGTTTGTCTTCGTATATACTAACTTTGGAATGTTCAATTAGAAATATAATTAATAATTATACTATGAATCCCCGCAGCAACACATTGGTGTATGTTCTTATACGGGGTGTCATCTAGTATAATATATATTAAAATAAAATTAAGAATTTTAGATATTTAAATATTACTTTAGTTTAATTATAAACTATTTGTTTCATGTTCTTATATTTTGGAGTTCATTTTTTAATTGTTTGAACAAACTCGGACGGAGAAATAAACAATAACAAAATTGTTGATTCAGATCAGAACTACAATTTTATATGGAGTATGAATTTTATTTAAAGTTGTCATATTTCGAAATTCCATTTTTCTGAACCATTCGAATAGACTCGGTCGGGGAAATGACAAAAAATTGTAGATTCCAATGAGATATACAACTTTGTAGTTTTGTAACACTCCATCCTGTTAGAAGTCTGCAGTAGTTGTCTCATGTAGCCTAAGTGGCTTATGTGCGGTTTATGGTTGGTGGGTTTAATACCACCTTGAAAGTTTAGGATGGTGAGGGTCAGCTTATAAACCATGGTGTTCCAAATGTATCACCATCGAGTAACATTTTACACGAAGTGAGAGCACAAGTGTAAGAGTGGTGCTATGGGTGTTATACACATCATCAACCCTTGCTACATATTGCTCGTGGAGGTGTTTACCAAGGGGTGATCCTAGAGATACCAAGGGCGTCGGGCCTTGAGGGGGTTAATTAAGCCTTGGTGTTTCAAATGTTGCACCTCTAGGTTAACCTTTTTACATGAAGCAATGATGAAAGTGTAAGATAGGCATTATGCATATGGCTCGTTCCATGTGTGGAGCTAGGCCATATAAATAGTTTTTGGACGTGGGGTGTTGTAAGTTTATTACGGCCTTTTCATTTAAAACCATTTGAAGTTCTCATATTTGAAATTTAATACAAACTTAGAAGGAGAAATGACCAAAATTAAAGCTTTATATATCAACAAGATCAATAATTTTGTAGTTGATGACCGATTTATTTAGCTACCCAAAATTCTATTTCAAAGTCATTTATTCTGAATTTATTTTTTAATTTGTTCGAATGAACTCAGATGAACAAATTACCAAACCAAAAATTTTGAAACATTTTGTATCAATATCATATTTATTGATTTAAAAAAGTTATTTATGAATGTAGTGACCTACCTTTTATTTTATTATTCTTAGAATTATATGCTCATAATCTCCTTTTGAAACCTGCTACGGGTCAAACTTGTTCGATTTTATAATAGTTTAAAGCCCGCATTGTTGTCTAGTCTTAGAGTTTTAGGGTTAAATCCAAACTAAAAAAAAGAGGACTAAAAACATATATTTTTCTTAAACAAATTTCCTATATTGTCGTCGTCTGGATTTGTCTGTTGTGTCCAGGCGACACGCGGCGCGCGCGAAGGCGACGGGAGCGGAGGCGATGCGCGGCGCTACGCGGTAACGGGTTCGGTGTTGTTTGTCGGGTCTGGCTCCCACTCCCTCCCGTTCCTCTCTGGCTCCCACTCCCTCCTGTCCCTCTCTCCGACCCATTCCGATATGGCCGCTGCTCCGACTCCCCGGCGGCCACCCGCGCGGCGTCCCCATCCTCATCCCCCTCCTCACCTCTGAGGCTCCAGGGATGGCGGGTTGAGGCCGACGGCGGCGACGGACGCGCACCAGTCGCGGCTGCTCTACGGGCTCCTGCTCACGGTCCTCCGAACATCATCGAGCCGAGCGTCATGGCAGGGGCGGGGGCGCGGCCGCTGCTGCCGCCGCAGGTGACGCCCGCCGGGGTGGCGCACCACAACGACAGCCGATGTCTCTGGTTTGTGATTCTCGCCCCTATTCGTCCTCTTTGTTTCTGTGCTCCCCATCCATTGCATGATTTGTCAGATCCCCTTTCCTGATGTTGTGTGGATTTGGTCGATTTGTTCGATTCCCTATCCTGATATGGTGCATGATTATTCCTCTAGTGCGAGGAGCTTTGATTTGTTGTGCTGGTGGGATGAGATGTGTGAAGGATAGGAGTTTGCCCTCTGCTGCAAAGTCAATTTCCGATTCAATTTTGGGTTGAGCAGATCTGGAGCCTTGGTTGTGGTAGTGCATGCATTGATTGGGAAAATGGAACAGCAGTGATTGAAGGGAACAACATGGAATGGGCAACCCATGAATTGGTCATTTATGCTTGTTAGTGTTATGTTTCTTGATGTGGTTGTTGCCTAAATTTTTGTACATTGTTCAGGGTAGAGGAAATGCTACGTCAGGTGGAGCTGATTGGTGGAATCATGTTTAGTGCTTGGATTGTCCTTCTATTATGAACTGGGTTCCGAATATTGTTAGGTTAGTTTTTGTTTTGTTAAATTTAGTCCATGGTAGCTCCAGTCTTGCTGAAATTTAAAACTTCTGATTGATAGTTATATTAGAGGCAAAAGCCCAGAATCTTCAGTCAAACCTTAGTATAAGCTTCAGTTACTATACAGCTTATAGTTCAGATAATTAAATGATGATTTGTCCCTTTTCTTTTTCAATGGTGGCGATGGTATGGTGTTGGTGTAGTCTGTAGATTTTAGTTCAGTCAATGTTGCTTCTTCATCATTTGACAGCTTATAGTTCAGTCAATGATTATAATGAATTAAGGTTTCATTGTTGTGAACTGAATATAGAGCAAATCAGTCTTCTGTTTAGTGCAAGCAAAAACCAAATGCAGTGCAGTGGAATGTATTGTGTTCCTCACTGTCCTGACTCATGCAACTGCAGGTTGTATGTGTTTTTCAAGGTCGCAGTTAATGCTGAGCATTTCCATAAGAAATCTTATATCACATCTCCTACAAATTAGTTTAGAGAGTCAATGTTATTTCTTACATAAATTGTTTTAGAGAGGCAATGCAGTGGGATCTCCTATAGATTTCCGTTAGTTAATGCAGTGGAATCTCCTATAGAGTCAATGCTATTTCTTATATTTGTAGCCTTTTTAGCATTCTGTGTAAATGTTACTTCTGATGCACCTCTACACTTATAATTTTATAAGGAGATGGTGTTTACGATTTTACAAGGCAACTGAAATATAAGTTCCGTTTGGTGGGCTGGTTTTGAGTGACCTGGGGATGCCGAGGTGCTCTGTAGACAGGTTCATTGTCAATTTGCTATTTTAGGACAGAGTTGTTGTTCTGACTCTAGAATACTAATGTGTTTTTCACTCAACCTTTGTCCATCTCCTGAAACATTCTACTGAGGCTGTAGCTTGTAAGATAAATTAGGTTCTTGCAAAAATCACAAGGTTCCCGAGAGTTTTTTCTGTGGAACTTCTTCTCTTCGTATTTCAGTTCCAGGCGTCATCCTGGCATTCTGTTTCCTGTGTATTATGATTAGTATGTAGTAGCTGCTCTCTATAGCGCTTCTGTGAGCTCATCACTCGTGCAACTCTTTGTGAAATCAAATGGAGATGTCTAGGTTTTGGAAACAAACATGTTTTAAAAAAGAATTCAAGAATTTTCTCACCCATATAGTTGTACTGTAATTTTGATTTCTAATTAGACAAGTAAAATGTCATGGGCATAAAGAGGGGCGCCGTAGGGCGCAAGTGTCCTAGTTGGGCCTTAAGCCCATTAGTGTTAATTAGTGTCTCTCTTAGTTATTTGTCTATAGGAATAGTACCATATTGTCTAGGCACAAGAGGTGTTAGTCCTATGTACCCTTTATATTCAGCCCATGGGGCACAATGGAAAGCAAGCAATGAATTATGAAGAAACAATCTAGTCTCCCTCTACCTCTCAAGCTCTTGGCATAGCATAAGGCCAATCTCTCAAGCTCTTGGCAAAGCATAAGGCCTAGTTATCCTAAGCTCTTGGCAAAGCATAAGGCCTAGTTATCCCCAATTATGCTTTGCCAAGAGCTTGAGAGATTGGCCTTATGCTATGCCAAGAGCTTGAGAGGTAGAGGGAGACTAGATTGTTTCTTCATAATTCATTGCTTGCTTTCCATTGTGCCCCATGGGCTGAATATAAAGGGTACATAGGACTAACACCTCTTGTGTCTAGACAATATGGTACTATTCCTATAGACAAATAACTAAGAGAGACACTAATTAACACTATTGGGCTTAAGGCCCAACTAGGACACTTGCGCCCTACGGCGCCCCTCTTTATGCCCATGACATAAAACTTTTCAAGTAAACCACACAATTTTACCTTCAGTCTGGATTCTACCGGTTGCCAATTTTTCCTTTTGAAGTCTAACCTTTAAGATGTCTTGCTTTCAGTAAGGTGTCTTGTATTTTTTTTCTTGGCATTGCATTCCTTGTAAAAAGAGTCAGCATGAGCTCTACTATGTCACTTCAATTGAGCCCTTACCATCTTGTAGAAAGAGTCAGCATGCAGCTTGTTCCATGTAGTGGTGGTGTAATTTTGTGGATCTGTACTATGTTAGCGGGAAGGGGAAAGGTGTTCATCCCCAGCAATTCTCTGTCCATCGTTTTGATTCAAAAGGAGACCTTGGTGCTCGGCCCCTCCTCGCTGTGTGTGTCTCCTCCCTCTTATTGATTCGATTTCTAGTTGGATTTCGGGGTTTTGTGTTATGTCTGTGGATTTGATTTGAGCCTAATCCTCTCCACAAGGCTCTGTGGTGCAGGCAACATACAACAAGTAGTGTTGCATGTCCAAATTAGTGTATCAAAAATCAGAAGCAGTGCAATCTGAACATTCAAACATAATTTTACAGTTTTGCTTTCAACACTTGTGGTTCTAACTAGCCTTGCTTTGTTTTAAACAGGAGCAACTTCTTTCCTTCACTGAATACAAGTATGTGGCACTATTCATGGGCATTTTTGCTGTCCTGATCTTCGTCTTCGTCCTTGATTCTGCTGAGAGCTTCAGTGCAAAGAGTCAGCCATGCCACTACAGCAAGCGCATGATGTTCAAGCCTGCTGTTACCATTACTATCTTCAGCAAATTAGCGCCATTGCTTTGTGCTTGGTGCAGTGGCATGGTTGCGAGCATGGGTGGTTACTAAAGGTCGGATAAAAACTTGATCTGTATTTTCAGTGTTTTCTCTGCTACTTCCAGTTGGGAGATGAGTTGTACGTACTCATCAGGTTGATGAGTTACGTGGGCTTTCTTTTTCCAATTTTTGTCAGCTTCATTTCATCAAATCTTGTTTTCTTAACTGAATGCATAGAAAGTAATGCTTGATGTTTTAGTTCACCTGTGTGTCTTGACAACGGACATTATTTTGGGAAAAAAATGTAATTTGTCAACACACACACCTTTGATTTGTGGTGTAAGTTAGAAGTTGGGCCTTAGGTGACAGCCGTCTAATTCTTCGAGTATAGAAACAAGTCATCTACATTTTGTTCAAACCACTTCTGTTTTTTTATTTGTCATTTCCAACAACTACTTAGGTTGGTCTTTTATAGTTCTGTTCGTGTTTGACATATCTGGAAGCTAGTCAGATAGCTATAACGCTAATAGTGCTCATAGCCTTTTTCTTTTTTGATTCATTTCAGCTATGCATCAATTTTGCAGTAGTAGCAATCTGTTCTTTCTGTGTGCTTCAATGCCAATATTGTCACAGGTTATGAGCACTATCAGTGTTATTATCACAATCTTTGTTTATTCAGATCTAATCACATGTCTTACTTTATTTATTACTTTTTTGTAGACCTATCTTGTCTGGCAACTTCTTCTATCTGCTATTTTCATGAAGACTCAATATAGAATTAATCATCCTTTCTTGTGGTCATTCCTGTTATAATATAACTATAGCAAGATAAGTAATCACTTGATGAGCTCATGTGGGTCAGCATCCAGTGAAGCTGCTGAGTGTATTTTCATAGCATTATTTCCATTAAACCTTCATTAACATTTTCGTGATAGAATCAACTGTTGTGTTGTAAACAACACTAGCAAAATAGATAAGCATGTTCAATCATCACTGAACTTTTTTGTTTGTTGGAATCTGTTCTTTGTGATTTGTGACAACACACGCCTCTTTTTTGTCCTTGTCCTTCCATAGAAAAAAATTGTTTCTTGTCATTTCTACTAACACATCTTGAACTTTGTTATTTGTGATTTGTGCCTACGCACAAGTTTTTGTCCTTGTCTTTCCATAAAAAAATTGTTTCTTGTCATTTGTGCTAACACATCTCAAACTTTGTTAATTGTGATTTGTGCAAGCACACATCTTTTATTTATTTATACCAAAACTAAATGGATTGGAAAATCGTCAAATATGTAGTAAACAAATGGTCTGTTGCTGCATGTTCCCTTGTAAACAAGTGGATTCATAGCTAAGTTGAGCAATGGTGCTTGCTGATCTGTTTTTAGGGGTGAGCTCGGATGTTTTTTGGGTTAAATGTTGATCTGTAGATCTGGTTTTGTATGACGAGGTTGTTGGTATAATTGCTTCAAACAGAGAGGGAGGAGGTAAATGGGGAAGAACCGTTTAGAAAGATTCTATTCTAAGCACGTGACTAGCTCCTCATCTCCCTTGTCTGTTTGTATCGAATAGATCGAAGCTAGACCAACTGAACCTGCCTTCTAGCTCTGATTGCTCCTATTCTTTCTTCTGTAGTCTCCGCCGACTTCCATTACCCCTTCTGGAGGAGTAAAACTGATGCGGTTCAGATTAGGGCAAGGCTGAGCTAAAATGGAAGTGTCAATGGATCTATGGATATGCCACCGGCCAGTACTAGTAGAGCATGCTACAGGTAAAGGTGCTCGTTTACATTCACATATGCCACAGAAAATGTGCTCGTTTACATTCACATATGTTTTTATCTGCATTTTTCCCTTGATGTGTTTCATAAACAAACAAAACAAAAAAGAGGAGTTTTCTTGTTGCTATTTACAACTGTTGGCGTCTCTTGTTCTTCAGGTGCACTTTGTGTGAGGATTGGGATCCAGATGAAGGATGACTCTCAAGAAGTTGTTGCTCTAGCTCTTTTGTGTCAACAACAAGGATTCCAAGATGAAAGGTGTTGTAGCTTACCTTGGTTTTCAGAATTTAGAACAGTCTTTGCATAATTGCAGTCTGATATACTGTATATTGCGTGTGTCGAGCACTACAACTTGTGTAGCGAGCTTATGCAATACGATGTTGTGCTTATTGATTCGTGTATAAAATAACACATAAGAATACACCTAGTGATAAATCCATCGTTTTGTGAAGTTGTAGTGCACCTCATACATTGAATTGTAGGTCTGAACCAAAAAAAATTAGTGAATTTTACAATTGCTCTGTTACTAATAGATTACATGAATTAATTGGCACTAAAATTGCAGCTACTAGCATTCCAATTTGTAATTGTGTCATTCTTGGGAGAAAAATTATCTTTTGTCCTTTCATACAAAAAAAATTGTCTCTTGTCTTTGTGGTTGTGCCGCTATATCCCATCGTAGTTTTGTAATTGTGTCGTTTTTGGGAGAAAATTTTGTCTATTGTCCTTCCATAGAAAAAAAAATGTCTTTTCTGTGATTGTTGTTGTTATGATCTTGGTAAAATTTTTTGTCTCTTGTCCTTCCATACAAAAAAATTGTCTATGTGTAATTGTTATTGTTTCGATCTTGGTAAAATTTTTTGTCTCTTGTCCTTCCATAGAAAAAAAAAATTGTCTATCTGTAATTGTTATTGTTTCGATCTTGGTAAAAAATTTTTGTCTCTTGTCCTTCCATAGAAAAAAATTGTCTCTCTGTAATTGTTATTGTTATTGTAATTGTCATTTGCTTGTATATTGTCCATCTGTGACTGTGCTTGTTTAGGTGAAAAAATCTGATGTGGATAAATCAAATTTGGAAAAAAGATTGAGTTCAGTGTGTCCCTGTCCCTGTAGGTCTAGTTCATGTATATCCCTCATTACTCTAGTTCATGAGTCCTCTTCTAGTGACAAATTGAGTAGTACATAATCTATTATTGAGCACTCTAAATAGCACATGCTCTTGTTTGCTATGTTTTTTTTTTGCCTTTTATGTGCTTAGCTGCCTGTGTAAAATTCATGATTGGCCTTCATCCTGTTAAGTATCTTGGCAAATGGCCTTAGAAGTGTGCCTTTGTGTTTCAGGTAGTTCATTGCTGCTTTGATGGTTGATGTTGTGACAGTGGCAATGCTTACAAGGTGGATCCTTTGTGAAGAAAATGAAAAGGTGATTTTACTTTACTTTTTGTTTGTGACCTCTGTTGTCATCTCAATTCAGAGTATAGGAGTGTGTGTAGGTTGTTCTCATCCCCTTGGTTGCAACAGTCAAAAAATGCTTGTGAAATAAGTAAAAATTCCATTATCAGGAAATACTAGTTGCACTATTTCAAATATGCAATTTGTTTTCTAGAATTCTGTAATTGTGTTTCCTGTAATTCTAGTAGATATTTGATGAAATGTCTACTAGGCTTGATAGAAACAACACATTTTACATTGTCAAGTTCATTATGGTCTTGCCCAGCATTAGAGAACTTTTCTGTAAGTCTTCTTCAGATGGTATATATGTTTTCATGTATCCTAGTTTAGAGTTGTCTTTGTGCATAGGTGCCTTATTACATGCAGTCTTGTGATTATGTATGTCATCAAGAAAGCCAATAGATTGGCAGGACTTTGTCAGTAACATAACTATGCTTGTCATCAACTCCACAATCGTTTACCGAGGAAAACAAAGTTGGTAGACCTAAAGCCAAGGTTTGTCATGGCTGATATCCATTCCATCTCTATTGTAGGAAGCCAGTGGGTAGGGAGATTTGTGGTTCTGAGAAGGCGCTTCTGGATGAGCTTCAGACACTAGATGAGCACCTCAAAGCGCATGTAAGTTAGATGCTTGAACTCTTATTATTTGTTATGCTGCTTTGAACAGGGAAATAGGATGTGACCCAGATCATTTTTTGTTTGATTTGATGACTTTGTGCTCTGGCATTTCTGAGCCTCACCATCAAAGATGCTAGGGAGGACTTGTCGCTCTTTCTAGGCAGTTTAAAGCTACTGCCATGTAACTTTGTTGGTGTGGTTGTTTGCCCCTCTTTCAGTGTGAAGTTGATGGAGCAAGAGGTCTAGAAGGAGGAGAAAGGCCTGATCGAGGTACTTCCTGTGCGAGATTCCGAGGCAAGAACTGTTTGCTTCGTGCTATCTCCCGGTGAGATTCACTCTTTCTAGGTTGTTTTTAATTGTACTAGCAGTGATTTGTGTTAACACTCGTTACTTTCTGTGATTATTTTGATTTATTTTTGTGTATATACAAATCAGGCACAACTTTACTCAGCAGGCTCCACATGCATCAGCCTAATTCTCTAGTCGTCAGGAAGAATGACTCCTTGGTAATCAAACAGATTGGAAATGACAATGACTCCACATGCATGAGCCACATACATGAGCTGGATTCTCTAGTCAAGAAGTTGACAAGTGGCCTAAATAGACCCATAAAGGTGCGCCTCTCTCTCATTGTTTTTGGGACAATCAATTGCTATCTTGTTTTCTTGAATTATACGACATCATTGTTGATAATATATTTCCTTCAGTTGATGTCTATTTAATTTGTCAAATACTAAGAAAAGCAAAAGAAAGACAACATACTCTACTACTCTAGATTGAGTGTATTCACATGAGTTAAATATCTTGTTGTTTGTGTTGATAGTGTCATAGACGAATATGTGACAAGGTGTGTGTCTACTGCACTTGTACCTTGCCCTTTAAAAACCAAACTTATAGTATTATATAAAAGGAAATGACATTGGACAAAGATGGTTGCTACACCAGCAACATCATTAGCTAGTTACAATGGGGTAACAGTAGTGTTTGTGGCAACAATTGTTGCACTAGTCTTGCTTTTTATGTGTTCTAGTGTGTTAGTGAGATCCACAGGTTGGTAGCATAGTTTTTTTGTATTCCCGTGGTAATTTCATTCTTCTATACTAGAAACTGCACTAGTTGAAATGCGTAATTTTCTCATTAATTATCTGCAATTTGTAATTTGTAATTTGTTTTCATTTTTCTTAATGTGTTCATTAGATGAGTTCATCTGTTATGAATCCTCCTATACCAAATCACGAAGAACCGGGATACATCGATTCAAAACAGATTCCTTTGCCTAATTTCAAGAACAAGCCTACAGAAGTTCTATAAGAAAGAAGATGAAGGCAAGACATTAAAAAGTCTAAACCTACAGAAGAACAAGCCAAGTAAGGAAGATGAAGGCAACACATGAGCAAGAACTACAGATTAATCCGAGATCATGATCTACAGGGTGATTGTGTTTTCCCTTTTTATGTGTAAAAGCCCATTCTGTAAAGCCCAGTGTGTAAAAGCCCAGATTTATTGGTTTAACGGAGTCCAAAGCTTAAGCGGGTTTAGTTCGCGGGCCTGTTAAGGGTCCATTGCTGGGTTTACCGGGTATTTTCGGACCCGTTTGAGTGCATGTCCGACAGTAACAATACAGACACAGATCTGACCCTTGGATGCAAATCCAAGGGCCCTGAGCGTCGCTTGGGTTTTTTGCTATATTCCAGGCGACTGGAATATAGCAACTCCCTTTCTTAAAACATAATTTATCATTTTTCTGATAGTAAAGTAACACATGGGTTACAAAGCCTAGTTGGCCCGATTACTCTAGAGTCTCCCAACAGTCCAAGGTCCAGGTACATGAGCGCACCGGTGTTTACATCGCTGACTCGCTGCGCGGCGCTCTGCCCTATCACACATGCTTATTTATCTAGACGTCATGCTAGATAGCCATCGTCGACTAAAAAACTGAAACAAAGGGGTACAATATAGGAATACACCACTTATAAAGATTATGGACTTAAAAAGACAATTTCATAGTTGAAGAGCTAAATAAAATTAGAGCGCAAGTTAATGGACCTCTATTGCATTTAATTCATAAGAGCATCTCCAACAACTTGGTAAAAATTACTTGCTAAATATTGAGTTTTAGCAAGTTGCTATTTCATTTGACAAGTCAAAAAAAGACCTCTCTCCAACAAGTTGCTATTCTCACTTGGTAAAAATAGAGGATGACAGATGGGACCCGCCTGTCATTGCGTATCCGAAATTTAGAGTACTGTAGCATGCAGCAGCGAGGCGTGCAGCCGGACAACTGACATCACCGGCCGAGCTCGCGCACCAGCACAGAGGCGCCCGCGCCCCATCGCGCTGCCTCGTTGGCGTCGGCGCCGGCTACCCGGCCCGGCGGCAGCGGAACGAGGCGTCCCCAGGTCACGTCCCCAGGTCGCGACCCCGTGGACCGCCTAGCCCCGCGCCTTCCCTCTGATCCGCGATGGCCGGGCTCCGGCAGCGGCGCACGACCTCTCCTGATCCGCGGCGGCGCGGCGGAGCTTCCCCAGCTCAACCCCGGCGCGACCCAGGCGCGGCCCCGCCCGTCCGCGCTCCCCTGCGCGGCCACGATGCGGACCGGTGGATCCCGCGGCGGTGGTGTAAGGTCGAGATGGCGGACTAGAGGGGGGGTGAATAGTCCTTTTTTAAACTAATCGCTCCGGCTAACCGATATAAGTGCGGAATTAAATCTATCGGCCTAGCCAAGTCTTCACCCCTCTAACTATGACTCTAGATACACCTTGTAAAGAGGATTCTAAACAAACAAACAAGGTGACAATCTAGCTAATGCACACTAAACAAGTTCTAGCTTGCAAGGTCACACAAACCTAATCAACTAGTACTTTAGCAAACGGGTGTGCACCTAAATAATTCTAATGAGCAAGAGCACAAAGCCAACCTAAACTCACTAGAAGCTCAAGGACAAAGCTACACAAGCTAAAACCAAAAGCTCAAACTTACTTAACTACACAAGCTAAGCAAAGCAACTTACTCTACTTCTAACTACACAAGCAAGAAGGTGATTAACAAGCTACACAAACTAACTAATCACTAGAGCAACTACACAAGCTATATATGAAAGTAAAGAATGTAAACACAAGCTTGTGAAAGAGATTGCAAACCACCGCGAAGTGTGGACACAAGATGACTCGGCGATTTTTCATCAGGTTCACTTGGTTGCCCCCAAGCTACGTCCTGTTGTGTCGACCAACACCTTCGGCGGTTCCTCCGGTCTTTTCACCTAGATGGTTCTTCGGTGTGACCCTCAAGTCACTTGCCCTCAAGGCACGCCCCGCAAGGCACCGCAAGACACCACTCTCAAGTGAGCCCTCCAAGGCACCGAGCGAACCCACACACACAAGTGTGGTACCTCAACGACACGCGCAATCCAATAGGGCTGCTCTTCGCGATCCTCACGAGGTGAGCACCGAACCTCTCACAATCTCTTCTCCTGAGCACCGTATCTCCACGCGTGCTACCACGGAGCCACTTGCCTCCAAGCCATCTAGGAGGTGGCAATCCTCCAAGAGTAACAAGCTCTCCCGCCTGCAACTCAATCACCTAGTGCCACTCGATGCAACCTCGCAAAGGAATGCACTAGAAATCACTCTCTCACACTATCGGATGGTCACTACCAAGCATATGTGAGTAGAAGGGCTCCCAAGCATCACCACACAAGCTACCAAAGCCTGGGCATGCTCAACCACCGGCCAATGCCGGCCAAGACCTCTATTTATAGCCCCAAGGGCCAAACTAGCCGTTGCTCCACGAGTTGGCCAAAGTCGGGGGCGTCGGACGCGGCCGACGCCACCCGTCGGACGCTGCAGCCCGTGTCCGACGCACCAGATCACGCCACATGTACTAGCCGTTTGAATTTGCCCGTTGCCGCCCAATGACTCACTCAGAAACGCGCTCATTCACAACGCGTCGGACACGGCCTCAGCCGCCGGAAGCCGTCCAGAACCTCCTCCAAGTCAGCCGACCGTCGGACGCACGTTAACCCCACCGTCGGACGCGCCACCACGTCCGTCGCCGTGGACTTAAGCCTCGTGTGCAGCAACTCCTCAAGCCTGCGTCGGATGCTGTACAGGGCCAAGCCCGCGTCCGACGCTTGCCCGACAGCCACGTCCACCGTAGTGGAGCCAAGCACCCATGCTGCGAGCTCGAACCTGTCAGACGCGCCAAGCCATCGTCCGACGCTTCACGTCGTTTGCGTCCGGCGCGCCACCTCACTGCGAGCCCTGCTGTTCTGCGTCCAACACTCTCACCATCGTCCGACGCCAAACCTCAGCCGCGTCCGATGCCTCAAGAAAACCTCGTTTTCAGCCCATCGTGATGCAAACTTCTCCACCATGCTACCCAACAAGCATACCAACTTGATTACCATGGATAGCATGTTTTCAACCACAAACTGCATCCTGCGCATTAGAACATATGCCTCCACTTTTCTCGAAAGCGCCGAATCTCCGGCCGAGCGTGCAACTCCAAGTGCTTGTGTGTTAGCATTTTCACAATCATTTTCAAAGGATTTTTCTCTTCATCTCACAATGCCACTCGATCCTAGCACACCACAATGTTAGATCGCTCAAGTGGCACTAGATGACCGATATGAAAACACAATTACCCCTCTTGATAGTACGGCCATCTATCCTAAATCCGGTCAAGTACTTTTCTACTCAACCTTAGACCGGTGAAATGAAATGCCCTAGGTTATACTTTTGCCTTGCGCATTTCCATCTCCACCATCATCCTCCATTGTGCCAATGCACCGCATGCATGACACAATCACCAAATGATATGATCCACTTCATATCATCATGTGACACTCTTGGTCCATCGATCTTGACCTCACTTGCTCTTCACTGTTGCATCGGTCCATCGGCGCCAAGTCTTGCCCAAGCTTCACCATCGCATGGTCCTTCGCTTCGCAGCCTCAACTTGCCCTTCACACTTGCTACCGGTCCATCAAGCCAAGCCTCGTCTTGATCTTCACCACTTGATCACATGACTCCATGTCATGTCTCATTTGCGATGAGCTCCTCCATCAACTCATGTGTTGAGCCTCACAACATCTCCAAGCCATCTCCACCAAGACATATGTTGCTCACACACATGTACCTGTGAACTAACTCTTGTGTATCTCAACCATTACACATGTTAGTCCACCTAAAGTTGTCACTCAATTATCAAAACCAAACAAGGGCCTTTCAAGTGGCGACCGAGCAGCATGGAGGTCGAGTCACGTCCGACGGCGGCCCTTCTACGGCAGGCGAACCACCCCTTGTTCTCGACTGTGGTGGCGGCGGGCTCCATCCCCTTCTCCTCTTCTTCTCGCGGCGAGATCTGGAGCATGGGTGCGGCGGTGGGAGGAGCACCAGCCGCGGGCGGACGGGCTCGCAACTTCCTTCCTCGTGCTCCACGGCGGGCGGACGAGCTTGCGGTCTCCGACGGCGAGGCAAGGGCAGCATGCAGCTCCTCAGCCGGCCATCCCCTTCTCTCTCTCCTTCCTGCTCCAGCGGCGCAGGACTCCTCTCTCTCTCTCTCTCTCTCTCTCTCTCTCGGGACGTATGCATGGACGGACAGCGACGCGAGACGGGAGCCGGGCGTGATACGCAGTGCCTCCGCGCGCGGGAGGAGAAAATAGGAAGTTTGGATAAATAGGGAGTTGATTTACCAAGTTGTTGGAGAAGTTTTTTTGTGTTTTTGCCAAGTTTATAAGAATACCAAGTTGATTTAGGGAGTTGTTGGAGATGCTCTAAGAATATATAAGAATTAAGATGGAGATTGATCTAATCTCTTCGGCACCCTGTGTTAGCCTTGGTCGACCACTTCTAGTCCTAGTTGCTTAGAGCCAATCAAGGCATGGCTCCGCTAATTTGCCACCGAGCGTTCAAGCCCCAGGTTTCCACGTCCTAAGATGAAACATGAGCTCTAACAACTAGAGAACAATTTATGTGGTCTAGTTTTTCCTTATTGCCTATCAATGTTGTATTGATGCATTTTAAGCAAATAAAATTTTTATTTGAAGGTTGATTTGAATTGATGTGCTATTGTCATGGCATTGATATCCATGAATTGAAGTTTTCTCTACCGCTACACATCATTGGGAAGGTACCTATCTCTAATCAAAGTAAAGTACTATGATCTTTTCTTTATTTGTTATTCTATATCATAGAATTGTTGCTACTATTTATGTGCTACTGTTATTAAATATCCATTTTGTGATTGCAAAATTATGGGATTTTTGTGTGCTAGAGAAAGAGGGATGGTTGGGTTTGCAAAAATTGGTGGGACAGGCCTTTGGCCCCATGCTTTGGCATTATATATGGCAAAAATAATTACAAGCAATCCCTTGGTGGGGGAGAATTTGACAAGCTACTACAATAACCCCTATTGGACCTATTAAGGAAGAGTTGGCCCATATGAATATGGACTCACCCAACACTCTCTTTACTTCCTTTTCACCCATGGATGCACAAATAATAGATGTATTCAAGGTTGCTGACACCCATGGATCTACTGGTTATCATTATTTTGCATTCTTTTTCATTTTAACCTAGTGGATGATGAAAACAACTAGTCTTAGGTATCATGCAAGTTTTCAATTAATCTTTCAATTGAAGGAAGGAACCAACAAAGTGAGCAAGGAATGTTATGTTCTCGATATCAAAGAAAGGTAGACATCATTGAAAGCACCACTACGTAAGTGATCAACTAAGCATCACATAAGATTTGTTCCATTGTTGACGCATAAGCAGGCATATCTGTTAGAGCCTGAGCGACGAAGAGCCAAACATGATGCAAATGATTTCTATGTATTTCATTGATCAGTGCTGTACATACATATATAGGAGCCCAAGTCAGCTACAAAGTCTAAGAGAGAGGGGGGGGGGGGTTGAAAAGACACCCCCTTGATCAATTAGCTCCTTGTACTCTCACTATTCATTTGTTATGCATCTCATTATGAATCAGCCAATGTAATACCGGTATATTAAGCAAAACTCCTTAAACCTAGTGAGAAAAATAAAATAAACACCATAACATACAATAACCAAGGTTATTAGATAGATAAACCCAAAGCCTTAGTCTAAAACACCTTGACCATATGGTCAATAGGCTTCAAATATCATCTTACAAAAACCCCGATAGGATAAATTAGATGATATAAAGTATAACTTTGTGTTACATTTCCTCATTGAAAACTTTATATGAGAACCATAAATGGAAAACTCACATAAATAAAAGAGTACAATGCATCTTGTTTCCCAATATCGTCACCAAAACCCCCATGGGCAAACAATGGATGATATGGCATAGCCTTCTATTGATATTGCGTCATTAAAAATTTTATATGAGAAACACAAAGAGGAAAACACATAGAAATAAATCAGCCCTAATACATGCAAATCTTAAAGTAAATTCGTACCAACGCACTCAACACATACAAAATATGGAGCATGATAGACTCTATGAATATTTTTTTTAGATAAAAGGCTTGATGCCCGGCTTTATAGAAAGCGTAATGAGACCAAGTAAACACTGGGAATACCAGCTTACAAAGAAAGCATAGGGCCAGTGGCCAGCCAGAACCTCCACTTCTACTACTAAACTTCTACCACTACTACCTCTAACAGCGAGCACCACAGAAACTGTTTTGCAAAAGGATGCAGCACACACACTGACTCAACACTTCTCGCTGGCAGAAAGCTAGACATTTGCTCTATTTGCTAGCAGCGACATCATCTCCTCCGCCATTGGCTTGATCTTCGGCTTCAGCAATGGCTTCCATGTTTGCAGCAGCATGATCGTCTTGTGAATCAACGCTGTTGGGGACGCAGCTGTCTTCTTCTCGAACACCACCTCATTCCGGCTCTTCCACACTGTCCACATAGCACCTGCACAAATAAACAAAGTTACCATCCTTCTCTTGCAACTAAGATTGTCAATGATATCCATGAAAAGGTAAGAGCAGCAAACAGGGGAAGAGGACCAGCCCAGCACATCTCGAAGGAAGGTCCAGAGGAAATTAGCAATGGGGCACTGAAAGATAATGTGATCAGAAGTTTCCTCCTTATCACACAGCACACACTTCTCGGGGCCTGACCACTGCTTTTTCCTCAACTGAACCCCACACTAAATTCTATCTCTACTAACCATCCAAATAAAAATTTTGACCTTCAAGGGAATCGGGCACTTCCATACAAACATCATATGAGTGTCAACCACACCTCCAGTGGCCAGATTATCATATAGCGATCTAACTGAATATTTCCCAGTTTTTTCAAGTAGCCAAGTAGTTGTATCTCTACCCTCTCCTAAGTTAACCCCATCAAGCATATCTAGCAGATCATCTAGCTCCCTCCCTCTATTCTCATCTACCCTCTCTATGAATATCTTTATGAGCTAATCACAATATTTAGCTTGCAAAGGTCCATATGCCCATATATTCTATGGAACATAACCATCTTAGTGAAAAAATTGTAGTAAGTATAATTGTCTCTATCTACACAACACAAGGTACGTTACCTTCATAGATAATGACCATTGATTCAATAGAATCAACACCACATTAATTCAGTATGTGATATATCATTCTATCAAGTTATACACATTCATGTACAGCCCTGTAAAATACAATATCAGAATGATTATTGGAAATGACCACTGATATCTATTTAAAGAGTACCATAAGTTGGTCTTTCCAGATGTACATTATGTTTTTAAAAGATATAGTGTCTCGGGGATCTTATATATAACTAGAATCATAATATCCAACCGAATCATGGGTTCTTCAAATGAACACAACAAGATCACTTGTGCTATTGAGATAAAGATACTTTTAACTTCAGTCCACTAATAACATTTGGTTGGAGTAGTGCTGCTACTAGATAGCAGATGATTGCAAAAATAATTTTCGTCCTAGAACTTTTACAAGATATATTAGCACATCAATAGCACGGAGATAATAGACCACATGTCCTGATATCTCGTCTTAATCACTATACCATAAAACAATCTTCCTATCATGAGGTAGAACAACCATTGGTTCCTTCATGTTGAAACACTTAATATGATTTGCATATACATAGCTTTTGTATAAAATTCTGAGAGAAGATGCTTTGATCATAAACATAAAATGATTTTTTGTATCTCTCATCTCAAAATCCGTCTTTATATTAAAAAATTTAACATATAAGACTGATTCAATTCTGTCATAGTAAAGGCTAGTAACATCATTAAAATACATTTGCAACGAAATTGACGAAATGCAGTTCATCATCTTGTATCATCACAATTGTTGCACAGTGATGATTAGGTGCATTTTGTTAAATAATTAGGAAATTTCTAGATTAATTTCCATATTAAAACTAGAATATATATCATGACAAATTGATGAACTAGAATTATATCTACCAAATGTAGACGTACTTGGTGTTGATTGGTGAAGATGCATACGACGATTCCAATGAAACTGATGATGATGGTGCGAGCTTGTCGCTAAGCATCTCCTGTTGATGATCCCGCAAGCCTGGCGACGGCGATGTGCTGTCGACGTGAAAGATTTAGGAGTAGTCGCGCTAAGAGGGCTTCCCAAAAACCTTATTTGCCTTTTCCCGGTGCAGGATCGCAAATATGAGGGTTCCGGAGACCTGCTCTCCCGGTCGTCGGTGCACGCCGACGGTCGGGTTGTCGGCGGCAGCGCAGTAGCGAGAAGAGGAAAAAAATATGATTTTACTACGTTAGGATTTTCTAATTGAAATTCCCAATTGTAGTTTTTTATGTATCTATTCATAGGAGGATCAACACGCATATATGCATAGGAAAACCTCCTACCTCTAATTCTATTCAACTAGCCTACTAGTTGAAGTTGTATCTCGCACCTCTTCTCGTGGGTATAAATATTAAAGACCATTAGGGAACACATGTATTGGGCTTTTGAGATTTATTAGAATTCTTTTATATGAATTTAGGGAAATATCCATATAAATTCTAACATATTTGTTACAAATGAGATTACAAACATGACCATCTAGCCCTCGTCACTGAACTGTTTGAGGCGGCATTCCAGCAGACACGTGTTTGAAGATGAGGTTGACACATGAATGATTTTCTACACATGGGGTTTCCGTGTGCATTTATATGGCATCACGTGTGTGATGACATGGCAACACGCGTGAATCTAAGGCCAGGAGTGCTGGGTCAGTGATTCCACGAGTAGGATTGAGCATAGTACCCGTCACCCGATACCCAAAACCCAATTCCAAATTACCCGAACCTGAAATATCAAATCATCTTCTCGGATATGAAATCCACCCCAGTACCTGACTTTCCCGAAGTACCCAACATAGCCTCCAATCCAGTTGTGTCAGCCCAACAGCCCAAGGATGAAGCACCAGGCTTGGCAGCCCAGCAACAACCCACTTCTCCTCCTCCCGTCTAAAGTCTAACGGAAACTAAACCTAGCGAAAAAAGAATGAACAAGGAGAGACTCGGTTGAAAGAGAATGCCGCCGCCATCTGCGAGCTGCCCCTGCCCGATCGTTCTACTAATATGTTTCTCGTGGGTTTCGATTAGGCTCCTGCCGGAGCGGTATTGTTTTCAAAAGTTTCTAGGGTTCATCGAAATCCTAATGGCACAAGTGGAGTTCACCCCGGCTTCCATGTTCCTTGAACCTGAGGTTGGCTTTACACAGTTTTGGAATGTTGCATCGACGCAAGTCAAGTTTGGAGTTCGTCGCCTGCAATTTTTTGTGGTGGAATCTGGGATTGTTAGGGAGTGGATTTTGTGCTTAGAAAAATACGATACAGATTTGGAAAATTTATTAAGAGTTCTTTTTTGGATGCACACCCACCATTCATTGAATCATTATAAATGTTATTGTTAGGTCTTATAACCGAATATTCAGCTTTTGTGTTTTCTGCAATTATCTTTTTGATATCTTTTGACTGCTCATGTTTATATTAGTTATGTTTGGTTGCTACTATCTGTGACATTTGGTTCTACGAATGTTTATCTCTACTAATGTTTGGTTTTCCTATGGAACATGGAGGAGTGGATGAGGAAAACTACTATGTCCTGTTGAACAAGGAGTAGTGCATGTGGAAAACTATGTATGTCGGCTTATAAGGGTGTCACTTCGGTTGCTCAGCAAGGATTTCCCACTTGAGATCCAGCACCATGGCAATAAAGTACTTCAGGTCCATTTAATTTAACTACTTTAGTTTTAATACAATTCTTCATCTAGCATTAATAATATTATACTCACGACCCATGACCTGCTAACGTGTAGAAGACCAGCTACTAATCAATAATGAAAAAAACAACTGCCATCACCATGCCACGGATCAAAAGATTGTTGAAGTGCCTATCGATGTCCTAGTCTGCATGATGTACTTGATGTCAAGACCTCGCTATTTGACTAGATTATATCCATAATTTTACTATTGTTTCTAGAATATGTTTTGTTGTAGTTCTACTAAATGGTTCATAGGTCTCGTTGAATTGTTCTTTTGCTGGCCAAGGAAGAGATGAAATGTTGGATCATGGCAAGGTCTAATGGGATTTGTTTCCTAACTGCCCCTTGTTACGAAATAAGAATAGACACAACTGGATTGATGTGTATTGAGGCCTAGAGGGGACTATATATATATATAGAAGTACATGGAGACACATGATCTAACCCTGGACATAGGAGATTACACTACTGCCCTTATTTTATTATATCTTAACACCCCTGTTATGATTGGTTAGATGTTTAAGGCTGAGGTCGTATTATTTTATCTACAAAGGCATGATGTAACCTGATACTTTGTGGTTGTGTGGGTGTGTTTGTTTGAGTCTTATGTTTTTTTCTTCTTCTCTAATATAATGAGACACAACTCTCGTGTGCATCGAGACAAAGTCAAAATTTCTGTTGAATTACTGCCTTAGTCTTATAGGTAGTGTCTATTGCTTATTGTGTTCATTGTTTAAAATGGGATTTTCCTCTCAGTTATGAAATAGGGGAAAAAGATTTGACATCTTTTATTTTTAACATATATATGCACCAATGGTTATTATGTTAGGCAACACATCTGTTGCAAACCAACCTCTCAGTGTAAACCGTGCAAACTTCTAATCTGGACTTCATGATGTTGATCCAATGGGGCGCGAGGGAGAGATGGGAGGAGGTATTTGCAAATGTGTGATTAGGAGTGGGCGGTCAAGCTCAAAATTACCCAATCTCCCTGTGCCCCTTGGATCAACATCATGTGACACAGATTAGAAGTTTGCAAGTTTGCATGTAGAGGTTGGTTTGCACTAGATATGTTGCGATTATGTTAAGGGTGATTGTATAGTAAGGGATCTGCTTTTATAGTCAATTTTAGAGGTAACTACGATTATTGATAACTACTTATTTCTTTCCATTTGAATAGCAGCATCTCACGGAATTCAGGCATGAGGAACTTATGTGCACTGATCTTAATTTGACAGTGTGAGTTGGTTGTGTGTTCTAATAAAAATCATACATCCAGTCAATCAGCGCTAATCCCATGGAACAAAACAAGTATAGGGGTTTGTTTAATGGAAGCTTGTCCAATATGTTCTTTAGAGTACAATTTATCACCAACATAAAATTTTCCTTCAATTGTTGATTCACATGTATCATGTATTTGTTGTCAAAGCATTATGGAGATACTTTGTTTTGTAACAGGGGCTGTACAAAGTGAGCTGCAGTTGATATCAACAAAAGCTCTTAATCTATGTCATCTCCTCTGATGCCTTTCTTAGCTTAATAGTGTACAGAGGCCTTCGGCACTGGGACATGGAAGAACAAATTTCTCTATTGCTCTTGATCTCCCCCCCCCCCCCCCCCCACCCCCTCTCCAGGCCAGCATGTATAGCAACGCCAGTGCTTATTTCTTGTCTTGATAGTTCCTCAATACCTTGTCTTGGATCATTTGAATGGTCTTGTGATTTGCAAATCGACTGTGATGAAAGTGAATTAGAAGTCCAGGTGATTTTTGTTGTGTTTACATGTACTAGCCGAGTGCTCGTGCGTTGCAACGGGAAGTGTTATACTGTTACTCAGATATGATACTTTAAGACATGCTAAAGAAACATCAATATTATTACACGAATGGATGGAACAATTAAAATATAACTCAAGTTCTCACATGAAATTAGAACAATCAAGTTCACACCACTGATTGATATGCTAGACTAAAATTTGTTGATTTTGACAGGCCAAATAAAAGGTTTGATACATGATTAAATCCTAGGCCTTCGAATGGCCAACTGGAACACATAAAAATTAAGGCCACTCATCTTTCCCATCTCCAGGTAAGGAAGTTGAACATTTTGATGTGATGAACTGATTTAAGAGGAAGCATACTTTACAAATTATTTCTAAGTTGTCAGCATTTAGAGCTGGCGAATCAGTCTGGCTTTAATAGGAAATTTACTCTAAGCCGATTATGAACTGAACATAGCATCATTTTAGACCATAGAGACTTCCAATGTGCCGAAGGGAGAGTGAAATATGCATTTATCTCCCGCAGTTTGTGCCGGCCCAGAGATTTTAGGGGCCCGGGGCGAAACGAAAATTGGAGGCCCTTATATACACATGAACAGCGAAACTCTTTTGCATATTTGAGAGAAAAACACATGACGAAGAAATGTTACTAATAAACACTTAAATACTTATGCAAAATAATATTTGTAAAATACAGAGCTAGGCCTCTGTGTCGAGGTCCATTGACCCCGAGGCTCCGTGACTATCCGACTCCGAGCTAGCTACCTGCTGAGGCGCCACCGTTGAGTTTGGTGGTCATGTCACGTTTGGGGATTTGCCGATTTGGTTCTATTGACGTCACACTCACGTGAACGGTAGGCCTCAAGGAGTCATAGTTGTAGAGTTTACAAATAATGAACGCCAATCTCTAATGCTTCCTTGGTAGGCCATCGCGGGACTTAATGAGCCAATGAAACCATATAGGTTGTGTTTGGTTTTGTAGCCTGGGCAGTCTTAGCCAGCTCCTATCAAGCCAATCTCATGTTTGGTTGTTACTCTGTAAGCCTAGCTAGCCTAGAGCGTGTTTAGTTGTCTGGTTTGATTTGATACAATCACCACTTCTCTAAATGGATAAGGTTAATTACCACTTTGAGGTATTTCATTGAACAAGCGATGATCATTCATTTCTTTGCGCACGACTCTTTGATTCGTACTCCTATCTTAAAAATGACTTCAGGCTCAATGGCTCATAATGTGTACATATGTACTTGTAACATATTTTTTGGAATTGTTCTTCTAAAGAAAAATGGCTATAATACGCGCACGACGGCATCAAGCTAATGGAGTCTGAAATGCTTAGAAAGGGAAGCCTAGTAGCTCGTATACTCTGATTTGGACAGAAAGAAGCATCTATGGCGCCACTCTTTACTAGCAGCTGAATACAGATACTAAATGTATAGACGCATTTGTTTATCTGTTTATTATCACAGCTAATAAAAATCACTAAACAGAGTGAGCAAAAAGGACGCATCTGCAGTCATGAGGCTCGGCTTCACCCTGCAGTTAGGTCATTTGTACCATCCACTGCTGATCCAATGATATCTCTGCCAAATGACACACAGGCCGCACAAACTCATGACCCATTGTAGCCCAATCCTGGTGAGAGGTTCCCACGATGAAATCGCCGCCTCCATCTTCCGCTCTTGAGACCGGAGTCCGAGCGCTGCGCCATCACCACCCCCTCGCCGAGAGCCGCAGCATGACTGACACTCTTGTTTGGAAAAATCTCGTGTTGGCATCTCCAACCAGTGCACAAAACTTCCCCGTTGCCTCCATTTAGCAGCCCGGTCGCTGATGAACAGAGCCGCGGCTGTTGACACTACAGGCTGTCACCGCTAATAAAAATCCCTGAACAGACAGAAAGAGGAGCGATAAAATATTTGCAATTGCAACCACTACAGCAATAAAAAAATGGTAACTACTTCACATGCTATCGCCTCTCCTTGGTTGCTTCATCGCCTGGCCTAGTCGTGATGTTTTGGTGCTCATCAGAGCAATAAAATAAAATAAAAAAGTCGCCACCACTCCACATGCATCCGCCTCTCCTTGGTTGCTCCATCGCATCTCGCACGGTCTAGCAGGATGATTCGGTGCTTATCAGGAGCAGCATCTACTCAAGTCTGAAGTCGTACGGGTTAGTTGTAGCCTTCTTCTCTCGGATGCTTCCTTATTGTTTTCCAGGATCTATCACAGGATTCCCTTTGCCATGATCGATGCGGTCAAGCCTACTCCTGTCTCACGGAATTCATCGACAGCTCTTGAAGCCTGATGAAGTTCTTCTCAAGGTTAGTTGTAATCTTGTCCTCCCTAGGATCCTGTCCTATATATGTGTTCCAGCAGCCTGCTTCTAGTTATAAGAACGTTTTTACCTTGGAGCAACACTTGATTTCTGTCCTGCCGAGAACTAAATTATTCCATGCATACAAACTTATATTTCAGATCCACACTGGAGTCTGAGTACTCCCTGCATCCCAAGAATGATAATCATATTTCATTTCATATAGGGAAAAGCTAAGTTTTACAAATTTTGACCAACAATTAATCAAATTATATACAAGTTAATATAGGACATAAAACTTGCCCCAAATAGATTTGTATTTGAAGTGTTTCTGGGATGGTATCGATTCAATAGCAAATGAGAACATATTGTAGAAGAAATTAAAGGTCAAATCTATCATTTCTGAACAGAGGAATTACTAAACTTGCAAAGTTTGTTAAAGATTAATCCTTGGTACTCACTGCACTGAGAAGTTCATTCAATACAACAAAAATTCATGCTAGGTTGTAAATAAGCATAGGCAAGCCAAAAGTTGGAGACTTAAAAATAAAAGGCGATGCAACTACTAGCCTATACACTCTTCACCTAAATTATTTTTCAGAGGATGATTGCAATATAACAAATGACAATTTGGCTACTTGGGTGTCGACATGCTCACACTATTTATTTTGTCTTCTGTTGCACAGTATTGTTGGTTGGCACAATCTTTCATTCACATGTAAACAACCACCCTACTTGTTGAAGCACTATATCTACTTTGTGGAAGACAAGCAGATGTTTCCTATTATGTGAAACCGTTTGTGTCATTAGAGTTTATTTTAACAAAAGAATGGACGATAGTGAGTGTAGCAGTGATGATATGCTCGAGCACATATTACAAGATCCCAATTCAGAGCCAAGAGCTATGCAATTTGAATATTTGAAGAGGATCACAAATGATTTCTCTGACAAGCAATTACTCGGTGAAGGTGGGTTTAGTACGGTTTATAAGGTAAGATTAAATCATAATATCTTTTCATCCTCACAAATTTATGTAATCAGCCTTATTTATCTAGAAATCCATATCCATGCTTGTTAATGTTGGAGTGTAAACAGGGATTGCTTCAAAATGGGAAAATGGTTGCCGTGAAGAAGTTTAAACCGTTAACTAATCTAGATATTCAGGAGATGCAGTTTAAGAATGAGGTGTTTCATCTTATGAGTCTCAGGCACCCCAATATAGTACGATGTGTAGGCTATTGTTATGACACAAGCAGAATAATTGTAAGGCACAATGAACAAATGATTATTGCGGAATCACAGCCAAAGATGTTGCTTTGCTTGGAGTACCTGACAATGGGCAGCCTTGATAAATACCTTAAAGGTACGGCAATAGAGTCTCTCTTCTTTTTTTTTCAACTATTGAGATTTCAAATTATGCATTTTCTGAGCATCTCCACTACAACAGTACCACATTCTATCAACATATGCCATTAACTATTGAAAGAAAATCAAGATTTGAGCAAAAACTAGGTGCCTTCATATTAAGAAAAAAGTAGGAACTCAAATTTTCCAAGACAACAATTGGCATTTGGATTGTTGAAAGGGATCTTAGAATGGCTCAACACTTAGGAAACAAGGTTAGTACAACAGGTGGACAAAATAAGCACTACTTCTAGCTAGGTTTTGAAGCCTAGGGTGAAAGCCTACACAAGTCTAGTGATTAAGGTAGCTAAGATAAGTCTCTACTCAAGGAAAATAATTGTTCAAATGAAACAAGAGTAGAGGAATGCAAACCACACGTGAGACAAGATTTTTTTTTCATGGTTTGTTACTTGTCGGCAACCTTTGTTCATGTTGAGGAAGATGAATCTCTCCATTGCAAAAGTCCCCAAAAGAAAGGGGAATGAGATTTATGAGTTGTTGTTTAACTACAGATGAATCTTCTGGACTTGATTGGCACACATGCTACAAAATAATTAAGGGGGTTTGCAATGGTTTATATTACCTTCATGAGGAATGTAGAAGTCAAAATAATAATGCTTTCATCATTCACTTGGACCTAAAGCCTGCTAACATATTGCTCAATGAAAAGATGGTGCCAAAAGTTGCAGATTTTGGTCTGTCAAAACTCCTTTATGATAAGAAAACTCAAACTTTCTGCATTGAAGGAACACTGTAAGTTACTAATCTATTGATACTATATTGCTAAAAATCTATTTTTTTTTCCTTCAGGCTTGCTTTAGCTTAACCCTTTAAAGTTGATGAAATATCATGTTGTGTTGTAGTGGTTACATGGCACCAGAATACATAAGTGAAGGTAAAATAACAACTAAGGCAGACGTATACAGTTTGGGTGTAGTAATCATAGAGATCATAACAGGTTGCAAAGCTGATCCTGATATCGAACAAGTAAGAAGCTATTCTTATACACATTGAATTTATATGGCAGACTATTTTAATTATATTTTTTGTTTGACCACTACATAGTGTCAAACTTTATTTAATATTTTCCAGATAATTAACAAATGGAGGAACAGGTCAGCAGAAGCACTATCATCAGTAGATTGCCAACAAATAAGAAGTTGTCTTGAAATAGGTAAATGTTGTATCAAAAGAGAACGAAATGAAAGGCCCACTATGGGGGAAATTGTCGAGAAGATGAAAAGTATAGACTATAGTCTCGACAGTGAACAAGGGCCCCTTCGGAAAAAAAAAAAAAAATAAGTTGTGACATGCCTCGTAAAAACCAGGTATTATGACTTCGTAGAATCAATTAATTTGCTTGACGCCAATGTTAGTTGTCTGTAGATATTTCAGAAAGGAGATAGACATGGCAAGGAAAACATGCTAAGAATATATTCTTTGCATGCTAACATATAATGGGGCCACTGACTATCCCCCGATGCTTATTTTTTGTTTCTTGTCTAGTATAATTTGAGCCTAACTTTTTTATTGCACAAGGTACTAAATCCTTAGGCAAAGTTGACACTAGGAGTAGCCTAGCAGTTTATATATTTTATAAGAATGTGTAGTGGAGCACTGGGTGGAACATACTTATTTGTTTCCTCTATAAGCTGTATTAATTTTTACTGCCTTCCAGGAAGAAGAAATTATTATGAAGATTAAGGAGCATGTGGAGAAGTTGCGTGAGAAGAGCAGAGAAGTATGTGACAAGATTGAGCTTGCCAAGGAAAATGGCATGGTAGCAACAGACAAGATCGAAACCTGGCTGGCTAGAGGAGATACCATCCTATCTGAAGCGATGGCTGTCTGTCAGTCCAAGCAAAATGGGATAAACTTAGCTGTGCTGCTTTTTCAGCTCCGAGAATGTCTCAATGATCAACCCAATGATATTGCACAGCCGCCAGCTGTCGTTCATATTGATGTCAATGCTGTTCTACAGCCAAGTCAGGTGCTTTTTGTCGAACAAGCTCGCCAGCACATCATCGAGGATACAGAGGGGATGATCGGAATATGGGGTCCAGTTGGTGCTGGGAAAACACTCCTTCTCAAGGCGATCAACAATTCATTTGAAACAGGAAACCCCTTGATTCCTAGTTCATCAAACAGAGGCGACCCTCCATTTGACTTCGTTATCTACATGACAGCCTCAGAAGACTGTTCGGTGCAAGATATCCAATCTGAAATTATTCAACGGCTCAAAATGCAGGACCACGGTGATTCATTAACCACTCAAGCCACCAGGATATCTAAATTCCTCCAGGATAAAAGTTTTCTTGTTTTGCTAGATGGCCTTCACTACAATCTGAACCTAGCAGCAGTTGGTTTACCAGCCCTTGGAAATCGTGGCCAATTGAAGCAAAAAGTTGTAATCACAACAAGATCACGAAGCTTGTGTAATCGATGCGTGTGAACAGAGCTATGAATGTCCTTGGCCTAAAAACGAATGAAGCACTTCAGCTGTTCCAAGAATGTATTGGTAACAGTAGTCTTTATTCTGAACCCCGCATCGGAGCACTTGCAAAAGATCTCGTGGAGCAACTAAGAGCTCTACCATCAGAACTGATAAGAATAGGCAGCGCATTGCGTCGAAAAGGGGAACCAGGACAGTGGCAGAATATCCTTGGTGTTGTCAAGGAATTGATGCATATCAAGGATCAAGAAGCATCCTCGCTGGTATGTCTTTACAGTTGACTCAAATTTGGTAAAAACATTATTTTTGCTAACTTATCTTTGTCACTAGTTACTAATATTAATTAATGCCTTCTAGACAAAGGAATTGTTATTACAAGACTTAAGCAATGTATGCAAAACTTGCATGGGAGGAGAAATGATGTCAATCACGAGATTGAGCTTGGAAAGCGAGAGGGCAAGGTAGCAACAAATCGACCAACAACTGGCTGGCTAGCGTGGATACCAACATCTCTGTTGCGATGGTTATCTGTGAATCTGAGGAAAATGAGGTGAACTGGGATCTCAGTGTGATTGCAGCTGGCATGCTTCATCGGCTCCAAGAATGTCTCAGTGGTCAACCCAGCGTTGTTACAGTGGAAGCATTGCCACCTTCTGTCCAAGAGATGCCATGTTCGTCGACAGAGCAGCAACCTTCCAGAGTTGAAATATTTGATGAGGCTATATTAAGGATAGTTCAGTGGGTGTCATTGGAATCCGGGGGCTGGGTGGAGTGGGCAAGACCCATCTTCTGACAAAGATCAACAATGCTTTTCATGGGGACTCAACATTTCATCATGTTATCTTCATTACGGCCCCCAGAGACGGTTCAGTGGAAAAAATCCAAGACGAGATTGGCAAGAAGCTCAAGCTCGAGTGGAACCACGATGATGTTAAATCTCGAGCTAACAAAATTTTTAAATCCCTGAATACTATAAATTTTCTGATACTATTAGATGATGTTTGGAATCGGATTGATCTGGAAGCAGTGGGCATACCGTATCCCATTGGAAGTAGAGCACTGCAGAGACGCAAAGTGGTTCTCACAACAAGATCAAAAAAGGTGTGTGGTCAAATGGAGGTAAGAAAAGAACTCAACGTGGCATGTTTGACAGATGATGAGGCCTGGCAGCTATTTCAAGGCAAGGTCGGACAGGAGACTCTATCTTCTGGTCCTCGTATTGAAGCTCTTGCAAAGGAACTTGTGGAGGAATTGAAGGGCCTGCCGTTAGCTTTGATAACTGTCGGAAGGGCAATGTATGGCAAAAGTAATCCAAAACAATGGGAAGATGCCGTGCATTACATGAAACGGTCATGCTGTGGTTGGGATGATCAGGACCTCCAAATGGAAAATATTGTTTTCAAACAACTAATGTTCAGTTATAATAGCCTAAAAAATGATACCTTGAGAGAATGTTTGTTGACTTGCTCGCTATGGCCAGAGGATGAAGAGATTAGGACGGGGGACCTGATACGATGTTGGATTGGCTTAGGTCTAGTTGACGAGTGTGATATACACGGTTCCTATAGAAAAGCACATTCTCTAATAGGTGAACTTACAGCTACATCTTTGTTAGACAGTTGTGATACTGAGGATATTGCTCACTACTTTTTTGGTAGAAGATCCTTTCACCATCAGGAATTGCCACTTGGAGTTGTTAAAATGCATGATGTGATCCGTGATATGGCTATTTGGATATCTTGTGGCTACGGTGACAACAAGGACAAGTGGGTAGTTCGTGCAGGAGTTGGTGCAAATCTGTCTATACGCGCCATTCCTTGGAGCAGAGCCGAATGCATCTCATTAATGAACAATGGAATCAAGGATCTTCATTCGTTTACTGGCTCCACAAATCTCAAGAGGCTATACCTTAAACATAATAGTTTGGATGAGAGGATATTTGGTGCCATTCAGAATTTTACTGAGCTGACATACCTAGATCTAAGCAACAACAGAATCAAGGAGATACCTGAAGAGTTATTTGCCTTGGTAAACTTGGAGCATCTGGATTTGTCATGTAACTACGAGCTAAGGACAGTTCCCAAACGCCTTAGAGAACTTACTAAGCTTAAATTCTTATATCTAGCAGGCACACGCATAAAGAGGATTCTGAAGGAGGTCATATCCTGTCTTACAGAATTGCAAGTGATTGATCTAATAACAGCTGAGTATACAGTTCCTAAAAATAAGCTGTTGTCTATAATAATTCAAGAGCTGTGCACCCTTACAAACTTGAAAGCAGTTGATATTGTCATTGATGGTGATGATGGATATGAATCACTACGGAAGGCAGCTGGCATCCCCCTTAGGGATTTGATCATATTTGGATTGGGAGAAAGAAAGGAGCTCTGCCTAGATACTTTGACAGGTGATATTGCTGGAACGACGCTAAATGATCTTCGCGTTGAGTATTGCGATATGGAGCAAATAATAGTAGGAGACGAATTGGGAAAACCATTTGATGCTCTCAGTGTGCTCGTGCTCCGAGATTTGGATAAGCTTACAAATATAATAATGTGGGAGGGAACATCGTCTTCGCAAGCTTTGTTCCCAAGGCTCACTCATTTGTATGTGTCTTACTGCAGCAAACTACAGCACCTCTCTTGGGTGCCGTACTTGCCTAGCCTCGAATATCTTCGTGTGGATGGTTGCGATGCCATAAAGCAGATCTGTATGGGCACAGGACAAGAGAGTTCAAACACATTCCCTTGCCTCAAATATCTGACTTTAACTGATAATTTCAAGCTGACCAGCTTGTGTGATTCTGGCGTGACGTTCCCATGCCTTGAGGAATTGACTATTACAGGATGCCCAAAGTTGAAGCGGATCTGTATGGGCACAGGACAAGAGAGTTCAAACACGTACCCATGCCTTCAGGTGTTGATCATTTCAGGATGCCCATGGCTCACTCATTTGGATGTGTCTCACTGCAGCGGACTACAGCACCTTAGTGTGAAAGGCTGCCATGCTATGAAGCAGATCCTTAAGGGCGCAGGACAGGAGAGTTCATTCCTTTGCCTCAAGTCTCTGTATTTAACTAACAATTACGAGCTGGCCATTGTGTGCGGTTTTGACGTGACATTCCCATGCCTTGAGTTGTTGAAAATTGAACACTGCCCAAAGTTGAAGCGGCTTCCCTTCACAAAGCAAAGCTTCCCACACAAATTGAGTAAACTAGGTATCTATCCTTCGGAAAAATGGGATAAATTGGAATGGGAGGATGAAGATGTCAAGTCTTTCCTGGAACGGGTTCGTGTGGTGAATGGCAGGATTAATGGTACGTTCGTGCGGGTTTGTCTCGCGCCATTGTTGCTTTTGTTTTGTTTTCTTTTCCTGGTTATTACATGTCTACTACCATGTATACCTAATAACTGAGTATTGTGCAGGCATCAGACCAAAATTCTCAATGGCTCGCACATACCATATCCATCTGCTGTAGCTGTTCCAAGGTTCGCGCTCTCTTTTACCCCAGCTGTTTCCTGACTTCTTGTACTCATTCCCACATTCCCCACTCCGACTCGCAACAACGCATCCCTTTCTCATGCCTCTTGGTATTTCTTAACGTATGCTGAGATTCTGCAAGCGTATGGAAATACCGTTGTAGCATTTACCCGGAAGTATTCAGTGTATCGTAATTTCTACAGGGAACGGTGGTATTTCGACTAGCTAGTTCGCCCAAGGAACAACATAAGGGTAGAGATAGAAAGGTGATAGAGATGGATCCTTATAGCCTTTAGGGTCTTAAGGTTAGCGTTGCAATACTTCTACCTGCTCACTTCGGGCAATAGGACGCGCCTGGTCTGCCAAGCGATGCCGGCTATTAGCTCTACGCCGCACTCGAACGCGGGGGATACAAGGGATGGACAGGGTTGTCACCACCTGCCACCTACCCCTCAACCGTGGAGTGCGAGGCAAACGACGGTAACTCCTAACTTAGACACCACGTCTACGCTAGTTGCTACAGCTCTAGCGGCGATCAGAAACACCCGTCTCTATCGGGGGTCCTCTTACTAGAGCTTTCCGCCCAAAGTAGGACGAACGTCGAACCCGTGAACAAGCTTGGTAAAGCTCAACCAAACAAAAGACATAAAAGACTATAAGAAACACGAATACTTACTTAGCCAAGATCCCGCTAGGGAGCCAAGTAGAATACCCGTAGAGGTACAAGCTCGGGGAGACACCGACAAGCCCGGCGCTTCCCCGCTCTCGCCCTCACATCTAGCTCTCTAACTCTATAGCTACTAGGGCATAGCCCCTTTGGAGTGTGGCTCTTGTTTGGTGCTCTTCTCCCTTGAAAATGTTGATTAAATGAGAGGGGGAGGAGCCCTCTGTTTATAGGTGAGAGTGGGGGTTTATTCCATGGAATATTCCTCTCATTATTCCACAAACCGACCTCCAGAGCGTCCAGGTTCAGTGAACGTGGCAAATCCACCAGCGCACTGCCATCCTTAGGAGTTATTGCACCGCCTGACTGAAGATGGGCTTGGTCGGTGGCCCAAGGGGGGCGACCACCCCCATGGGGGACCGTCCCCAAAGCTGGGCCAAATGGGTTGAGCTTTGGTGGTTGGATGCTTCTCGTCGTTGGCTTCCCGTGGCCTGCTGGATTGTTTCATTTGGACTCCGGATGATTGAGTTATGCCCAAATTGCCCGGGCCTACTCCTGCAGCCCAATATAGAATTGGTCTGGGTTTTGGGCTTCCGCTGCTTGGGTTCATGTTGGACATTTGTTCCCATGCTTGGAGCCCGGCACTCGGTAAGTGGACCCAGATTATTAGGCTTATTCTTGTTTTGCTTTTGGTCCAAAATGGCCTCATGTTTATCTTGTTATTTTCCCCACTTTGGATTCGCTTTAGGTACGTTTTCATGTTTGTCCTACAAAACAAGTGAAACAACAAAACTTGTGAAAATCATTAGTATAAAACCCTATTCACTAAGTTTGGCATTGGTTTTATAATCTTGTTGGCGGTATAAAAAGTGAGATAAGGACCGCCAACGAGCTCCCCCACACTTAGCCTTTGCTCGTCCTCGAGTAAAGTTTAAGACTAAGATGGGTCATCTCCTTGATGTATAATCTGCATACAAGATATTCCAAGCTTCACCTGCACTTGTGAACTTTGGAGTGTCTACCAAGGTATCTTGGGTAATTGAATAATGAAACAATATGGATTCAAATCCCCTTGCAACAATTATCTCAGAAACTTGGGTTTTCATATGATTTTGAAAATGTAAAACATAGCTTAGCTCCTCAAATGATACTCTTAAGTCGCTCAAAGTTTATGATTATCTCACCAAAGGCATTTTGAGATTGCCTTCTTTCATGTCCTACCACTAAAGCTGTGAGTGGGGTTTTTGGGTAGGTATGAAAGTGGGCATACTTGTATCACATATATTGCTAAGTCAAAAAATAGGACCCTATGTAGACACAAGTCATACACCTTGATGAGATGTGCACGTGTGTGGAATGATGGATGGTTCCTAATTTTGAGTGTTTTTTTGGATACTCCATGCATCATGAGTTCTCTATTTATTGGTGGATGGAATTTTTGGGAGAACATGGGCTATAAAAGGTCCCGTTATCTTATTGCTTGGACCCTTGTCCATTTCATGCCCCTTGGAATTTTTTTCTCTTCTTCTTGTTTTTTTTCTTCTTATTTTTTTCTTCCCCCTTCTTTTTAGCACAGCTCATAGCTCTTTTTTCGGAATATGGAAAACTTGGAATGGAGATAGATGTCATGATGGAATGTGTGGAGTAAATTTTTGGTGGCTAAGGAATGCACAACTCTCAGGGTAAGAGTCGACATTTTAATTTGGTGGATTGGTGTGCAACTCTCAGGGTAAGAGTTGGCATTTTTGGTGGATGGAAGGGGTGCATGTTTGTGCGCAACTCTCAAGGTAAGAGTCAGCAATTTATTTGGTGGGTGCAAGTGAATCTCAATCGTGGGTGCATGACTATAGTCTCACATCGGTCACAAACAATTTGACGAAGCTCAATGATCATACAAGTAGCATATGACAGAGGTTTTGTTTGTAAGCACGTCATATGGCCTTGGTAGGAAATTCTCTATCACTAAGGAGCATGCTATTGTATTTTGTTTTTGAAAATAAATCCCATGTTCTTCATAAAAGGAGCAAGGTTCAAATCATCCAGCTACATCACATACTTCAATCACTTAGATAACATGGGGTCCCTATGATAGTTGTTCATAAGTTATAGGAATATTGGCGAGAAATAAAGAGTGTGCAAATTTAATCAAAGGATGGCATGGAGATGTTGTTTCAAAAAGTTTTATCTTTTTAATTTAAACAATTTAAACCTCAAAATCTTAGGAGATGCGAGGGTAGAGTTGCATAAACCACCGTTGAAGATGGAGCTAATGAAAGTCATTTGTTTTGTCCTTCCACATGATGGATCACTCGATGTTGTGCATTGTGTCGGGAGGTCTCGAATGTATGTGTTGGTATTGCTTGAGAGATCTCCCCCACACTTATTCTTGTACCTATTTTATTTTCAAAGAAACAAAGAGAAAGAGAAAGGAAAACAAGCACAGGGCTCTACCGGTTGGAAAACCGGGGAGCTAGGATTTTATTGAGATTATAAACCCTCTTTTTATTTATTTATTTATTTATTATAACTAAAAACTTGCTCACTAACTTTTCTTTTAATTAAAGCTCAAGTAAGGCTAAGATAAGGATTGCAAAACAAGTCTTGGTTTATCTCCATCATTAATTACTTCTCTTGTTTATGCCAACAAACTCAAGTTCATTAACCAAAATTTTGACGCCATGTCAAAATTATGATTAAAGGAGGCTATTTTAACCTAAGCACCATGCTTAGTTTAAAAAGCCTATGGATGTATCACATGTGCGCCGCTGTGCCCTCCCCACCACCCCCGCGAGATCCACGGAGGCGGTGGCGCCCCCCCCCCGCGACTGCTACCTCGGGGCGAGATCCATCGGGCGGCGGCGCCCTCACCCTTCCACCCGGTGGCGATCGGCTTCCTTCGATGGCGAGGTCCTCTCTCCTCGAATCGATCCGGGGCTAGCCTTGCGTGGCCGTTGCCCACGCGAGCAGGGGCGGCGCGTGAGAGCAGGGCCGGCGCAGCGAGTCGCGGTCCCCTTCGCGCGTGAGAGCACGGCGGTGCGCGGGCTTCCTCCGCTACCTCCTCGACCCACGGCAGGGGCTTCCACGAGCAGCGACGGCGCGCGCCCACCACTCTCCCATCAGCAGCGGTAGCGGAGGCCCCTTACCCCCCACCTCACCGGGCACCTCCGGCTCCTCCTCGACCAGCAGTAAGCCCGCGAGGGCACCTCCTTCCCGGCGCGTGGACTTTCTCCCCCACCAGCGACGCAGCGCCTTCCTCCATAATGGCAGTGCACACGGCGGCCCTCGGAGGCAGCGCGGACAGCTTCTGCAGCCAGTGGTTGGGGATGACAATGGCACTGCCGCCGGTGGTATTTGGTTGCATGCATATTTTGGTTACTATGCTTGCATACAAAATTTTCTAAACTGTATCTTGGTAGGCATGTTTGTCGCTTGCGACACCCCGATGGCTTCGGCTTCAACATCGACATCTCATCATGTCACGGTCGGCAGGTCAACAAGAAAATTCTTGTTTGACAACATGCATATAAAAGTTTATACACATAACTGTTGTGGCTTATATGCAGGCTCTTTGTTGCAAAGTTTTTATGCTTATTTGAGCCATGCTCTATCCTTGAATGTGAATGGTTTGTATGCATAGTTTGCTGAAGACTAGAATAGAATTGCTCAGATGTTTATAATTCTGCATAAAAAATTGTGGCCCAATCTTTGATCTTTTGTGAGCTAGTCCATTAGGGGTGGCGGCGGTGGCGGCCCATTATCGGAGCACATGTTGGCTATAGGTTTAATACCTTTTATGCCAACTGTGTACTAACTTGGACGCTTCCTGTGACGTGATTTTAGCTTGTTCAAAATATTTATGCTTCCTGTGCTCACATGTTCCAAGCTTGTTCAAATTTTTTACGCTTCCTGTGCCGTGTTTTTAGCGATTGTGAACAGCAGACTAGGCTTAGATGTCACACAACAAACTGATGTCGGCAAGCATCCTCAGTGCTTAGATGCCTAAATTGAAACTCTCTTTTTTTTTGAAATTTGACTAGTGTATAACGTGATGGGAGCATCTGAAGACCTAGCCATGATGCTCGATCACATGGCGGCTGAGCCCTCTGCTCCAACACCCAAGCGACAGGCCGGCAACTTCGAGCCCGCTGAAGACACCAAGAAGATCCCGCTCGATCCAAGCTCCTCGGGGGAGAAGACGCTGGTCATCAGCGCCTCCCTCGACAGCGCATAGGAAGCAGTGCTCGTCGACTTTCTCCGCGCAAACGCTGACATGTTTGCATGGAGTCCCTCGGACATGCCTGGCATACCGAGGGATGTCGCCGAGCACGCCTTGGAGATCCGTCCCGGTTCGAGACCTGTCAAGCAACGCCTGCGCCGCTTCGACGAGGAGAAGCGCAGGATCATCCGCGAGGAGGTCGAGAAGCTCGAGAAAGCCGGATTCATCAAGGAGGTACATCATCCCGAGTGGTTAGCTAATCCTGTATTGGTAGAGAAAAAGAATGGAAAAATGAGGATGTGTGTAGATTACACTAGTTTAAATAAAGCATGTCCCAAAGTCCCATTTCCTTTACCTCGAATAGATCAAATCGTTGATTCCACTGCGGGTTGCGAAGTACTTTCCTTTCTCGACGCCTACTCTGGCTACCACCAAATCAAAATGAAGGAGTCCGACCAGCTCGCGACTTCATTCATCACCCCCATGGGCATGTATTGTTATGTCACAATGCCTTTCGGCCTTCGAAACGCCGGGGCAACATATCAGCGCTGCATGCTCCATGTCTTCGAGAAACACATAGGAGAGACCGTCGAGGCCTACGTCGATGACATCGTCGTCAAGACTCGAAAAGTAGAAAACCTTGTCGCGGACCTCAAGTTGACGTTTGGATGCCTCCGGGCTAAAAACATCAAGTTGAATCCCGAGAAGTGTGTCTTTGGTGTGCCTCGAGGCATGTTGTTAGGGTATATCGTCTCCCAGCGCGGCATCGAGGCCAATCCCGAGAAGGTCGCGGCCATCGTGAGAATGGGGCCAATTCGAAACCTGAAAGGGGTGCAAAAGATCACTGGATGCTTAGCTGCACTCAGTCGGTTCATTGCGCGCCTAGAAGAAAAAGCCTTGCCTCAGTACTGGATGCTTAGCTGGACTTTGCATGGACACCTGAAGCAGAGGAGGCCCTCTCAAAGCTGAAAAGCATGCTCACATCTCCTCCCGTGCTCGTGCCGCCTCGGCATACCCGCCGAAACCCTCCTCCTCTATGTTGCCGCAACCACTCAGGTGGTCAGCACAGTCATAGTGGTCGAGAGGCAGGAAGAGGGGCACGCGCTCCCCGTCCAGCGGCCGGTGTATTTCATCAGTGAGGTGCTCTCAGATGCCAAAACTCGGTACCCTCAAATCCAGAAACTGCTCTACGCAATCGTCCTCACTCGTCGAAAACTCCAAAGACTATTTCCTAAGCCACCCGGTGACGGTAGTGTCGTCATTCCCACTTGGTGAAATTATCCAAAACCGGGAAGTAGTAGGTCGAATCGCCAAGTGGTCAGTCGAGCTCATGGGCGAGACCATCACTTACGCCCCACGAAAAGCTATCAAGTCTCAAGTGCTGGCTGATTTCGTCGCCGAATGGACTGACATCCAACTCCCCCCAGTCCAGATCCAGGCCGAGCTGTGGACCATGTATTTCGACGGGTCACTTATGAAGACAGGAGCAGGCGCGGGCCTGCTCTTCATCTCACCCCTCGGAGTACACATGCGTTACATGGTGCGCATCCACTTTGCCACCTCGAACAACATGGCGAGTATGAGGCGCTCGTTACCGGTTGCGCATTGCCATCGAGCTTGGGTCCGACGCCTCGATGCTCGAGGCGACTCGCGGCTCGTTATCGATCAAGTGATGAAAGCCTCGAGCTGCCATGATGAAAAGATGGAAGCATACTGCAATGAGGTGCGCAAGTTGGAAGCCAGCTTCCATAGTCTCGAGCTCAACCACATCCCAAGGCGCTTCAACGAGGCTGCGGACGAGCTGGCCAAAATCGCTTCATCTCGGCGCCGCTACCCCCGACGTCTTCTCGAAAGATCTTCACGAGCCATCCGTGAAGTGGGACTCGGGGGCAAGCGGGACCCGGCCGTTGAGCTGCTCCTACGACCGAACCCCCTCGACGGGGCCACGGTCATGGAGATTGACCAGGTTACGAGCCCACCAACGATCGCGTGCACCATTCCTCGAGTATCTCATTCGAGGAGCTGCGCGGGAAAAAAAAGAGGCGAGACGACCGGCACGACGAGCCAAGACGTACGTCATTTACGGGAGGACAGAGCTCTACCGCCGCAGCCCGACCGGTATACTTCAACGGTGTATCTCGATCGAAGAGGGCAGGAAACTGCTCAGAGACATGCACTCGGGGGTTTGTGGCCACCACGCTGCGCCAAGAACCCTCGTCGGGAACGCATTCCGTCGAGGCTTCTACTGGCCCACTGTGACTGCTGACGCCATCAAGCTTGTTCGAGCATGTGAAGGATGCCAATTCTACGCCAAGCAAACGCATCTTCCAGCACACGCACTCCAGATGATCCCCCTCACGTGGCCATTTGCGGTCTGGGGGCTCGATCTGGTCGGACCCCTCAAAAAGACGACGGGAGGCTACACCCACTTGCTCGTGGCCATCGATAAGTTCACCAAGTGGATCGAGGCCAAGCCCATCACTAACATCCGCTCGGAGCGAGCGGTCGAGTTCTTCACCGACATCGTCCATCGCTTTGGAGTCCCCAACGTCATCATTACTGACAATGGCACCCAGTTCACAAGCAAAAAGTTCTTGGACTTCTGCGATCGGTACCACATCCGTGTGAACTGGTCGGCAGTCGCCTACCCTCGAACTAATGGCCAAGTCGAGCGTGCCAACGGCATGATTTTGCAGGGGCTAAAGCCAAGAATTTTCGACGCCTCAACAAGCACGGCAAGAAGTGGGTAGCTGAACTCCCGTCTGTCCTGTGGAGTCTACGAACGACCGAAAGTTGAGCCACTGGGTTCACCCCGTTCTTCCTGGTCTATGGGTCTGAGGCCGTCCTCCCCACTGATCTCGAGTACGGGTCTCCTCGACTTAAGGCCTACAACGAGCAAACTAACGAGGAAAGACTAGCTAACGCCGTCGACCAGCCGAAGAGGCTCGAGACACGGTGCTCCTACACTCTGCGCGCTACCAGCAAAAGCTGCGGCAGTATCACGAGAAGAACGTGCACAAGAGGGATTTTGAGGTCGGCGATCTCGTACTCCGTCGACGCCAAGATAACAAGGGGCGCCACAAGCTCACTCCTCCTTGGGAAGGCCCGTTCATCGTGGTCGAGGTGCTGAAACCGGCGACGTACAAGTTAGCCCACGAGAACGGCTCGACCCTCACCAACGTGTGGAACATCGAACAGCTACGTCGCTTTTTCCCCTAGGCCTCGATGCTTTGTACATTTTTCTCGTTCCAAATGTACCGCTAGTATGAATGTATAAAAACCCTGCAAACCAGTTTCCTACTTTTTGTTCGTTCGTATGCAAGGTGGGCTCGACTTTGTTTTCACAAAGCCAAGCCCCCCTCGGGGGCTAGACCAGGGGGGGACCCCCCTGGAGTCCTCAAAAAAACGCACCTAGTTTTTTCCAAAAAAGACGCTCGATGCAACCTTTCTCCTCCTTGCCTCGAAATTTTTCATAAGCTAAGCATCAGCGTCACCTCGAGCTCTTCGAGTCGGGACGATCGAGCACAGGGCTTCCCACGCTTCCGAGCTACGGCACCCCAACTCATCTCCCCTCGAAGTGGTTCGAGCGCAACGCTAGCACTTAGTTAAAAAAAAATAATAAAGGCAGGAAGCGAAAAGTAATATGGAGCACAAGGGAAAAACTAGAACAATAATAAACATCGAGCATCACGATTTAAGGCCACTTGGGCCATTTCCATGGCCAAAATACTTGTTTTCTTACAAGGGCCTTGTTGCCCAGATTTTGGCTCGCAGCCGGCTAAAAACTACTCCACATCGGGCGGGAGGACTTCTCGCGCGAGATCGCCTCCAAGATGGGCGCCGGCTCCTCGGCCTCGGCCTTGAGCTGCTCGATCCGGGGGTTGACCCCCCTTCTTGCTCGCCCTCGGCGTAGGTGAAGCCGCTCGCAACGGCCTCCATCCCGGCCCGGGCGTCCTCCCTCGAGATGCTAAACCCCGAGTAGAAGACGGCCATCGTCCGGCGCGCAGCAAAGACGAGGGCTTCCTGGATACGACCCCGCAGAGAGGCGCCGAACTCACGGACCCGGTTAGCGTAGCTCTGGCCAGCATCCGGCCCCTCGACGTCCACCACTGGCGGGAAGCCCCAGTTGGCGCTAAGGGTGTCGATGGCGCCGGTGATGTGGGCCTTGGCTGTGAGCACGACATCAGCCAGCGCATGGGCTGACTTTGCGTCTTCACGCACTTCCACCAGGTCCGCCTCCAAACCTGAGAAAGAACGATGAAAATGAAATACTCGAGCAATGCGCAAGAACCGCGTAGAAAAAAAAGGGGTCAGAGGGCTCGGACTACTTACGGGTGCAGCGGGTCGAGAGCCCTTGCTCGCGCTCGAGTGCCCGTGCGAGCTCGGTCTCCTTCCTCCGGAGGGCGCGCTCGACGTCGCGCTTTTCCGTCCGCAGCTCCTCGTAAGCCTTGCCGGCGCCCTGGATGGCGAGGTCCTTGTCCGTCACCACCTGACGGAAGTTGACCACCTCCGTTTGGAGACCGCTCGCCCGCTCCTTCTCCGCCTCGAGCGCACTCGAGAGAGCCTCCTTCTCGGCAGCCTCCCGGGTGACCGTTGCCTGGAGCTCCTTCACATAGGCCTCGACGCCGGCCTTGTCCTTTTGGAGCTGCTCCATGTCTCGGCATTTGGCCTTGTAGCCCTGCACCGCCGTAGCCGCGTCCTTCTTGAGCTGCTCGAAGGTTTCCTGCAGCCGCGCGTGCTTCCGGCTGGCGGACTCCACCTCCCCGCACCTGTCTGGGCGAGCTTCTCGGCCGGCCTCCCGCTGCGCGCGTCTCGGCCTCTGCGCCACACGAGCGAGCTCATCTTGAGCATGCTTGGCACCTTCCTTGGCGACGTCCAGGGCGGCGTTGGCCTCTCGAAGGAGCCGAGCAAAGCGGTGCCGCTCACCCTCAGCGTCTTGCCCCATCCGCACGTACCACCGGATTTCGTGCTCGCTCTCTTGCGTGGCCCGGATGTGCGTAGATTTGGCGTATGAGCGGCTCTGCGTCGTCTGAACCATGAAGGGGAAGCATTAGATCATAAATCACGACAAACTAAAAAGAAGGGCAACTAAAGTACTCACAGAGAGAAGCCGGGGCATGTCCTCAGAGACGAGCGACAAGGCGGTCTTCAAGGCGTTCTCGAGCCACTGCCGGCGCTCCTCGGTCTCCGCGTGCGCCTCGAGCTCCTTCTGATCGTTCATCACGATCGGAGGGGCCTCGTGGTCGAGGGGGTCGGGGAGCACCAGCGGCGGCCTTTCCCATAAGGGGAACTCCTCCCGCATCTCCTTGTCGACGGAGGAGTGGAGCCTCCTCACCGCCTCCAAATCGACACCCGCTGTCACCACCCGCTCAGCCAAGGTCATCGGGCGTTGCGGGCCGGCTCCCGGGGAGGAGGACGCCTCTGGGGCGCCGCGCCTCGACCCGCCTCCGCTCTTCGATGGAGACATCGGTGGGCTCGGTGGGCCCGAGACCGACCGACCGCATGTGGCATCGACGATGGCCGCCGCCGTCTGCTTCCTTTGGGCTTCCTCCCATTGGTCGGCGTCGGTCATGTCCTCGAACCACACCTCGCCCGTTTCCGAGTCGGGCACGAGGTGGGGCACCAGGTCCCCCAGCAGCTGCAGAGGCTGCGGCGGCGCCTGGTACGGCACCAGACGGAGCTCCCGCTCGCCACCCTGGCGCTCATCGCCGCCTGCAGCGGTGGGCTGCTCCGCTCGCTGCCCCACCTACAGCTGTTGCACCTCTAGCTCGGCCCGCTGCTCCACCTGCGGCTGACGCTCCTCGATGCCTGCGGCGGCAGATTGCTCCGCCTGCTGCTCCACTGGCTCCTCCGCCTTCTCCTCCTCTTGCGTAGCGGCGGGGTGCTCCTCGAGCGCCCCCTCTCGAGCGGCAGTTTGGGCCTCCCCGTCCTCGACCCTTTGCCCAGCAGAGGCGTCGACCTCCATATCCCGAGGAGGGGTTGGGGCCCGGCTCGGCTGAGGCTCAGGCGCCGTTCCCGCCTCCTGCATCTCCACATCCCCCACCGGCCGATCGGCGGCTGCCGGCGTCTCCTCCTCCTCCTTCTCCCGGCGCTCCTCCTCGAGCTGGCGCGCAGCCGATTGGCCGGGAGGACTTGGCGCCCGAGCTCGGACTCTCGTCTTCGAGCACGATGGGCTCTTTGCTCCGATCCGGCCCCCGTCACCGGAATAGAGGTCGCCGGCTCGCGCCATCGCCCCTTTGTCACCCGCCGTCGCGTCGCCCGGCGCGCGCCGGGACGACGACGGGTCTCGAGCGGGAGGGCGGTCGAGGCCGTGGTGGTGGCGTCGTCCTTCTCCCCCGTAGCCTTGGTCACGGCCCCGGCACCTGCACGGGACGCAGCTGCCATCAGCTTGCCACGCCTAAGTGCATCCTTGGCCCGCTCTAACCAAACTGGAGTAGAAGGAGGAAGGCAGCATGGGGGGGGAGGGACGGTAACGTCTGCAGGGGGCGCTTAGTCCTGGAAGAAAGAGAAAAACAAAAATTACTACGACGAGACGTTCACACATAAGCGAAAAAGACAACAGGAGGTGGGTCGATTGAAAAGCTTACCCTACGGTCGAGGTAGCGCTGCTCGAGCCATCCGGCTTGCTCGAAGCGCTCGGAGGCTTCCGAGCCTCAGGCGCCCCCGTCGAGTCCCTCGAGGACTTGGGGGCCTCGAGCCCACCGCTGGTGCCGCTCGGGGGCTCTGACACCTTGGCGGCCGCCCCCGTTCCAGCCGACTCCTTGGCCAGGTCGGGCACGGAGTCCCTTGCGGGATCTTGGGTCCTGCGGGTCGAGGTCCGCTCGGCCCGACGGTCGCTGGAAGGAGCCCGGCGTTGCTCGCCGGGCTGCGCAAAAGTTGAAGTGCGCACATTTGCAGCCTCATGCTGCCGGGTGTGCGCGCCCGTTGAAGAAGAATGGTGGCGGGAGGAAGAGTCCCGCCGCGTCGGAGATGGCGCCCCCTACCATGGCTAGAACGGCGGGGTGACTCCTCCCACCGCCACCCTTGAGCCGCGACGGCGAGCGAGCGCGGTGGCCGGAGCGTTGAGACGCCCCCGCCGCCTTGCTCGGGCGGCGACGGCGTTCGAGCGCCGTGGCTCGACGACTCCTCTGGCCGCTGCCCCGAACCGGCGACGAGTCGTCGCGCGAAGGCTCGGCGCCAAAGTTAGCTCCGCACGCGAGAGCGAGGAGGCGTCGGGGCTCGAGTGGCGGTGGCGCCATCGCCGCGTCGGTCGCCTCGTCGTCTTCCCCGTCATCATCGCCCTCGTCCTCGTCGGTCGACTCGAGACTAGAGCTCCGGTCGGTCGGGTCCGCCGCCGAGACGCATTTCACGCGCCGGCGGCGCCCTAGCCTTACGCTTCGAGTCTCCTCTAAGTCACGAGCTTTCTTTGCTCTCTTTCCCTTTTCGAGAGCACGGCGGCGTGTTCTCGTTCGCCCCTCAGGCGTCTTACCTCGCGGACGGGCGCGTCCTCCTTCACCGGGGGCCTCGACTCCGCGTGGTCGTTGATATTCTGAAAAAAAAAGAACAGGCCTCGATAAGGATCGCTCGAGTAAAAGAAACGACGAAAGAGGATCTCGAAAAAACTCACAAAGCCCAGCAGGTTGAAGGCCGGACGCATGCGGAAGAGGCCGACTTGGGTCTCGCCGAAGTTCCTCCCGCCGTCAATCGCGTCGCGCACCCGAGCCACGATTGTGGCAACCGGAAGGGGCGCGTCCGACATCCTGCTGGCCGCGAGCGCCGCAGGATCGGCGTCCTCCGTCATCTGGTCGAGCCGTAGCGGGCGCTCGGCGAGCGGGAGCACCCGGCGGCTGTGGAACTCGGCAACGACGTGCGCGATGTTGAAGAAGAAGTTGCCGGACCTCCGGTTGCGGAGGCTCGAAATAGCGTTGAGCAGGGAGTCCATGCGGGGCGGCGCGCGCTGCGGCGCCGGCCATGCATCCGGTTGAAACCGGGCGCGGTTAGCACGGCGCCGGTGTACTCCGGGAAGAGGCCCTCCTCGTTGCGGAGGTAGAACCACTCCCGGTCCCGGCCGGGCGTTGTTCGACGCCCACGCACCGGATAGCCGGCCTCCTTCCTCTTCAGCCCGATCGAGCAGGAACCCGCTCGAACGTAGCGGCGGACCTTCGGTTTCTTCTTCTTCTCCTCTTCCTCCTCATTCTCCTCTTCCTCCTCCTCGTCACCGTCATCACCGTCGTCGTCGGCGGCCTCCTTGTCTTTCACCGCCTTGGTGAAGAGCGTCGCCTTAAAGATGTGGGTGAACAGTCCCATCTGCGGCGCCATACCCGAGATACCCCTCACACACGGCGGCGTAAGTAGCCGCGTGCGAAATGGAGTTGGGGTTGAAGTGCTTGGAGCTCAACCACGAAATGGTGGGGGAGCGCCCGCATAAAGCGGCTCGGCCGCGCACCAAGTCCCCCGGTGGAACTTGATAAAGCTCGGGATGTAGCCCGGCGGGGATTGGGCTCGAAGTGGTCGACGTCCGGCACCCGCCACTCCGGTGTCCCTCCGCCGGATTGGGCGGAAGCAATCCGCCATTGACCGGGTTGATCGCATCGCCTCGGTCACCGTGGACCGAGGCCACGGAAGCGCCTCCTCCATCACCACCGGCGTGGGAGGCTTGGCGGCCTCCTTGCCTTTGCCCTTGCCTTTGCCACCGCGCGCCGGCCGGAGCTGCGGCCCGTCTTCTGCTTGACCTCCCCATGTCGTCGGTGGGAGTGGGATGGTGGAGCAGCGGCACGGCGGCGGAGCACGAAGAACGACGGCGCGAGGGAGCGGTGGCGCGAAGAGCGGACGCGGCCGCGGCGAATGCGGCGCCGGCGTCGCGAGCAAACGCGGTGGCGGCGGCGATTGCGGATGGCGGTGGCGGCGGATTGGAACTAAAGCGAGGCGCAACTAGCGCGAGAACGGCGGGGAAGGCGAGAATGCGGGGAAGAAGAACCGGGAGCCCACTCTTCCAAATTTATAGAGCTCAAGCCGATCCGCGTGAATCGCATCGACGGCCCGGATTGCACCATCCAACGACCGCGCGCCCCGGCGGACTCGGCTAAAAACGGTAACCGCATTTATTGCCCCGACAAACCGCCACCTACCTCCACTTACGGGCGCACGCGTCGCGAGACGGAGCGGAACCGTCGCCAAGCCACGATCATCATGATGCGCCGGTTTCCGCCTAAAAAGGCGCGCCGCCGCAACGGACGGATGCTCCTCGAACAGGCGCCGCGATGGAACGTCTCGATTGACGGTTCCTTACACGGTAAGAAAACCAGGGACCCCGGTCCTACAAGTAAGTCTCGAGGGAGCGGAGGCTGACCCACGGACGGGTTCGAACAGCCGCCCTCGAGCACCCGAGTTAGGGGCGCCTATGGAAAGGAACCCTCGAAAGGTTCCGCTCGAGAACGAACCCTCGAACCCAGATGGCGTGTCCAAGGCGGGGCACTAGGTATCCAAGAGATCCCGTCGACGGGAGGCACTCGAGCCGCCGGTCCCCTCGAACGGGGCCGGTCCTCTGGAAACTAAGCGCCCAGCTCTAATGAGAGCGCCCCCGGGCCACGAAGCCGTCTCCCCTCGAAAGGAGGCGAGCTCTCACTTGGACTACCCGCCATCAGCTCACAGGGAGATGTGGCGCTCGCTCGGTCGCGAGTAGTGTCAGACCTCTCACCACTTGGATCTGATCCAAGAGATCCAGCGAGAACCGGATCGCGACTCCGGCCCGCCATTCGAGGCTCGGGGCTCGAGTTACCTAAACGGCCCCCATCGACGGGGAAAAGCGGGGAGGTGCTCGGGGGCTCAAAGAGTAATTGAATCTCCCGCCTCGAGCTGCTACAACTCCAGTTAATAATACTCTTACTCAAAACCGTTCATCTCAAAGCCCCCGGAGGAATGCCTCATTCCTCTAGGGCCTCGGGGAGCTACCCCGCGGGGACGCCGCGCGCCCCCCACGGAGAAAGGACGAAATAACTCCTCGAGACAACATGACCCTAAGTCTAGGTACTTCAACTCCACTTCATGATCCCTTGCTTGAAGTTTTTCACAATCAAGCAAGGGCTCGGGGCTACTTGTCGGATACCTAGATTAGGGGTCCTAAATTGGGTGAATTAGAGATGAGCAAATCGGCCTCATCCTCTCTAAAAATCCCAAAAGCTAACCGACCGCCCGAAAACCCCAATCCCCCTCGAGCTAGGCCGGGCCATGATTAGGCCCACAAAGCCACGATCAGGCCCACAAAGCCCGCCTACTCGAGCAGCAGCCGCTCACCCGCTCGAGAAAACATTACGGAAACCGCTCGAGCGAGTGACCGCTCGAGACGGTAACTGCTCGAGCGAGCGACCGCTCGAGACAGAGACAGAGACCGCTCGAACGAGCGCCCGCTCGAGTCCGCCTGCAATAATTGCCTATCCAAGGCACGCACATGGCTACGTGCGTGAAACAAGGGGAAGTACGCCGCTCCGCCTAACCCCATGGCTACGGTGCGTGAAATAGTGAGAAGTACGCCGGTCACTTCTCCTATTCCACCGCCCATACCCGGATTCGAGCATGACAGGCATCACTATTACACCACGCCGAACACTATGCCGTGTACGACACCCCCTTGGAACGCGATTGTCAACTCTGCGCACCACCAAACCCGCCGCTCGGTCCGTCGTTCGACCATCTACCCCTCGAAATGGACATTAACCATTCGAGGAGTGATGACGGACGCGACCGAGCATGGGGCGCGCAAGTGTCATGTCTTTCCCACCTCGACGGCCATACGGCGGGGGGTTCCGGACGCACGTGCTCGTCTACGCCGGCACCGTACCTCGACTACGTCGCCCACGACCGAGAAGGACGAGCGCCATCATTGCCCATGCTTTGCTCTACGTGCTCGAACCGGTCCAAAGCATGGATCCACAGGCTCGAACCGGACCAAAGGGAGCGTCCACAGTCTCGACGACTCGACATGACGCCCATACCTCGACGTCACTCTTGTAAGGTCCTAGATGGCTAGAGGGGGGTGAATAGCCTATAAAAATTTCTACAAACTCACTAAGCAAACTTCGTTAGATACACAAACGGTGGAAAGCAAGTTTTGCTTAGCCTACTAGATGTTGCAAGCCTCCTATCCAAACAATTCTAGTAGGTGATCACTAGCACACACAATAGCTACCGCTAGTGATCAAGAGTTCTACCCACGGGATTTAATCTACACAAAGAGTGGTTCCCGACCGACCACACAAGCAATTCTACCCACGGGATTTAGTCTACACAAGATGTGGTTCCCGACGGACCACGCAAGCAATTCTACTTTGCAAGGATGTAATCAAAGAAATGCAAGAAAGGGGTAGGAGCTTGTTATACCGACGTGTCGAGTCGAGGTTGCCAATCACCAAGGAGATGAACAATCAATCACAATGGCAACACACAATCGAAGACCAATCACCGGGAACAAAGATGAACACACTTGTTTTTGTTCACCCGGTGTTCACTTGGGCACCGCCAAGCTACGTCACCGGTTGTGTCGACCAACACCTAGATGGTTCTTCGGTGTGACCCTCAAGTCACTAGCCCCTCAAGGCTCGCCCCGCAAGGCACCGCAAGACCCACTCTCAAGCGAGGTACTCAACGACACGCGCAATCCACTAGGATGCTCTTCGTGATCCCCACGAGGTGAGCTCAAACCTCTCACAAGCAACCGAGAGGTGGCCAAGAACAATCACCTTCTCTTGCCAACGCCTCCAACAATCTCCAAGCCGGCTAGGAGCGGTACTCTCCAAGAGTAACAAGAAATCCACCGGCGAAACCACCCACAAGTGCCACTAGATGCCCTCAAGCAATGCAATGCACTAGGTGATCTCTCAATCTCACTTTGGATTCACAATCAAGCAAGAGAGATGAGAGGGAGAGTGTTTCTTCAGCTCAAAGGATGAATGAATGAGTTGGGAGAGCCAAGAGGGGGAGCCAAGCCCGGCCACCCATCTATTTATAGCCCAAACTCTTCAAACTAGTCGTTGCCCCTCGGGGCGAATTTTCACTTCGCCGGACGCGTCCGCCGCAGCCGCCGGACGCGTCCGGCGCGCGGCCCAGCGCGCCCGAACGACCGTTGGCGCCGAGGCCAACCGCGTGCCGCCACGTCGGCGTCCGGCGCGGCGTCCGGCGCTCGTCGTTGCGCGTCCGGCGCCCGCGTCCGACAGACCGGCCGAAACTCAAAAGTTTCTGGTCCGCGTCCGCCGGCCGTCGGACGCACAGCCCGGCGTCCGCCGCCTTCAGCTCGCCAGCCAGCACCACGCCAAGACTCAGCATGCGCCGGACGCTGCACAGTGAACACGCCGCGTCCGACGCCCGCGTCCGTCGCGCGTCCGGCGCTCAGCAACGCAGAGCCACCAACCTGAGCCAAGCTAACACGCGCCGGACGCGTCCGGCGCCAAAGCCCTGCGCGTCCGGCGCTACAAAAACTTCGTTTTTCAGCCCGTCGTGACGCCAACTTCTCCGTCATGCTATCCAACAAGTATACCAACTTGAACAACGGAGATAGCATGATTTCAACCAAATTTTGCATCCGGCGCAATAGAAAATATGCATCCATTTTTCCCGAAAGCGCCGAATCCCGCCACACAGGCTCGGCGGGAGGAAGAGAGGGACCCAAACCCATCTCTACCCTGCAAACCACAGCGCGCCCAAACGCCACCTTTGTAAATGTGCCAACACCACCAAGTGTACATCTCCATGTGCTTGTGTGTTAGCTTTTCACAATCATTTCCCAAAGGTTAGGTTAGCTCACTAGGCCCTACATGCAATGCACTTCATGAATTCACCTAGTGGCACCCGTGCGTCGAATAGCCGATAAGACTTCCCCTCTTAATAGTGCGGCTATCGATCCTAAACCACTCACACCCTCTATGGTGTCTTGAGTGCAAACCAAAATAGCCCTATCGGTTATACCTTTGCCTTGAGCCCATTTTGTTCCTCCAAATGATATGAACACTTCACACCATCATGTGACCGTCTCGATCCATCGACCTCGACTTCACTTGCCCTTCACCGTGCATCGGTCCATCGGCGCCTAGTCTTGCCCGAGCTTCACCATCGCATGGTCCTTCACTCCGAAGCCTTGACTAGCCCTTCACCTTCAACACCGGTCCATGGAGACAAGCATCGTCTCGATCTTCATCTTTGATCACATGACACGTGTCATGCTTCATATTCAATATGCTCATCATGTGGACAACCTTTCTCTAAATCAACCACTTAGATAAACAAGATTAGTCCTAGGTTTCATCAATTAGCCAAAACCAAACTAGGGACTTTCAATCTCCCCCTTTTTGGTAATTGATGACAACCTCAACAAAGATGATTTTATAATAAAGAATTTTGAACTTGTCATACTTGTCCAATCATTAAGCTCATAAGAGAAATTTGGACAACTATAGCAAGTTCGGTTTTGGTAGCATTAGCTCCCCCTACATATGTGCATAGAGTTTGGATTTGGAGCTTTGCACATATGCATGGATAAGAGTGTGGGGAGAGTAATTCTACCAAAATGATGCTAAGGTGTAAGAAATGGACCTTTGAAGCGTGATACCAATCGGAGTTGCCTTTTACACCATCCTTAGCACTATGAAGTAACTAGACATCCATCAAAAACTCAAGAACCCCGTGAGATCAACATTATAAGCAAAGTTCTTGAACCACTTGTAAGGCAAAGGGAAGTCTAGTTACAACCTATGCATGCTAGTAGATCATTTCACCAATCAAATCCTATACTAGCATTGCACCACACAAGCAAGGAGACACTACTTGTATAAAACTTTAAACTAGGTGCCATGAGCAAGTCATATGAGGATGCACAAACAAGTGCAACAACTTTGTTCATGAGCTTGCTCCCCCTTCTTGTGTGCATCAAAATTTTATTTACCCCTTTATCATGTTCAATCATCTTTTTCTCTCCCCCTTTGTCAACAATTGCCCAAAAATGGGATTAAATTGTGGAGAGAAAATGACTTTGATGGAGTAAACAAAACTTTAGTCAAATTTGGTTCAATCTAGACCACTTGCCAAAGACATTTAATTCGGTTTGAACCAAAGACAAGCTTCTTCACACCTCATGACAAGGGTTATCTTGCCTATGTTGAATTAAACACTTGTAGCAAATATTCTAGATTCAACACTAGGATTGCAAGCCCACAAACATGTCATATGTCACCACTAGATCAAGCAAAGCATAGAAGCAATAGTGGTAAACATATACACATCAAACACATTTGATTTATCACGAATGCTCCAAATGCACCTTGTATGTCTACATGTGCTACCACAAGTATAATCCTAAGCATGAATGACATGTCAACCAATTGTACCTTGCTTTGTCGAAGGAGAGGCATGTCAATAAGTGGTGGGGTGCATTCAACACATGTTTGAGAAATCAAGAATGTTCAACTCATTCCTTAGCTTGCAAAACCTTCTTTCATCAAGTGGCTTGGTGAGTATATCGGCAAGTTGATCATCGGTACCCACACTTTCAATGGAAATGTCACCCTTTTGTTGATGATCTCTTATGAAGTGATGCCTTATGTCAATGTGCTTTGTTCTTCCATGTTGAACCGGGTTTTGTGTCATCTTGATTGCACTCTCATTATCACAAAACAATGGCACATTCTTGAAGTTGATGCCATAATCCTTCAAAGTTGACTTCATCCAAAGCAATTGTGCACAACAACTCCCGCACTAACATATTCGGCTTCGGCGGTAGAGATTGCCACACTATTTTGTTTCTTTGAGGACCATGACACAAGTGATCTTCCAAGAAGTTGACATGTACCACTTGTGCTCTTTCTATTGATCTTGCAACCACCATAGTCGGAGTCCGAATATCCAATTAATTCAAACTTTGACCCCTTAGGATACCACAATCCAACATCTCTTGTTTGCTTCAAGTACCTCAATATTCTCTTTGCGGCCGTGAGATGACTCTCTCTTGGTGAGGCTTGATATCTAGCACACATGCAAACACTAAACATGACATCCGGCCTTGATGCGGTGACATAGAGTAGGCTTCCAATCAATGACCGATAATCCTTTTGATTCACCATATTGCCATCATGATCACTATCAAGATTCCCATTTGTGCCCATTGGAGTTGAGATTGGCTTTGCATCTTGCATCCCAAACTTCTTCAACATGTCCCTTATGTATTTTCCTTGACTCACAAATGTCCCATTCTTCAATTGCTTGACTTGAAGACCAAGGAAATAGCTAAGTTCACCAATCATGGACATCTCAAACTCTTTTGCCATCATTTCACCAAATTCTTCACAATATGCTTGATTGGTTGATCCAAAAATGATATCATCAACATATATTTGCACAATGAAAAGATCATTACCAATCTTCTTGGTGAATAGAGTAGTATCAACCTTGCCCATAATGAACCCCTTGGAGTGAAGAAAAGTCTTCAATCTCTCATACCATGCTCTAGGTGCTTGCTTCAAGCCATACAAAGCCTTCTTCAACTTGTACACATTGTTGGGGGCAGGAGTGGAATTGGCCACCCCGTCCCCCCTAATCGTGTGCGCCTCATGTGTTTGGTGTGCGCAGGTACAGGAGAAAACCCCGATAGCGCGAGCAGGCGCGCATTCGGTGCGACATCAGGCCCCGGGACGGAAGGTCCCGATAGCGCGGGATGACGCGCATTCGGCGTCGACGGGCGCCAGGAGAAAACCCCGATAGCGCGAGCAGGCGCGCATTCGGTGCGACATCAGGCCCCGGGACGGAAGGTCCCGATAGCGCGGGATGACGCGCATTCGGCGTCGACGGGCGCCAGGAGAAAACCCCGATAGCGCGAGCAGGCGCGCATTCGGTGCGACATCAGGCCCCGGGACGGAGGGCCCCGATAGCGCGGGAAGACGCGCATTCGGCGCGAGCCTGGACGCATTTGGCGGCCAGGCAGAAAGGAGAGCCCGAATGTGTCCTGGTCGGTGGTTAACCGGCAAGCGTGGGCCCTTGGGCCATTTACTTGTCTGCCCCGTGTCGGCTGCTCCTGTACGTTGAAATTAGGGTTGCCAGGGGCATTCTTGTACAAAATGCAACACGACTTCCTATAAATAGACCCCTCAGGGGACGTTGTAAGGGACTTCTGGACTCCGTGCGTTTTAGCCGGAGCACAAGGAATATAAGGTTCGTGTTGTTCGTTTCGTTTTGTACTTCTACGTTTCCATTGTCACCTGTTTTGGTCCTTCAGGGGGTGCAACCCCAAAGGGCCGAAACAACTTTGGCGCCCACCGTGGTTGTCGCCCGGACTTGTCATGCCACCCAAGGGAAAAGGTAGAAGTTCAAGAAAGCAAATGCCGAACATCGACGAGATCATTCCTTCAGCAATAGCCGGTTCGGATCCGGTACTCCCCGAAGCCACTATATCAGGGGCAGCGCCTCCGCCACCGAACCCGACGCCTCCGCGGCCAGATCCGGCTACCGAAGAAAATGCAGTCAGAGCAGCTGACGGAACGCCGATCCCGCCCAATGTGGAAGCCGTAGTCGCCGAGGGGGCGGAGGAAGACGCGGAGGCTGACCCGGACCCAGCAGCCCCGAATGCGGTGGACGCACTGATGCTGCAGAATTCCAAGCTGTTAAAGCTGCTGGATGAGCACACAACCAGAATCGAAGAGCTAAAGGCATACCGTGACCAGTTGCAAGGAGACATCGAAGCAAGAAACAGGATAACGCGACCCGGGTAGCGGTCGATCACGCGGCAAGAGAAGCGAAAGGTTACGGCGGGAGATTCGGGCACTTGGAGCAAGAACCGAAACGAGAGCGAGGTCGATATCCGGGTTCGGCCTCGTGCAAGGGGGCCCGGATATGGTTGACATGGCGTCCCCTTTGTCCCCTCGAGCTCCAAAAGTACCCATGGCCACCGGGGTACAAGCCCAAAATCCCGCACTTTAATGGCAAATCCAATCCCAGAAGGTTCATATCAAGTTACGAGGCTGCAGTATATTCAGCAGGAGGCAACGAATCCTTACTGGCCAAGACTTTGATTCTGGCAATGCAACACGTGGCACATGATTGGTACATGTCCCTGTGTCCATTATCCATTCGGTCATGGAGGCAGGCGAAAGAGGAGCTGCTGGCAACATTTCAGGGGCTTCAAACCGACAAGAAAACCATTATGGATCTGCTCACTTTGTATCAACCAGATGACGAGCCAATGGCCAAGTACCTGGAACGCATCATCCAGATGCGGGCACAAGTCCCGAATGTGTCTGATGAAACGGTCATCGCGTCGGCCATCAGAGGCCTCAAAATTGGGCCGTGCGCCGAAGTGTTGACCAGGGAGGTACCCAAAACGCCAAAGCGGTTGTTCGACGAGATGAGAAAATTCGCCATTTCGAGAGGAAGACTGCGAAGCGCAAGGTATCAAGAAACGGCCTCAAACAAAACACCCCGAAGCGAATCGGCGAAGTGGGGACGAATCAAGGTTATGTCAACAACCTTCGGGAGGAGTCATCCAACCCCGCACCCCGAAGCAAAACGATAGCCGGTTTCATGAAACCCGGGGAGGAGGACATCGAACCGGGGGTCGTGCTAACGAGGGCGGACGAGGTCGAGGGCGCAATGGCGGCGCCCCGAAAACGCCATATTGTTGCGTGTGTGGCGAAAACAAGGGACATTTCACCAGAGACTGCAAATACACGCAGCAGGCCAAAGAGCAGAAGGAAAGAGATGACGCTATAGGGAAGTCCGAACCCACAAAGCACGTATTCCACACAGCACCGTCACAACATTACGCTTTCCCCGATCAAATGGCTGCCTTCCAATCTGGGCAGCCGGGGAATCCGTACCTCGCCCCACATGTTCATGCACATTGGGGGGGTCACCAAGCATGCAGTACCAACAATACCAGCAGCCGATGATTGCGCATCCGATGCCAGTATCGGCTGTGGCTTCTTCCTCGCGCCTACCGAGAATAGACAAGAAGAAAATAGCGGCAAAGCAAGAAATTTCCAACGAGTTGCGAGATCGTACACACCGTAGCACCCGCGAATGTGATGCCATCCAACGGGCACATATACGCCATCATTGGAGGTTCCAATATAGAGCACGACGGCAAGAGAACGCGAAGAGAATATCAAAGGCGCGTGTTGGCGGTATCATCGGCCGCTCCAAACGAATCGGGCCGCGTGGAAGCTCCACCCCATCACCTTCACCGAAGAAGATAATCGGTCCGGGATTACCCGCACTATGACGCTTTCGTGGCTCTGCTTTCGTAGCCGGGTACACCTTGCACAACATTCGATTGACAATGGGAGTTCGGCGGACATCTTGTTCACCAAAGCATACGACGATGAAACTCGACAGCGATCGCTTGATCGGGCGGGCAATGCCCTATTCGGTTTTGGTGGCAAGAAAATAGACGCACTTGGGAAGAAGACACTCACGGTAGCGTTCGGCGAAGGAGAGAAAGTGCGGGCGGAAGAGATATCGTTCGATGTGGTACAAATGGAATACCCATATACGGCAATCTTCGGAAGAGGGATCATAAACAAGTTTGACATCATAATCAAGCGAGCTACCCGTGCATGAAGTTGCCCTCCCCTTTCGGGGTAATCACGGTGCATGGCGATCAAATCGCGACGAGAAAGATAGATGGCAAACCTATACCGGGATACGATGGTGCACGAGGTAAAAAAGCCTCGCAAGGAAAGAGGACGTTAATGAAGCCCCGGAGCGGAAAGAGCGGAGAGAGCGGGCGGACGAGGGCACGAGAAGGGTGCCTCTATCGGCGAACCGCCCGGATCGGCGCGTGCATATCGGGGCAAGTCTCGCCGGAACAGGGGCGCCGGAGCCGCTAGCATTTCGGCGAGAACAAGGACGTATTCGCGTGGACCACTAAAGACCTCAAGGGGTTGACGGGGAACGGGCACAAAGACAGTCTCAACGTTAGCAAAACAAACAAAGCCAAGGAAGCAAAAGTTGAGGAAGATGTCATCCGAAAGAGCGAGACGCGGGCCCGCATGAAGTGCAAAGGCTTTTGGACGCCTTGATGTGATAAGGCCGGTGCGGTATCCGGAATGGCTAGCCAATGTGGTAATGGTCAAGAAGAAAAGCGGCAAATGGCGCATGTGCGTGGATTTCACGAGATCTAAACAAACATTGCCCTAAAGACCCATACCCACTACCGCGGATCGACAAGCTGGTCGATATCGCGTCGGGTTGCGAGCCGTTAAGTTTATTGGATTGTTTCTCGGGGTACCATCGGATATGGCTGAATGAAGAGGATCAAGAGAAAACAAGTTTTATCACTCCCGGGGGACTTTTTGCTACAAGCACATGCCCGAGGGGCTGCGCAATGCGAGGCCCTACTTTCTCCCGAATGACGACGAGGTCTTTAGGGAGCGAAAAAAGAGGAAAAACCTAGTCGCATACGTGGACGATATAGTGGTGAAGAGCGATAAAAAAAGCACACACATCGAGGATCTAAAGGAAACTTTTGTGAACCTTCGAGCAAGCGGCTGAAGCTAAACCCGGAAAAATGCATATTCGGGGTTAGCAAGGGCAAGATGTTGGGATGTCTCGGTATCGGCGAGGCATAGAAGCTAACCCGGACAAGATTGCCGCTATTGTAAACATGAGACCGCCCGAGACTAAGAAGCAGGTGCGAAGCTCACCGGGATCGCCGCTCTAGGGAGGTTCATATCCGAAGCGCGAACGGGGACTTCCGTTTTTCCGCATCCTAAAAAATTCGAAGGTTTCGGATGGGGCCGGATCGGCAACGCGCATTCGATGACCTAAAAGCCTACCCGTCAAAGGCCACGACATTATCGAGCCCATCGCCGGATGCGATCTTGCTACTATATGTAGCAAGGCATCCCCGGCCGCGGTGAGCGCGGTCCCGTGGAAGAAAAAGAGAACGAGGGGAAGTTACGGCGGTTCCCAATCTACTTTGTATCGAAGCTTTGACATCGCGAAGGCAAACTATTCCGAGCTGGAGAAAATCGCGTATGCGGTGGTCATGGCCTCGCGGAAGCTCAAGCACTATTTTCGGGCTCACCACATTCGGGTCTTGTCCGCTCGGCCCTAGACGCCCGTTCGTAAACGCGGGGCGGTAGGGCGGATAGGCAAGTGGGCTTCGAGCCGAATGAATATGTCATTGACTTCGAGCACGATCGGCCATCAAATCGCAGGTCATAGCGGACTTCATCGCAGATTGGACCCCTTGTGGGGATAACACCGCTCTCGGCTTCGAGGAACCGAATGGACAAGTGCACACGGATGGAGCCCGGTGTTCGGTGGAGCGGGCATATCCGCGGTATTGACACCTCCGTAGGCCCAAAGCTGCGATACGCTGCAAGATTACAATATCGCACCACCAACAACACGGCCGAATACGAGGCGGTTCTGTGGGTCTCGGGAAACTCCGAGCGCTAGGAATCCGCGAGATGCGTCATCAAGTCGATTCGCAAGTAATTGTGGGGCACATCCGAAAGGAATACACAAAGAAAGGAACCGGCTCGGCCGGGTATCCGGAGGCCGTCCGGCGAATGGAGAAATACTTCCTTGGTTTCACTCGCAATACATTCCAAGGGCGGACAACACGGAGGCGGGTCGGCAAAAGCTGCAGCCCGAACACTCCCTTGCCCGCCGATGTTTTCTACCAAGTCTTGACGGCCGCGCGGTGCGGATGGAGGAGGAGCGACCGCGGTAATTCACGCTATCGCGAGTGACGACCGGAGAGCACCGATATGGGCATTCATTTCGGAACTTATGAGCCCGGAGACGGGAAGCGGCGGCAAAGGATGGAGTCCGAACCAAGCAATACTCCATAATCGGAGAGAATCGTACAAGGAGGGAGTCGTAGCGCCACTGCGAAGTGCATCGGCCGGAACGAGGGGTCCAGCTTTTGCACGACATACATTCGGGAACTTGCGGGGCCCATAGAGGTCCGCATGAAATCGCTCACAGGGCAATGAGACAAGGCTTTTATTGGCCAACCGCTATCGAGGACGCCAAGCGATTGGTGAAATCGTGCCTGGGCTGCCAGAAGTTCGCAAAATACCAGAGAGCCCCAGCAAATCTAACCTCCCCGATATGCCCAACTTGGCCGCTGCAGAGATGGGGCATCGACATAGTCGGACCGCTTCCGCCGGCGCCAGGAAATCTGAAATTCACTGCCGTGGCACTGGAATACTTCACCAAATGGGTTGAAGCTAAGGCGTTGGCAACAATATCATCTGGCACCTTAGTCAACTTTGTGTGGCGAGAGAATCATCTCAGATTCGGGGTACCATCCTACATAACGGTGGACAACGGGAAGCGGTTTGACGGCACCAAGTTCGAACTTTCGTGAAGACACGGGGATCAAACCGACGTTTGCTTGAGTAAATCACCCGAGAATCGAATGGCGCGGTGGAACGGGTCAACGGTGACATTTTCACTACCATATCAAAGACCCTCGAAAACACGAGAAAGAAAGGTAGATGGGCTCGAGTTAACGGCTACGGTTTGGGGGCACAATATATCCAAGTCGCGCGCAACCGGTTTCACGCCTTTCGGACTTCTCTTCGGGGAAGAAGCCGTTACCCCGAAAGAGGTTCGGCTGGGATCTTTTCGAACGAGATCATGGCCACTACCCCGGAACAACGATACACTCGCTCGAAACGGGCCGACTCGCTAAGGCTACGGGCGGCGGAAAACCTCGACGAGATACCATCGAAAACAAAGACTTGGAGAGATAAAAAAGTGCTTTGAGGCGGGTCATCAACCCGGGAGATATGGTCCTTATTCGGCAACCCGACAAGCAAGGCAAATTGCAATCGCCGTGGTACGGGCCGTACATCATCGCGAGAATGGTAAAAGAAGGAGTCTACACGGGCCGTGAAGGAGGACGGCACGAGTCCAGCCACACTTGGAACGCCGACAACCTACGCCGCTTTTACCCATGAAATTGCCCCACGGGGGTTGTAATTTTCTTTTCTTAATTCTCGGAACACAATTCGGGGCGCGCTCTTTTTCCTCGCGGGGAAGCCTTTTCGGAGGTGTGAGGTTTTTTAATGAGGCGTCCCTATGTACCCCTGTTTAACACTTTTCAATTCACGTTTCCCCTAAAGTGTGGATGCGTAACGTCTTCTCCGATCCGAAAAAGTCAGTGCCATATGTGTCACTGACCCTATTCGGAGAAGTTTTTGTCAGGTTGCAAGCAACCAAAAGCCAAAAACGGCTAGTAAACTCAGCAAAACGCTGAAGCATCACGAATGCACCAAACAACCCAAATGCGCGAAACAAAGCGCTGGAGGCGAACTCGGCAAAAACGCTGAAGTATCGCGAAATCGGCAAGAAGCCGAATGCGTGCAAACAACGCCTTAGGTGAAACGAGCCTCGGAGAAAAAGACCCGAAGGTTGCGATAATGCAAAATCGCAAACAAGCAATTTTCATCCGCAAGATCAAACTTCTTATTCATCATATTCGGGCGGTATAATTACATCGAAGGTGCTTGTGGTGTTTAACATCACAATCAAGAACAACACACCCTCTATATCGAGCAATGCCTCGAGAATGTGCGTGATTAGGGTCCCTCGGACTCTCGAAAGGAGCGCTGTACTGCACCATTATCGAGCGCGCTCCACCCGAATACGGCATACACAGCAGGCAAAAGGGCCGAAAGCGTACACCCAATGCGGTTAGTGAGGGCTGGGTAGTGGATGCAGCATTTGGCCTGATGACTCCGCAAATCCCAAAACCTCCCATTCCAGCACGACATAAGCAAAGTATGCGGATAGTAAAACAAAAGGTCCCTGCAGCCATGATAAAAACCAAGAGCCTGGACCAGATTATATAGTCTAGCCACTCAGCCTCTAAGACGGGTTAAATTTATGACTCACCTAACAAATGTACGACGGCGTTGTGGCATTAAAAAGGTGTTTCACGGCACTTTGACCCAAGAGGTATTATATATACAGAACATCCCCCATTAGGCAAAGCCATGTCGGTCAAAACAAACTCATCCCGCTCCAAAACTAAGGTTAGTAGGAATGAGAGGAGTCAGGAAAGGAGCCAGCACTCGTCTTCCCGTTTCAGTTGTGAGCGCTGAGCAAATAGGCACAGCCAGGTTCAACTCGGGAGGAGTCAGGAGGGGAGTCAGTACTAGTCCTCCCGTTTTAGTTGTGAGCGTGGAGCAGTTAGGCGCAGCCAGGATCAAATAGATTGCCTAAGCAAAAGCAGCAAGCGCGCAATAGCAGAGATGCGCAGAATCGCGCGCCTCCCTATTCCCAAGAATGACTGGAAGTTCCAGCTCCTGCACGGCGACTAGTCCATATTCGGGATTCCAGCCCACAGAAAGTGTGGGGCAAGCATAAGGCCTGGGATCTAGTCAATGGACGAGGTTTAGTGCCCTACCCGTTCATAAACGAGGAAGGGCACAGGCGCGCCCATTTGGGTATGGAAAGCCGAGTCTTACCACTTCGAGATAGGACTCATCCAGTTTCAGCCAATAGGGCCATACAGAGTTCCATTCAGTGGCTGTGCAGAGCGCATTTGCACTTCGTAACAACCATGACAAACCCAATGAGAAAACAAACGCTGGAGGGCTTAACCTAAAAAATTCCCGAATACGCCCTCCACCGCTCAAATTCGGGGGGGGCGGCGCTCTAAGTCTCCATGCAACGCTGGAGGGCTTAACTCAAAAAATTCACGAATGCGCCCTCCACCGCTCAGATTCGGGGGGGCGGCGCTCTAAGTCTCCAAGCAACGCTGGAGGGCTTAACCTAAAAATTCCCGAATACGCACTCCACCGCTCAAATTCGGGGGGGGCGGCGCTCTAAGTCTCCATGCAAAGCTGGAGGGCTTAACCTAAAAAATTCTCGAATGCGCCACCCCGCGCTCAGATTCGGGGGGGCGGCGCCGTAAGACACTCAAAAATTCTACGAATGCGCCCAAAAACTCCTCAAGTTCGGGGGACTTAGCAAAAATTCCCCCGAATACGCACTCCGCCGCTCTAATTCGGGGGGCGGGGTCCTAAAGCTAAGTGAACTCTAGAAGAGTACTAAAACCTCTTTGGTCGAATGCGCCTTTTTCCAGCCACTTTCGCAAGGGCAACTCAACATCACTCCGGTAGAAACGACAACGCGATTATGTAGAAAAACAACCAAATACTAAAATAACTATCGCATATGGCAATAAGCCACCAAAGGGATTTAAACTGTTCAAGGGTTCCCGGAACCCTGGCCACGCAGGGCCACATACACGGCCACGCAGGGCCAAATACAGCAAAACTAAGTTTTTACAAAGGAGAGATTAAGAGTCGGCGGCAGTTTCGGCTGCAGGAGACTGGGGACGGGGCGCGCCAGCTTCGGTGGACGCCGCCGCGGAAGGGTTCACGGCACCCGAATGTTCGCCTTGTGCGGCACCTTCGGGTGCAAGGGCCATCTCCGGCGACCGCAGCCTGTTGGAAGACGGCGTGTTGCCCGCCGCAGCCGCCTCGCGCTCGTCCCTATCCCGAATGTAGGCCACGACCCGGTCACGGATAATGGCTTCTTCCGCCTCATCTCCCTAAAAGTAGGAAACACGAAAATGATCAAGTCAGCCAAAAGATTCCCAACCGGACCCATCAAAAACGACAAGCGCCATTCGGCAACTTTTACCTCCGCCACGCTCAGTGCCGCTCTCAGCAAGCTGAGATTGCGACCGCCACCGTTCCAGAAGCCGCTGAAGAACTTCACGGCGGCCTCGTGCGCGTCCCCATCCGGGACCCAGAAGCGGTCCGCGTCATCGGGGGCCGGAAGCGCTGCCGCGTGTGGACATCCCGCGTCCTTCAGCGCCTTGCACAGCGCACGGGTGGTTTCAAGGGCAGCCCAGCGGCGTCCGAGCTCCATTTGGCCCTCCAAGGCGGCGAGCCCGGTCCGGAGGAACCGGGTGAAATCGAACACCGAGGTGTCCTCCCCGATAGCGGGCACCACCACCTCCTCGCCAACTCCAGCCACCAGGCGCGCGAAGATAGTAGCGGCCTGGTTGAGTTCATCAAGCTGTTGGCGACGGGCGGACCGCTGTAGCTGGTTCTGGGTGTTCCTTTCGGTCTGGCGGTCCGGCGTCCGCTTCGGCCTCCTCGCGCGCGCTTTCTCCCTATCAAGTTCGGTGCGCGCTTGCGCCGGCTCCTCCTTCCCGGCTTGCGCACCTCGGCCTCACTTTCGGTGAGTTTAGACTCAACGAAAGCGACCGCGCGCAATCCCCGCTTGGCGAGCGCAAAGACTTATAACGTATTGCTGCGCAAGAAAAAGGAGTGAGAATGTAAACAACCCGAATAGGAAAAGACTTAGGCCATTCGGGGTCGACAACTTACGTAAATCGCGTGGAAGTTGATGGCCGAGAGGAGCTCCGGGCGATCCACCTTGGCCGATCCCTTTCGGTGGTCGTGGCACTAAAAGAGGTCTTTGCACCGGTCCGCGAAAGCGACACCCGCCGCGCCGCGGCACGCCGCTTGCGCGGCGATCCACCCCCGTGATTAAGCGAGCGTCCGAAGCCGCCCCTAGAGCACGAGCAAGTTGGTAAGTCCTTTCACGGTCCCGGGCTCGTGTCTTCGGGAGATGAGCACCCCGAATACACGCGCATGTGGTCGCATTCGTCTGGGGCTCGCTCTAAGGAGAGCTTGCCGTGCCCAAACAGAACACACGCTGCGGTTTCGGGGGTCATGCGACTGAGCTCGCGGTGGAATCGGGACTTACCAGTTCTCCTGGCCGGATTCGGGTTCTGGTCCGAAACGGATCGGGTAGCTTCCGCGGAAGCAGGCGGCGGCATAGAAGCAGGCGCCGCAGCGGCTGCAGGAGCACCCGAAGCCCTAGGCCTTTTCGTCATCGCGAAAGCACCCCCGGAGGCGTCTGCCGGCCTTTTTAAGCTGACACCCAGGGAGCTCAGCGTTGGGTGCGCTTTCGGTGGTAGGCGGCACGGGTCAGAAATTTTCTTCCGTGTCCCGGCCATCGAGCTCGGCCCGCCGGTATCGTCCTGCAAAGCATAAGTAGAAACTGTCAGATCAGTTTACATCGCCCGAAATATGAATACAACAGCTATGCCCTAATGCGCAAAGCATCTCTCGCTCTACCATTTCGGCATGCAGCGGTTCCGGGACCCCCAGGAAATCCAATGAGAACTTAGCGCTGCGTTTTAGAGGCTTAGTCCACAACCGTCCAGCCATTTCACGGCATACCTGAACGTCGCGGGCCTCTGGTTCCGGGCGGTCTCGGTTTTGCTGCGCGCGCTTTCTTTTCTCGGCTGCAGCCGTTGTAGTTGCTCGAATCGGCGCGGAAGGAGGAGCGCGCCGAATAGGTACCGGCCTAGGGGCACCCGAAACTGAGCCGCTAGGCGCACTGGCCTCCGGCTCATTAGTGCTGTCACCGGCCTTGGCCTTGGACGCTTTAGGAGCCGGTGGAGGCCTCTCCGAATAGGGGATACCCATGCAATCCAGGGCACGGTTTTTCCTAGGGGAGTTGCCAAGCTGGACCATCTTTTTCTTGTGCTCCCTTTCTCCGTATGGCCCGCACAATCGGGTAGCCTTTTTCTCCAGCGCAGCCAAGTACGCAGCATCAGAGTCAAAATGAGCAGGGCGCTCCAGAAGGAAGTCGGGACCACGATAGCCATTTATGTCCCGAATAGGCTCGAACTTCACCAAATCACATAAGGGCCACTCGTCCATAGCAATCATCTCTTCTGCCAGGTCTCGGCTGATCTGCCGGCTGGCGGTCAAAGCATACGCTTCCGCGGCGGCGTGGTCAGCTGGGCCGAAATCGTCGTGAGGTGGATGTTTCTCTCCAATCATCACGGTCATCAAAGACACCAAGGGGTTTGCCGCGGCGCCTAACCCTCGAGCGGCTTCCACCTCTTCGTCCGAGGCAACGCGAATGTAGAACCGCACTTGTTCCGTCCTCCCATTTTTCTTTAAAGGTGGGCACCGGACGTTCCGCTCCCGCCCGGAGCCGGCACGAAGTTGTAAGACCCATATTCGGCGCGAATATTGGGCCGCCCATCGACCTTCCCCACTTTCGAGTGGAAGTGGGTGCAGTGGTACTTCACGAAATGGGCTACACTCGGCTCGTGGCCCATCATCTTCATGGCCATGGCATATATGCTGAGCCGAGCGATCGCATTCGGTGTAAGGTGGTGGATCTCGCGACGGAATTTTCGCGAACGGCCCCAAAAACGGAACCAATGGAAATCTCAATCCGGCTATAAAGAAGTCGCGGAACACGACCGCCTCGTACGGTTCCGGATTCGGGATCACTTCATCCCCGGCGCCGGCTCCTTTCGCGCTCGAATGCGCTGAGAAGCCCGTTGCGGCGGTATGAGTCCGATCGCTCCTCGTCAATCTTGGATCGGCAAATAATGCCGGTGTGCCCTTCAATCCCGACCCGACGGCTTCTCCGGGCGGGCCGGTTCGACTCCTTCACCCCCATCCGGGACCGCGGCGCTAACGGTCCCTTCGGCCCCATTATAGTCTGCAGATTCGGCATCTTCTTCATATGCCATTCCGGCGCTCCCCGACCACCGCCGGTTTCTCCGGGAGGTAAATCGACCACGGGCGCCGATATTGCGGGTGCTATAGCGCGAATAGGTTTTACAAGTTCGGGTTCTCCCAAGCCGACCCCGAGTCATGCGACATATTTTCGGCCCCGGATTGTGCGAGTTGGGCGGCAAGTTCGGCGCAAAAGGAAGAAAGCCCGGATGCGGTGTCGTGGGCCGCTCCAACCGAATCCCCGGATGAGGAGCTTTCGGACATAGGCGTTTGCTCCGAATGGGTGCCCGTGCTTCCGAGCTATGAAGAAAAACGAGAATGCGTTCAATAGAGCCGAAAGCAACTCGCTCACCTTTCCCAAAGCCCCCAAACCCAACCCCGGAAACCTAACCAACGAAAAAGAAACGAAACTGCATATTTACACCTTACCGAATTTGGAGGAAGTTCCCGGATGCGGAGACCGAAAGCGTTCCTCGAATGCGTCAGCGTCGAGAGCGCAGGGGCAAAGTGCCCGCCCCCTCCCGCGTCTTTGCCTTTTATAGGCAGGGGGCGGCCGTGGGGGGAGGCGACGCGTCGTTTCACGCGAATCGAGGCAAAAAAAAACGTCTCCTCATCCTGGGGGCGGCGCTGGCACATTCGGCACGGTCATACTCGGCGAGCTAGCGTCTTTTCGGCCGCATTGCACTTTCGGCAAAAACACATTCGGCGTGTCAGCGTTTTGGCGGCCTTGCCCGGAAGGGGCCGCCCATTCCGGGCAAGACCGGAGGGCTACTGTTGGGGGCAGGAGTGGAATTGGCCACCCCGTCCCCCCTAATCGTGTGCGCCTCATGTGTTTGGTGTGCGCAGGTACAGGAGAAAACCCCGATAGCGCGAGCAGGCGCGCATTCGGTGCGACATCAGGCCCCGGGACGGAAGGCCCCGATAGCGCGGGATGACGCGCATTCGGCGTCGACGGCGCGCCGGGGAAAACCCCGATAGCGCGAAAGGCGCGCATCGGTGCGACATCGAGCCCGGGACGGAAGGTCCCGATAGCGATGACGCGCATTCGGCGTCGACGGGCGCCGGGAGAAAACCCCGATAAGCGCGACGCGCGCATTCGGTGCGACATCGAGCCCCGGGACGGAGGGCCCCGATAAGCGGGGAAGACGCGCATTCGGCGCGAGCACAGGACGCATTTGGCGGCCGGGCGAAGGAGAGCCCGAATGTGTCCCGGTCGGTGGTTAACCGGCAAGCGTGGGCCCTTGGGCCATTTACTTGTCTGCCCCGTGTCGGCTGCTCCTGTACGTTGAAATTAGGATTGCCAGGGGCATTCTTGTACAAAATGCAACACGACTTCCTATAAATAGACCCCTCAGGGGACGTTGTAAGGGACTTCTGGACTCCGTGCGTTTTAGCCGGAGCACAAGGAATATAAGGTTCGTGTTGTTCGTTTCGTTTTGTACTTCTACGTTTCCATTGTCACCTGTTTTGGTCCTTCAGGGGGTGCAACCCCAAAGGGCCGAAACAACACACATGGTTGGGTCTCTTCTCATCTTCAAAACCGGGAGGTTGCTCAACATATACTAGCTCATTGATGATCCCATTGAGAAATGCACTCTTGACATCCATTTGATATAACTTGATATTGTGGGCACATGCATAAGCCAATAGAATCCTTATTGCCTCCAATCTTGCCACGGGAGCATATGTCTCATCATAATCAAGACCTTCAACTTGAGTATAGCCTTGTGCAACTAGTCTTGCTTTGTTTCTAATCACAACACCATCTTGATCTTGCTTGTTCTTGAAAACCCATTTGGTTCCAATGACATTGTGATCCTCCGGCCTCTCAACTAACTCCCACACATCATTTCTTGTGAAGTTGTTGAGCTCTTCTTGCATTGCCATGATCCAATCGGCATCATCCAAAGCTTCCTCAATTTTCTTTGGCTCCTTGGTTGACACAAAAGATGCAAACTCACAAATCATAGCCACTCTTGATCTTGTTTGCACACCACTTCTAATATCACCAATAACACTATCAATTGGGTGATCTCTTGCAACATGTTGTGGTTGTAGCACTTGCACTTGATTGCTTGAGCTTGGTTGATCACTTGACTTGTCTTTATTTGATGAACTAGCACCATGATCTTGCACTTGAGCATTGGTAGCTTGCCTCAATGGAGAATTGACCACTTCATCTTTATCATCTTGTACATCAACCACTTGCTTTGCTCTTATGTCACCAATGTCCATGTTCTTCATAGCTTCAACCAATTGAGTTCCACCAACATCTTCTAGATTCTCATCTTCATCTTGTGACCCATTGGTTTCATCAAATTGCACATCATGGACTTCCTCTCTAGTGCCACTTGAGTTGTTCCAAACTCTATAAGCCTTGCTTGTAGTTGAATAACCGAGTAGGAACCCTTCATCACATCTCTTTTCAAACTTCCCCAATCTAGTGCCCTTTCTCAAGATGTAGCATTTGCAACCAAACACTCTAAAATAGCCAATGTTGGGCTTTCTTCCATGAAGTAACTCATATGGGGTCTTCTCTAGCAAAGTATGACAATAGAGCCTATTGATGTAGTAGCATGCCGTGTTGATTGCTTCATCCCAAAATGATCGACTAACATTGTACTCATGAAGCATTGATCTAGCCATATCAAGCAATGTTCTATTTTCCTCTCAACTAGGCCATTTGATTGTGGAGTGTATTTGGCCGAGAATTGATGACCAATGCCATAGTGATCACACAATTCTTCCATTCTTGTATTCTTGAATTCACTCCCATTGTCACTTCTCACTTTCTTGATTCTCATGTCAAACTCATTGTGAACTCTAGTGAGAAAGGTCTTGAAGGTGTCATACACTTCACTCTTGTCACTAAGAAAGAATACCCATGTAAATCTTGTGAAGTCATCCACTATGACAAACCCATACTTGCTGCCACCAATGCTTGTGTATGTAGTTGGGCCAAATAGATCCATGTGCAATAACTCAAATGCTTTGCATGTGCTCATTATGCTCTTCTTTGGATGTGAGCTTCCAACTTGCTTCCCGGCTTGACATGCACTACACAACTTGTCCTTCTCAAATACAACATCTTTCAAGCCTTCAACAAGGTTGTGTTGTGTGAGCTTCTTCAATTGTTTCATGCCAACATGCCCAAGCCTTCTATGCCAAAGCCAACCCAAACTTGATTTTGATATCAAACATGTTGTCAAAGAAGCTTCACTAGTGTTGAAATCAACTAGATAGAGATTCTCATATCTAAAGCCTTTGAACACCAAGTTTGAGCGATCAAGAGAAACTACCTCAACATCATTTGCTCCAAAGATGCACTTGTAGCCTCGATCACAAATTTGTGCCACGGAGAGAAGATTGAAATCCAAGCTTTCAACTAGCATCACATTGGAGATACTCATGTCATTTGATATTGCAATCTTGCCCAAACCAACAACCTTGCCTTTCTTGTTATTGCCAAAAGTAATTGACTCAATGCCACTATCATTCTTCTCAATTGAATCAAACATTCTTGATGTGCCGGTCATGTGTTGAGAACACCCACTATCAATAATCCAATGCCTTCCTCCGGCTTTATAATTTACCTACAAGCAAATCAATAAAGCTTAGGTACCCATTTTTGTTTGGGTCCTTGTAGGTTAGTGACTAAGCTCTTTGGTACCCAAATAGCCTTCTTCTTTGGACCAACAATGGGTGTACCAACAAACTTAGCTTGCACACCTTTCACACCCTTAGTAAGCACATAACAAGAATCAAAAGGTATAGCATTGTCAAGTTTCTTGTTTTGTTGCTTCTTGTTGCAATTTTGCTCTAGGTGCCCAACTTGCTTGCATCTATAGCAAAACCGACCATTGCTCTTCACAAAGCTAGGCTTTGGAGTTGCAAAGGCCGACTTGCCCTTCTTGGGGGTATATCCCAATCCCTCTTTGTTAAGAGAGAACCTTTGGCTACCCAAGCACTTTAGCAAGCGGGCCTCACCACCATAGGCTTTGCCTAAGGCATGAGTGAGCTCATCCACCTCCTTCTTGAGAGTCTCATTCTCAACCATAAGTGTAGCATCACAAGTGAAGCCATCACTAGTAGTAGAGGTAGAGTCGGTGGTGGTGGTGGATGATGTGCTACAAGAAGGGTTAGCATTTGTCATGATGATAGGTTGATAAAATGACTCATCAATGATGTCACAAGTAAGGCCTATATCACATGATGCAACCACCACTTTCTTTGCTTGTTGCTCAAGTAGAAATGAGTGAGCCTTTTCAAGCTTAGAGTGAGCATCACCAAGTTTCTCATGGTCTTCCACTAGACTCTCATGAGTGGTCATAAGCTCACCTAGGGCTTTCTCTAGTATTTCTACTTTCATTGAAAGCTTCTTGCACTCCTTTTCCTTGGCAATAGCTATATCTCTAGTTTCTTGCATCAAGTCATATAATTGATCCTTAGTTGGTTCATCATCATCATCAACATTATCAACATCGTGAGCATATTCCATCTCACTATCATCATCACTATCATCATATTGTACCTTTGTTTCCTTGGCCATGAAGCATGATGGTGATGTAGAGAATAATGAAGACTTCTTGTTGATGGCGATGGAAGCCATAGCCTTGTTGCTTGAATCTTCATCTTCATCATCATTGTCACTTTCCCAAGTGACCACAAATGCACCATTCTTGCCCTTCTTGAGTGTCATCTTGGCCTCATGCTTCTTCTTCTCAAACTTGCCCTTGTTGTAGTTCTTCTTCTTCTCATAGGGGCATTCGGCTTGTAGATGCTCGGTGCTATCACAATTGAAGCACTTTCTTGGTTGCTCTTGCTTCTTGAAGTTGTTCCTCTTGAAGCCTCTTCTCTTGATGAACATGTGTCCCATCTTTTTCACTACAAGAGCAAGTGCCTCATCATCAATCTCAAAGTCACAATCTTCCTCATTGTTTTCTTCTTCTTCAAAGATTGGTGCTTTGCCCTTGGAGGATGTGGCTTGGAATGCCACGGTCTTCTTCTTCTTCTCTTCCTCCACCTTCTCATCATCTTGATCAAACTTGTCATATGTCAAGACTTCACCAAGCAAATCATTTGGCTTCTTATTCTCAAGCCCATCTCTTTGTAGCATTAGCTTCAACATCTTGAAGCTCTTCGGCAAGCAAATCAAGAACTTGTGACAAAAGTCTTCATCTTTTGTCTTGTGCCCCAAACTCTTGAGATCATTCACAATCACTTGTAGACGATGAAACATTTCAATGATTGTTTCATCCTCCTTCTTCTTGAAGTTCTCGAACTCACTCTTGAGTCCATATAGCTTGGCACTCTTCACAACCTTGGTGCCCTCATATGTCTCATCCAACCTTGTCCATACTTCACTAGCAAGTTCCAAATCCTTGATCCCCTCAAACACCTTTGTATCAATGCCATTATATAGGGTGTTGAGAGACATTCTATTGCATGTGATGTTGGCTTTATCTTCATCGGTGAGATGATCATTATCAAGAATAGCATAGTCGTGCAATGTGACTTGCAAGACTCTCTCTTGTATTGAACCAAGATACATGATCATCTTTCTCTTCCAATGATCAAAGGAACTAACTCCATCAAACATAGGCGGTTTGCCCCCAACATGGTTGAACACAATTTGAGCCATCTTAACACCGTAGGATGTTAAGCCTTGCACTAAAACGGTGACCTCGGCTCCGATACCACTTGTAAGGTCCTAGATGGCTAGAGGGGGGTGAATAGCCTATAAAAATTTCTACAAACTCACTAAGCAAACTTCGTTAGATACACAAACGGCGGAAAGCAAGTTTTGCTTAGCCTACTAGATGTTGCAAGCCTCCTATCCAAACAATTCTAGTAGGTGATCACTAGCACACACAATAGCTACCGCTAGTGATAAAGAGTTCTACCCACGGGATTTAATCTACACAAAGAGTGGTTCCCGACCGACCACACAAGCAATTCTACCCACGGGATTTAGTCTACACAAGATGTGGTTCCCGACGGACCACGCAAGCAATTCTACTTTGCAAGGATGTAATCAAAGAAATGCAAGAAAGGGGTAGGAGCTTGTTATACCGACGTGTCGAGTTGAGGTTGCCAATCACCAAGGAGATGAACAATCAATCACAATGGCAACACACAATCGAAGACCAATCACCGGGAACAAAGATGAACACACTTGTTTTTGTTCACCCGGTGTTCACTTGGGCACCGCCAAGCTACGTCACCGGTTGTGTCGACCAACACCTAGATGGTTCTTCGGTGTGACCCTCAAGTCACTAGCCCCTCAAGGCTCGCCCCGCAAGGCACCGCAAGACCCACTCTCAAGCGAGGTACTCAACGACAAGCGCAATCCACTAGGATGCTCTTCGTGATCCCCACGAGGTGAGCTCAAACCTCTCACAAGCAACCGGAGGTGGCCAAGAACAATCACCTTCTCTTGCCAACGCCTCCAACAATCTCCAAGTCGGCTAGGAGCGGTACTCTCCAAGAGTAACAAGAAATCCACCGGCGAAACCACCCACAAGTGCCACTAGATGCCCTCAAGCAATGCAATGCACTAGGTGATCTCTCAATCTAACTTTGGATTCACAATCAAGCAAGAGAGATGAGAGGGAGAGTGTTTCTTCAGCTTAAAGGATGAATGAATGAGTTGGGAGAGCCAAGAGGGGGAGCCAAGCCCAGCCACCCATCTATTTATAGCCCAAACTCTTCAAACTAGCCGTTGCCCCCTCGGGGCGACCATTTTCACTACGCCGGACGCGTCCGCCGCAGCCGCCGGACGCGTCCGGCGCTACAGCCGCGCCAGCGCGCCCCCCACGACCGTTGGCGCCGCGGCCAACCGCGTGCCGCCACGTCGGCGTCCGGCGGCGTCCGGCGCTCGCCGTTGCGCGTCCGCGCCCCGCGTCCGACAGACCGGCCGAAACTCAGAAGTTTCTGGACCGCGTCCGCCGGCCGTCGGGACACACAAATGGCGTCCGCCGCCTTCGCTCGCCGGCCAAGACCACGCCAAGACTCGCATGCGCCGGACGCTGCGCACGTGAACACGCCGCGTCCCGACGCCCGCGTCCGTCGCGCGTCCGGCGCTCGCAACGCAGCCACCAACCTCGAGCCAAGCTAACACGCGCGGACGCGTCCGGCGCCAAAGCCCTGCGCGTCCGGCGCTACAAAAACTTCGTTTTTCAGCCCGTCGTGACGCCAACTTCTCCGTCATGCTATCCAACAAGTATACCAACTTGAACAACGGAGATAGCATGATTTCAACCAAATTTTGCATCCGGCGCAATAGAAAATATGCATCCATTTTTCCCGAAAGCGCCGAATCCCGAGAGGGACCCAAACCCATCTCTACCCTGCAAACCACAGCGCGCCCAAACGCCACCTTTGTAAATGTGCCAACACCACCAAGTGTACATCTCCATGTGCTTGTGTGTTAGCTTTTCACAATCATTTCCCAAAGGTTAGGTTAGCTCACTAGGCCCTACATGCAATGCACTTCATGAATTCACCTAGTGGCACCCGTGCGTCGAATAGCCGATAAGACTTCCCCTCTTAATAGTGCGGCTATCGATCCTAAACCACTCACACCCTCTATGGTGTCTTGAGTGCAAACCAAAATAGCCCTATCGGTTATACCTTTGCCTTGAGCCCATTTTGTTCCTCCAAATGATATGAACACTTCACACCATCATGTGACCGTCTCGATCCATCGACCTCGACTTCACTTGCCCTTCACCGTGCATCGGTCCATCGGCGCCTAGTCTTGCCCGAGCTTCACCATCGCATGGTCCTTCACTCCGAAGCCTTGACTAGCCCTTCACCTTCAACACCGGTCCATGGAGACAAGCATCGTCTCGATCTTCATCTTTGATCACATGACACGTGTCATGCTTCATATTCAATATGCTCATCATGTGGACAACCTTTCTCTAAATCAACCACTTAGATAAACAAGGTTAGTCCTAGGTTTCATCAATTAGCCAAAACCAAACTAGGGACTTTCAACTCTTACGACCGCCCTAGCGATCATGTAACCCTGTGCCTCCCCTTGGTCTATAAAAGGGGCGCCAGGGCATAGTTTAGAAGGAGGTTCCTAGGTTCCCCAAAACACACACACACACACACTCTCTCACTCGCAAAGTCTCAAGACTGCCTTGTACTCACCCCTGTACAAGCACTTCGGTGCAAGATAATACAAGTCACCCCCCACTGCTGGACGTAGGGCATTCTTTGCCCGAAACAGGATAAACATTTGTGTCCTTCTTGCATCACCATCCGGATTAGGGAGCACGCATAGAAATTTACTCGTTGGTGTTATACCCCCGGGTACGAAACACCGACAATGACCAAGTACATTCATATTTTTGTAGTGATGTTTGTATGGTACACCACGTAATCTGTTGTTTGTTCCGGTGGAAAGTAATTTCCTAATTTTAATGCAGGTGGCTAATGTAATAGAACAGACTGGTGTCACTTCTATGCTCGGTGGAGGTCCAATGGATGGGAGACACGGGACAACAGGCCAATAAAGGTATGGTTTATATTTACATAGGTGTCGATATTTCAATGCATTAGCCCATTGTTCTGTATGCCATGTTGGGCCACTGTACATGGGCACACAGTTTGTATTTATTGCTTCCTTGCAGCATATTTGAGCCAAGTCGATAATAATTCCCTAATTTGAATTTAGGTTCCTAATGTAACACAACACATGGGTACCTCGAATGGGTGGCAGCCTATGACAACGACACATGAAGAGGTATGGTTTCTATGCATGAAGAGGTATCCTTTTACACTGCAAGGTTGAGTTCTTTATGCACAACTAAATTTGCATTGTGTGGGATTAAATGCATGACATCTTGTGTATAATATATACAATTGAAGATATTTAGAAATTTTTGATATTTTTCATTTACAGTGCATGACATTCGCAGATCTTCCAGCCTTTTCATATTCAACCCTTATTTATTATTCATTGTTTCTGGGTTGATATTTCAATGCTCGAGTATGGATAAATGTTGCAAGTGGGATATGTGAACCCAATTATTCCTAGTACTAAAGATGTATATATTTTTGTATTTTTATCTATACAGCAGATGATTTTGAGTTGGCATCCTCTTGCAGATCATGCTTGCAGGAAGGACGGACGACGAAGCCAGACAAGGCGAAGCCAGAAGGACGAAGGGGCAAGCTGATCTCAGTGTTAAAGCTGGGTGCTGAGGGGTTGAAGAAGAAAAACAAGAAATGTAACATCTGCCACAATAATTGACAGGGTTGGCATCGCAAATGGAAGATAGCCCCCAGCCAGCACAGCCTTCCCCTACTACTAGGAAGAGAGGGGGCTAAGAACAAGACCACCATCGCGAAAACACATATGACATTCTAACCCAATTGAAGTAATTGTCTTGCCAAAAGAAAACAAGCACTAGGTGTAAACAAGATATCAATAACACTGCACATCATATCAAAGCGAGATGCATAAAGAATCAAAATCAAACGCATAAAATCCTGTTTCCTACCTCAAAATTTCATACAACCCAGTGCCCACTTATTCATACTACGCATAAAAAGTCAACCCCACCATCTCCAATATCTCAGTTCATCATGCATCATCATATATATATATATATATATATATATATATATATATATATATATATATATATATATATATATATACATGATTTCATTGCATAAAAATAGACATGATAAGTGGCTCATTTTTCCATATTCATTGCATATCATATAAGGAGATGCTACTGGAGGCATAAAAATGGACTACTGGAGGCATAAAAACCAAATTGACTTGGCGCAACCATGCAAACCAAAATCAGATAAGCATACAACCACATTATCTCTGCAGCTGGAATCAATTCCATAAACAACAGTTAGCATACAAACTTAGGCGTAGAAGCATAAAAATTGACAGAAGATGGTGGATGGCTGGAAACAATTTTACCATACATGGAGCGCACAAAGCATGGAAATTAACAAATGCATACACACATTTTTCACTAAAAAAAAGGTCATGAGGACCATTACTGAACTGATCCTCTGCATTGTCATCGTCGAGAGGGCATCCATGAGGACTGTGGTGGTGGGTGATCTCCTTGGCCTATAGACGCATTACAGAAAGCATACAAACGTTATGTATGCAAGCATATGCTAAAAGAAGCATAAAAGACAAAGAAAATGCATAAAAAGCTCACTGGCCAAGGATCGCAGCAGCTGATTGATAGTGCTTTCGTAGCATTTATACCTTTTGATAGTGCTCTAGTTGATTTTTCAAGGGAAGAAATCTTTTTAGTTGAGGTGGACAACAACTCTTAAGCCAAATGTTATGGTTTCGCAAGCCAAATTCTTACAGATTTTAATTTATTGCCCCGCATTAAATGAAAGAAGTATCACTATTCGCTGCAAAATTACTGAATTTTTGTGTGCATGAGAAAGGTGGTGGATGGGTTTGTGAAAATGAGTGGGAGATAAGAGAGTCACTTGGCCCCATGCTCTTGGTATTATATATAGGAAATAGTAATTTCAAGCAATACCTTGCTAGGGGACAATTTGACAAACTACGATACTCCCCTATTGGACCTATTAAGGGAGAGTTGGCCCATATGAATATGGGCTCTACTAACACTCTATTTACATTTTTTTCACCTATGGATGCACAAAATAATAGAGAAGATTCTCGGCACCCATAGATATATTGGTTATCGTTAGTTTGCATTTTTTTTCATTTTAATTTAGTAGACGATGAAAAACTGAAAAAGATTAGTCTTAGGTATCATGCAAGTTTTCAATTTTTGAAATGAATGAAGAAATCGACAAAATGAGCAAGGGATGTTATGTTCTCGATATCAAAGACTGGTTGGCATCAGCAAGCATCACCGCAAATGTTGAGCAATTGTGGATCACAAAAGATCTCTGTTGCATTGTTGACGGATGAGCGGACAAATCCCTTTGGAAGAAAATGATGTAATTGGAGTTCAATGAAAACTATTTTGGTGCATTTTTGCGAAAGGGCCTCTGGCCTAGTGGTTAGAGCACCTGAGTAGCACCCCGCAGACCTGGGTTTGACTCCCCATGAGAGCGAATTTAAACAGATCTGCATTATCAAAAAAAATTAAAAATAGGCTGGGATTTCCCTTGCTGACTTCGGTCAAAAAAATATTTTGGTGCATTTTATGGTTCTTTAATATTTTCCTTTGTGAAGAAATTTTGTTACTTCAATGAACAAGCATTTCTTGTGATTTTGAATTTCTAAGATGTATTTTTATGGTCATTTCTTGTGATGCACAAACTGGGTAATTTGATTTTTCTAAATATATATTTTGAATTTCCTGGTGATGCATTCTTGTTTGTTTGTTGCTTTAATCACCCTTTATTTTTTTTTTCCTTTGTATAAGATTGAGCAATTTTGTACTTGCTCCAGTAAGAAGATTCAAATGCAAAATGTGTGCGTGTGTGATATACATAACGGTAATAGTTGAGTGTAATTTTCTGTTAGTTGAAAATGAGAATGTGCTTGGCATCATCCAAGTGGCACTGATGGCAATATTAAATATTGACTTGCATGATGAGCCAAAGGGTAAAATAAATATTTCATCATGTCGTTAGCTACCGTTACACCTAAAATAAACAACATTGACACTAATGTTGTTTAGTTCGGATCTTTTTTGCTTATAATCACTTCACAAAGCTATTTGTTGCTGGAAATCAGTTCACACGTATTTTTTCCCTTAGATTTTCTTGGCTGACATTTGGTTGGATAAAGCCCTAAACCCATACAAGCCCTTGCAATTTGGTTATCGCTGTCCATTGAGCGCTATTTGATGTTGCCCACATGCATTATGCAATAAATATCTATCCAAACAAATCACTCTTTTAGTTCCATGCTAATATGCCACGTGAGAGCATTTTGATTTTCGAGAAAAACGAATTACATCAGCGACTATGAATTTTTCATTAAGAAAAAATCTGGGGACAGCATTTTGATTTTCGAATACGGCTTTGCCACGTGAGAGCAAAGACGCCACTATGCCAGCGTGGACAACAGCGAGCAAAGAAAAGATGCCAGCGTGGCAGCACGAATCTCAGCGCTCGCTCTCCCCACACCAAACCAACCAAACCACCGCGCCATCACTGACTCCCGACATCCATCTCAGATCTCGCCGCCGATGGGCTCCGCCCACTCCTCCCACTCGTCCGTCTCCACGGCTGGCGGCGGCGACGACGACTCCGAGGACGACGAGGAGGAGCCGTCGCCGTCGCCGTCCGTCTCCTCCTCCGCGGCACGCGCACCGGCGCCACCGCCGCGGCCCGCTCTGGCGCCGCTGCCGGTCCGCGTGCCCCCGCCGCCGTCGGCGTCCTCCGCGTCGTCCAAGGTGCTGGAGCAGGAGCCCGAGGTGCTGCCGTGCCTGGCCGCGGACTCGCCGCTGTCGCCGCAGCCCTCGGCGGCGGGCACCCCGCGCCTGCTCGCGGGCCCCGCGCCCGGCATCAAGGTCTGGGACCCCTGCCACGTCCTCCTGCCCCCGTCCCCGCACCCGGGCGCCGCCGCGGCCGCCGTCGTCGAGGTCGTGCTCGTCAGCCACGGCGAGTGCGCCGCCGCCATGCGCCCCGACCTCGTCGGCGGCCGGTGGCCCGCCGCGGCCCTCACGGCGCGCGGGGAGCGCCAGGCGCGCGCGCTCGCCGTCTTCCTGCGCTCCCGCGGCGCCAGGCTCGCCGCCGCCTACGCGTCCCCGCTCGACCGCGCGCGCGCCACCGCCGCCCTCGTCTGTCGGGTGAGCGATCCTTCGCGGCTCCTGCTGGCTGCGTTACGTTGCTGCTTCTGCACTGTTGTCTTGGGATGCGCCTGAATTAGACCTCGCAGCTTTTATGTCTCATAAACTCGATTATGTCAAAAAATTAAAACAATGCTTGTTATTTTGGCATCTGCATTACGTCATGAACTCTCGTGTCAGCCTGGAATTCTTGGTGTTGTGCGCTTGTGCTAAAAAAAAACTGTGATCTTTTGAAGAAAGGGTGGTATCTTGCGTTGTGAACATTACTTCAAAGAAGTAGCCTTTATTGTGTCTTCTGTTTGTTTGATGCACATTTGTCAGATCATGGTGCTAAAATAGGTGATAAAATGTGCTCTTTGCTGTATGCTAGGCTGGTGGGTAAGCATGCTGTATTCTAAATGTGTTTGATTCTCAGCAGTTTTAGCTGCAGATCATCCATAGTTTTTCTTTCATTCAATCTTTAACGTGGCGCCATGGGCAGCCGTTCCCCTCTCAGTTAAGGAATGCATAGATCATCCATAGAAGGTTGTAAAGGATTGCACAGATTGTATTAGTCACTGATAATTGTACAAAAACCTTTTTATGTTCTCTGGTTGCAAATCGCAACGATATAGGCACTAATGTGATTATTGGGTGAGAAAGTAGTTTCTATATGGTCCATGTCAGTTTTCTTCCCATTTTATTTGATTATTTCCCACATTGGACAAGAGACTGTTTTTATTTTATCTTTTGAAATAATTTTAGTTATGAAGTTATGGGGACATAACAGTTGTTTGTAATATTGAAAGCCTGCCACTTAGTTAATGATGAAGCTGTGTGGTCATGTATTTTGTTTCTTTTCCATGAGAAGATCAAAACTCTTGCTGAGAGTCTTCCAAGTCTTACACCAAACTGTGGTGAATCCAAGGCAGTTATTTTCTTTCTTTTCTTTGTTACACTGTTCATAAGGTTGAAGTATTCTAGGTTCCTTTGGTGTTTTCTTTACCTTTTGAACTTCTGAATAGTGCGCTATGCACTTTAGCAAGACAAAGTCAAATAATACTACGCTGTACACTTATCTCGATACATATGAGTTTCACATATGTGACCATTGATAGGTATAGAAAACATAGATAGGAAAAAACTGAAGGGGCAGGAGGAGTCTCTTATTTTGGCTTTTCTGGAATTTGTCTGAAGGGACTTGTTGTGTTAATATATGGGTACATCTTTAGTGAATGTGGCAAAAAATATTAAAAAATGGTTAAGTTTCATCCAAAAGCGTACTTTGAATCTTCGGGAAAAAACTTGGCATATCGATAGACTATAATCCATCCATAGATTTACTTCGTTGTAAAAGCTGAGATACCAACTCATTCTAGATTAGTTCGTACAGGAATGATCAATTCTATTGCCGATTTTTTTTTTCATTTTCATATATACGGAGTATGCATTAATCTATAACGAGTTTGAATCTCAACTTTTGTGACAGTACATCATAACATGAACTATGAATGCACCAAGTTTCAGATTCTGTTGAAATTTCAAAATATATATTTTGGAAAGATCTTCACCATTTTCAATATTTGTGCCATTTTCACCAGGGATGCACCCACAGATGGTATGTACCACATGGCACTAGCATGAGCTGACAAGCTTTTGTATCCAATGCATCGTAACCTTAAATGGATGGCTGTTGAGACAGCTTTTGAGCATTTATTTCTGCCTTTCTGTAATTTAATGGTAGTTAATTTACAACTAGCAAAAAATATCGATATGCTTTCTGCTGAATAATATCTCCTAGGAATGATAACGGTAACTAGAGTGCCTGTAAGTGTTAAATTATTAATGCTGTTTCCTGTGACCTAGGAATAACAGGAATGCCTTTAACAAAAGAATGTAATAACATGGATGGAAGTCACGATTTACATTACATTAAATGCTCTGCACACAACTATTCAATGCTTTTATGTGATTTTAGTGGGTTTGGTAGTAGGGCAGGTTAGGGGTGTTCTAACTCTGTTACTGTTCTCGTTTTGGTCACTATTTAATCCTTTAGTAGCATCTGCTCTGTTTTGTTAAACTGGTGCCCGGTGCATTGTTTTGTGTAAGTGTTGTGTTGGATGTGTGAGTTTCATTTGCATTTGCCTTTTTTCTCTACTTAAGTGAAGTGATGCAGAACTCTTCTCCATATCCGAAAAGAAATTGTAGGTTTGGTAAAAAGTGCTAGTGGTGAGAGTGACACACGATAGTATAGATTTAGCTGCAAATCTAAAGCTGGACATAGCTGAGCTGATGTGTCTAGTAGCCATGCTACACTGCTACTGCATATGGTGTTTTTCTTCTTGGAGAGTGCATATCATATGCATTCCTGTTTATGTCAATTTGAGACCATTTACACTTGTTTACGGTGTCAACCTTGGAACTATTATGCTTGTTTATTGTGTCAACCTTGAAAACTATGTCCTTATGTGGCGATAATTGCTCTTCTTGCAGTAGAACGAAAATATCATTGAAGATGGTCCTTGGGGATCTGGAAGACAAGTAATGCATTGTGCATTTATAATATGATTCAATTTTCTTAAGACAAATACTTATTCCTTAAACTGTGTTCCCTTATTTCAGATGGCTACTAGTGCATGTTTTAGCTCTGCAAGCCATTCTACTGAAAATATCACCAAGATTTCTAGCTTCTGTTGGTACCTATCTGTTGCAGATTATGTTCCATAAGTTGGCTTAGTTCCTAATAATTTGTTGAAACTAAATCAACTGAGACGTTGGCACGTTGCTACTTGCCTACTTCTGCCATGATATATTTTTTTTGGAAACTTCTGCTACGTAGCTACTTCTACATAGTTATTTCATAACCATAGTCTAGCTTTGTAGACCTAACATTACCTTATATGATTATACCTTAAATGGTTATTCCCCAATGCCTGTTGAGGTGTACTGTGGGCTTGAGTGCTTGACCTTTGCTTGTAGTGTCGATGTGACTGCAGCCCGTACTGGCTGGCCTGTTAAGTGCCTGCTTCATGAAAACCCTAACTACCATATCACCCCTCCTGTTTCGCCACCCTGTCTGCCACTGTGCTTGCTTACCGGCGCCGTTACCCTTCCCTCTGGGTTCTTGCCATCCTCTCCCTTCTCGGCACTGCTCCCTTCCACTCCTGGTTGCTGCTCCCCTCCTCTTCCGGACGCCGCTCCCCTCGCCTTCCTCTTCTCCTGGCTTCCCCTCCTGTCAACAGACGGACATTGCGGCATTGTTGTGGAATCAGATGGCGTGCAGCTCTCAGTGAGATCTAGCGGCGGTGAGATCCAATCTGGCTGTGATTTGTGTATGTGGTGTCTGGATGATGGTTTATGTGAGACTCGATTGGATTTGTCCTGTTGTGTATGTGCGGATGATGTATCTGTGACATGGATTTGGCTTGAACTTTTTGGTGTTGTTGAGTTATTGGATTTGTGTATAACGCAGGCACACGGGCTCACCAGGCTGATGTGCCAGCGCAGGCATGGTTAAGGCTCTGTTGTACCATGCCTAGGCTGGCCGATGAGCCCGTCAGTGAGCATGGCATGGCACAGGTAGCTAACTGTGCCTATTGTGTTTGTGCCTAACTGTGCCTTGCCTAATCGTGCTTGTGCCATGCTGTCCTGCCTTGGATGCTGGTAATGTTAGTTTCTTTAAGCATCATAACATATTTTCAGACTTGACTCTGACCTGGTATGCTATGTGCTAAATATGTTGCTTATTTCATGGTAAAATCAATCTGTTACCTTTTCTAATGGTCAATTGTTCGTTACCTGGGATATTTTAATGATATCTTGTATGCATGATAGCTTCTCTCTTGGTTGTCAATGATCACCCTTTTTCTGTGTTTTAGCCAAGAACTGTTTCTAAGTCTGAACTCCAGAGCTTTGATTTTTCTGGAAGCAATTTTTTGGATCTAGATGTGAAGTGCAAATAAATGTTTTTTTTTAGGATATGTCTCATACCTGCAAAGCTTTCAAATGGATCCTTTTTTTTAGTATGGGATTGAAATGGATGTTTTGCTGATTTTAGTGCAATGCCCTAGTGTGGATGTCATGCAAACAACAGTTGCATACTATTTCTGTCAGCACCCATTGTTTTTATACTTCACTTACATGGCACATGTGTGTATAGATACAATTTACTTTTCATTTTAACTGTGTTGAAGTTTGTAATATATGACATGTTATCCTGCAGGAACTTGATTTCCCAGAGGAGCAGATCCAACTGTCAGATGCTTTGACTGAAATGAGTCAAGGTCAGTGGGAGGGCTGCCCAAAATCCGAAATTTATACCCCAGAAATGGTCAATCTGATGGAAAGCACCCAAGCTGATTTCTCTGCACCATCCGGGGAGTCACTCAGACAGGTACAGTTTCGGATGATGGAATTCCTCAACCGGACAGTGCTAAGAATACCAGAAAAGGTCGCAATGGGGGACACACTGTCTCAACAAAATGAGTTGAAGGGGTTCTCTCGGCAGAGCTCCAGCAATTCTGTCCAAGATGGCCCTCCTTGGGATTTGCTTTACAGGCTCAACCGACATAGCCTCCAACGAAAGAAATCTGGGAAAAGCCGACTCCAGTTTGTCACTTCTGGGGATAATGAAACTGAAGATGATTTCTCCCCTAAAGAAGTAAACCAGAGGCATCTCCTTCATGAAGGAAGTCTTGGGACCTCAGGGACCTCCATTGCTATTTTCAGCCACGTGACCCCCATTCGGTGCCTTATTGCAGGCCTGCTAGACTGCAATCCTTTAATGTCCAAGAGAATATGTATAGACGATTCTTCTGTTACGGTTCTTGAGCATTCGTTGAAAACAGGATGGCAAATAAGAAGGCTGAATGATACTGCACATCTCAGGCTTCTCTAACTGATCGGTGTATCAGTGAACTGTAAACAAATTATCTGATAGCATTCTGCAAATCAGATGCTGAAAGCCACTTGCTGCATGTGTGTACAAGTGTGGTCTCATCATTGTATTTCATTGTATCTATCGAATGTCTCTACGCCAGGTAGAAGGGGTGGCCTGTATTGGTGTTGTGTATTATTTGTTGTTATTTTTATCTAAATTATTTCCGAAATCAAATGTAATCCTGCAGAATCTAGCTACTTTTTCTTGGTGTGTAGTTAGTGGGGCACATATTAACGTACCATTCTTTTTGGCTGAGTATTTAGCAAGTTTGTATGCTAATTTGCATAATACACAACACCAATACAGGGTAAGCAGAATGAACTAATGAAGTAATGCGAATTTGCTATGCAACTGCCAATGGCTATTTTGAACTATAATGTTGCACAAAAAAATCGATTGCAATCCTCTTTGCCTATGTTTTATACCTTTGTTGGAACCCGTCTGACATCATAAGATGTTTCTTGTACATTAGGCGGTTTTGTTGTGTCATTATTTTGATTTGGTTCTATTGTTCAGATCTGGGCACCTAGTAAGCACAAGTTGCCCTAAATGTACTCCAAAATCATTGGTATTAGATAGAAAGGGCTGTTAACAAATATAGAGCCCCTCGCCATCGGGAATGGTTTTTAATTATCGCTAAATAAGTTGGAAGTACCGTCTTCACCAGTGTGGTCTTCACATATGTTATCTTGTGCATCTTCTTTTTTTAAAAAAATAATGGTTTTCACTAACACTGTTGTCCACCACACCATGTCTGGAGAGCAATCCAGCGAGAGAGAGTGGTCGATCATTTTCTGCATCTTGATAATCCTACCACATTCAGTTCCTCGAGATCAACAAGGCGAAAAGTAGCTGTTTTACCGTTTCCCAACTTCGTGGTAAGTCGTAGTGAGCTCCTAGTGGAGTAACAACTTTACTAGAAATTTAATTTAACCGATACCCCCAAAAATGGCAACTCCTGCTGCAATAGGTGCCACTGAATTCATAGGGAATAAAACAAAGAAAAATTGCTGTAGATAAAGATCTCATGGGTGCTGATTCCGTTTCTAAGGCCCATTAGGAAGAAGGCTAAGGTTTAATATTAAAAGAAAAAGTCCACTTTTATTCCCTCAACTATGGTAAAAGTCTTATTTTCATCCTTGAACTTTAAAACTAGACAAAACACATCCCTTAACTTTTAGAACCATGCAAATTTCATGCGTTGCTGCATGAATTGAGAATGATTGGATTGTGTGGCATGATGATGTGGACAACAAAATGCTTATGTGTTTTACTGATGTGGATATTACAATTGCATGTGCTAGTGGATTTTAAGTGACGTGATAGTACATTGACTAATTAGACAACTTGCATGTGGAGATAAATAGATAGTAGATTTATAAGAGATATAGATAGATTTGGGAACAACCATTATTAATCTCTCTTATAATAAAGAACTCTGTAACGGTTGATGGACGGTGAATAATAACATCACTTCTCAATATGTATCTTTCTTTCTCATGGTAATAAATCTGTATTTCAAAATCGTTTCTTCAGGAAGAAACGAAGTCGACGCTTCATTCGATGCATGAAGAAACGATGAAAACAGCACTGGGAAGAAACGACTCATTTCCATGTGCGGAGACCACGTGTGCTCGGCCGCGCCGTCCATGCCCGTCCGTGTCGGCCCCGCTGGTCGCGCTTGGTCACGCCGCCCTTCGCTTGACGCAGAGCTCCACGATGACAACGAGCGCGAGCACGCATCTATGGAGTTGTCGTATTCATGGGGCCGTACATGTACGCATCCATGGAGTTGTCGCATCCATGAGGCCGTGCCCCACGACGAGCGCGAGCACGCATCCGCGACGAGCACGCAATCATGGCGGTCACGGGAGCTCGCACACAGAGCCGCGCTCGCCGGAGCCGCCACAGGAGCTCGTCTGCGTCGCATGCTGCAGAGATCTTATCTTGCACGCCTCCGCGACGCAGCAGGAGCTCGATTGCGCCACCGTGCTGGCTCTTGCCGCTGCTCTCTCCCTAGCCGCCGATTAACCGGCCAGGCTGCCGCGTTGGCCACGCCCGCGTGCAAGGCTCCACGACGAGAACGGGTGCCAACAGCCGAGCATGCGCCCTCCATGCTGGCGATGTGGAGGCTGGCTGTGAGGCTCCTCCACTCTGTCGTTCGCACGGCCTCCTCCATGGTGAGGATGAGCACACGCCTGGTGAATGATGCTTAGGATGAAGAAGATGGAGTTTGGGAGAGAAAGAATAAATAAAAAAAAGATGCCATATTTATTAACCATTTATTAAGCCAAGAAACTACCATTGGGAGAGATAGTTTCTAGAAATAAATTCTTGATGACGTGGCTGCTATGCAAAGTGTATGGTTTCAACCATTGGGACTGCCCTTAGTTTTTCTCTCTCTCCTCTATAAATATACTATTATATTAGCTAAATACAATAAATATAAAGATAATAAATAAATTTAGACTTTATGGTAAAGTCTGCATTATAAGTGCCCAAATATAACACGCAGTCATCACCACCGAACCACCTAAGATGATGCTGTCTCGGTGTTCAACTGCACAAAGCGTCTCTGATCTTCATGATGCATAGTTTTCTATAACAAGAATGGTTCAGAATAGCTTCCATTGCACATTAAAGCTGATCCATCTCATCAATGAGGAAATCAGCTGGATGGATCAGTGTACCAGCTGCGTGCCGCATTCAAACTTGTACACACGGAACTACTCTTTTTCTAATATCATTCATATTTCTTTTGATTAATCTTGTTGTTTGTTTGAACAATATATGACCTAAATCAGTTGGATGGTACGTTTATGTCTGACGACATAAGAAAACAATGCCCACTCCAGTTATAATAGCAAGACAATCCATCCTTTTTCGCAAGAGGCCTGATCCAATTTGTGCACACATTGGTCTGAACAATAACCGTACGTCCGTACCTCGTCATCGCTAAATGGCAACACATACTCCCTCCGTCTCACTATATTTGACATTTTAGCTCTGTATCAAATACACCAAAAAATCTTTAAGGGCATGTACAGCCCACAGACGGGCTGCTGTCTGTAAGTTATTGTCATTTGACATATAGACGGGTAAATAGACAACTCATACAGTGCACTGTCTATTTAACAGTCTATGAACTATTTAATGCAATTACACATCTAGGATCCATCGTGAATAAGCTCTCTGTGTGCCCTCTTGTTGCTTGTTTATAACAACGAGTCAAGCAAATAATTTTTATTTCAAATGATCATAAGAACAACCCTGAATAGAATAAGCTAACTGCAGGCAGTATGAATGTAAACACGTACCGAACAGAACAAGCTACCTGCAGGCATCATTCAATACGACAGAACAACCCTATATGTATGTGCAACCGAACAGAACAAGATTACTGACAAATACGACAGGAAAGGAAAGTCTAAATCATTTGTACACAGCAGTCCAAATTGCTAACTGAACGTAAAAAGAATAACATTCATATGCTGACTGGAAACCTCTGAAGAACGAATTGCTATGTTGGACATTCGAAGGATGTTGATGAGATATAGACCGTGGTACTGTTAAAACTGTAAAAATTTCATAGTCGTAGATGTTGCTATTCATCCTAGACATGAAGAAGGGGGTAGCAGGCGAGCCGGATCCGGGGCCATTGGGGACGAGGCCGGCGGCCGCCGGCCACCGCCGTCGTGCTAGAACTCTTCCTCCGAGGATCCTGTGGTGTACGTGTGTGCTCCATGGCAGCGCCCTGCTTGACTTCCTGCACGCGTGGCCATCCTGGATCCGCCCGGCCGTCGACTCGTCGTACAGCGCGGCTCTCTGCAGACGAGAGCACCTCGGGCCACGAGCCGCACTCGTTGTTTCGTGAAGCGACGAGGAGGGGTCGTCTGCTCGTGTACAGGGTGTTTTTAGCAAAATAAACAACATACAGACGGGCTTTACAGCCGCGCTGTACATGCCCTAAATCTGGTCATAGGTTGTGTCTACATGCATGGAACTTTGAATGAATCTAGACCATTGAATAAATGCTAAAACATCGATAAAAGTGGGACAGATCGAGGGAATAGGTCCAAGAGAAAAATCAACCGTTGTAGCCAGGGAGAGGAACAATGGCCACTTCTCGAGCGACCCTAAGCTTCCTCGTTGTCGCCTCGTCTTTCCTCGTTGCCGCATCTTACAACAACAACAGCGCTGCCGCCGCCGATGGCGGCTCCGGCCCAGTACACCTCCACTTCTACATGCATGACGACTACGGCAGCGCGCAGCCGACCGGCACGCGCGTCGTCGCCGGCACGTCGCTGGTGCGGCCGCTGGACGCGGGCATCGCGTCATCGCCACGGCAGTTCGGCGACGTCGCGGTGTTCAGCAACGCGCTCACGGCGGGGCCCCAGCGCGACTCGCCGCGCGTGGGCACCGCGCAGGGCCACGGCGTGCGCGTGACGGAGCGCGGCACGGTGACGGACCTGAGCATGCACCATGGTGATGGGCGACGGCAGCGGCTCCCTGGACGTGAAGGGGCGGATCGACATCGAGGCCAAGGTGCGCGAGGCCACGGTGGTCGGCGGCGCCGGCCGGTTCCGGCTCGCCCGAGGGTACGTGCTCACCAGAGACTACGGCCTCTACGACCGCGCCAAGGGCGGTATCGTGGAGATCGACGTGTACCTGGTGCCATAAGTGCAAGCGATTGAGGGGAGACGCTGTGGTTACCGTCGATGCTTGGTTGGCAGGTTTTATACTGAGTGGCATGGCGTACAAATATATCTCGCTTGCTAAATAACGTTTGGACGATATATTGTGCCATACCAAAATGTGCGTGTCTACCTGTGATATGATTGCCTAGTTAATTGTACTACATAATGATTCTCCTTCTACGTGGAATATACACGACGGAAAGAAGCAGACTGCATGCAACCCCACTTTTAATTAAGAGGATGCAAGGCTGGCTTGTATTACTAAGTTGTATAAGTACCATCTTCTCATATATGTTTTCAGTCTCCCATATAGTTAGGTTGTCTCCAGCGACACTAGCGTAAAAACACGTTATCATCATCTATAGATCAATGGCTAGGCAATATGTCTAATCTTAGCTATTTTTCATTCTCAAGTTTTTTTTTGTTTTCTAATTGTACTTTGTCAATGCTGTAGTTTTTCAAATTTTCAATAAAGTCTTCAGTAGGGGCCTGTTTCATGAAAAGAAAGGTCGTCGTGTTGGGAGGGCATGGGCATTTCTTTCAAATTTCAAGCCACACCTTTGTAATCAAAACTATTCTCTCTTAAAACAAAGGCACACAAATCTTTTGCCACAACAGAGCAATTCCAACAGATTAGCAAAAACATGTTTTCCAAATCTCCTAATTTAGCTATTTGTATAAAATATTACAACAAAAAAAAGACTAGACTGACCAACAACTTTTGTAAAAAAATCTTAACTTGCCATGTCATGGGACCACGTCATCTTTTTTTTTTTGACAACAAACAATTTTATTAAATTAGCAGCAACGTGTTGCTAGGATCGTTACATCATGCAAGCCTACATCATGTAGGGCTTGTATTGTGGCGCAGGGTCGAGAGGACGAGCTACTCAAGCGGGAAAATGGACAAGGTACTCGAGTGGGAAGAGGTCTGATGATAGCCGACAGCTCTATCCAAAATTACCAATCAAATTTCTTAGGATAGGCGACAACTAAAATTGAAGAGGCGTTTACATCACCTGTTGCAGTCCTTTTTCTTCTTCCTCTGCTTAAGCGGCTTATCAACCGCACTACGGCTTATTCCCTCTCACATAATCAACCATTTTGTGCATCAATAATCTTACCATATTCACTTAGTAAAGATCTTCACATCATTAATTCTCAAAATAGTCTACTTGTAGCTTTGAATCTGCCGTGGAGAGTAGAACACCAAGACGAAAGAATAACAGTTTTATCATTTTTCAAGTTCGTGGTAAGTTGCAGTCCATCAGCTGCTATTGGAGTAGCAACTTTACTGGAAATTCAAAAAAAAAAAAAAAGAGAGAGAGAAAACGTCAGGAATTCATCAACGGGCAAAAACTTTAAAATATACATACTTACATCCAACTAATAAAAAATCATTTATAGTAACTTATATATTTTCTACAAAATAGACATAATAGATACTTCATAGACTATATACAATTATCTTAAACTTATTAATTAAATTTTTTCCATAAGGGACTAATTAATCTATATGTTTTTCATTCATATTGTATTTTTTACTTTGCATGACACCAAATCTTGCCATTAACTATAGTAGGCCTTGTTGCATCATATATGTTAGTCATGAATCTAAATATATAGATTAGAGCAAAACAATCTGAGTTTGCAATCCTAGCAAATTGCACATCCTTTGATGAAGAAACCAGATGGATCGAACTATACATGAACGCAATTCTATGGAGTAGATCCGAGCAAACTGGCATAAACTTATTAGTAGGGTATATTGACTTCACTCATTTGCAAAAAAAAAAAAAAAATCACTGTTTGATCCAGTCAAAAGCATAATTTTATTTTTTTTTATATTTATACTAAAAAGTAGTTGTGGCCTGTCCAAGTCCACGACCCAAAATGTGAGGCCCAATCTTGCCCACTAGAATGGCCTAGACGCAAATTCTTGGTATGTGGAATCAATTGAGACTATTGCTTAGGGCAACCACAATTTGTGTGCGACCTTAGACATAAGGGTGGAGCACATATTTTGTGTAACAGCTTCATGAAAAAGAACCATATTTTGACACGTCTTGTCTCCCAACGGTGATGGTGTACCTTTTCCTTTCAGCGTTTGTTTTGCTGCCCTCCGCCCCTTAGGACACTCTTTTTGCTCAAAGTTTCTTCCTCAATATCTTGGTTTGATGAAGTATATGCTCCAGATTCAGAAATCTTGTTTCTCTTATTCTTGCTACCCTCTTGAAGGATTCTCTTCCATTTGGGCTCTTCTTTGAGATCTTTCCAAATATACTCTAAGGTAAAGGATCTTTCTTTGTTACCTTTTTTGAACCATGCATGGATTGTCTGCTTTATCATGTCATCAGAGTACCCACTAGTGAAGGTACTTTTAGCTCTAGAAATATATCCATAGAACTTGGTTACATCTCTCCTGACATTACCCCATTGCTTGGCTGTCCTTTTGTGCCCATTGCTCGGCAGATTTCCATTGTATTCATCAGCTACAGCCTTCCAGTAATGTTCAGTTTTCTTGTCATTGCTATGAACAGGATCAACAAAGTGCTTCAACCAGGCGCTCATTAGTCATATATTGTCATTTTCACCCCAATTGATGTGTAGCCCTCTTCTTCCTTCTTCTTCACTGTTATCATTTGACTCCAGAACATTAACTACCTCTTTTTGCTTCTGTGATGTAGGACATGGAGAAGCTGACTCCGATCCATGGGAGGAAGTGTTGGCTGGAATACCAACTGAAGGACTATGTTGCACCCCACATTGTGATCTATTGGCTGCAAATCTGAATAGTTGATTAGATGAGTGCACTGGATTTTCTTGAATTTGGACTCCTTGAAAGCTTGCAGGAGTGCTTTACCTCCAATTTTCTTGATTTTGAGGGCCTTGAAACATTTATGGATGGCTATATGGTGGATAGTTGTTTTGAACACCAAAAAATGGAAATTCTCGAGAAAATTAGGTGCATAGTATTGTGGAAAATTGGGGAACTGGATAGGAGGTGAGTTTTGGCTCTCATTCTCTCCTTGCTGGCTGGAGGAACCATCAACTGAACTTGTCAAATTCCAATTGAAAGGCTCCATGACTTCTAATTTTCTGTGGTGAACCAATCTATTTCAGAGCATGCATTTATATAGTGCTGTGTCAAATTTGTAGGTGCATGAAAAGGCTACCGGTTGGCAGTCCAAGCCAACGATGGAAAGGAAGCAATGTCTACCTGCTGCCTTGGAGGCCAGAGCAACGGTCATAGAGGCAAGCCAGCCAACGGCTACTCAGACGGTTACAATAAGAGCATATTTTATTGTTGTAAATAGGAACACAGTACAAAAGTAATATTTTATTTTCTTGTGGTTGGACCATAGACCTGTGGCCTTTTGCTGCTTGGCTTTAACTATTGTTGTTGCCCATAATATTTATGGCCTTTCTCTGTAGCAGTATTAAATGCTTAGGACTACCTTTTTGGACACATAATGGCTGCCCTTAGGTCCAATACGAAAAGTGACGCATTGCAGCCGCCTAACATCCATTCCCTCGAAGTGTGATTTTCATTTTTTTAAATCAAATATTTTTTACTTTGACTAAATAAATATAATAAATATTAATATTTATAGTGCATAATTAGTACTTAATCCATTCCAATTTATAAGATGTTTGACTTTTTCAACCATAAGTTTGACCACTCGTCTTATTCAAAAAATTTATATAAAAACAGTCAAATTTAAGTCATTATTAAGAATTTTTATTAATAAAGAAAGCCATGTTAAAAGAAGTGATATTTTGAATAAATTTTTGAATAAGACGAATGGTCAAAATTGGTGTTAAAAAAGTCAAACATCTTATAAATTGAAATGGAGGAAGCATCATTAGATAAGTCAACGAATAATTTTTTTATTAGAGATACAAATATTATCAATATTTTGTATGAATCTAGTTAAACTTAAGAAAATTTAGCTGACATAAACCCTACGGCGGAGCAAAGTATGGGAGTGATAAGTTAGTATTAATGAAGTAGAAAAATTTAGAAACTGTCTGGATGTCAGTATGCATCAATTAAAATCCATGATTAATTGATTATACCATTACCATAGTAAAATCCAGGTCTATGCGCAAAAATAAAAAATAGTAAAATCCAGTTCGCAAAAATAAAAGAGTACCTGTCACTCTAGCATCTTTATCTCACGGTTGCGCGTTGATCTGCATATACTCCCTCCGTCCCGAATTAAAGAAAGCATTCTAGCCATTATAGGACAAAATAAGAGAGAAGCGCAATAGACGTATGTACACCTCATTCACCTTCCTAATATATTGAAATCTGATTCATGATTAAAGGGTGAACTATTACTCCCTCCGTCCCCGAATTAAAGAAAGATTCTAGCCATTCTAAACAAAATAAGAGAGAAGGCAATAGACGCATGTACCTCTCATTCACCTTCCTAATGTATTGAATCGATTCTATTTTGCATGATTAAAGGGTAAACTATTAGTTCTTATACAAAATATGGCAAGTACATGAGTTACCTTCCTTGTAAATAACAATCACGTTCTTATTTAAGTAAATATTATCTTTTTTTCTCTAAATGCACTATATTTGGCGACACCTCTCAAAGTCTAGAACGTTCTTTAATTCGGGATGGAGAGAGTAGTTCTTATACAAAATATAATAAGGCAATTAACGAGTTACCTTCCTTGTAAATAACAATTACGTATTTTTATTTAAGTAAATATTATCTTTTTTTCTAAATGCACTATATTTGAGGATATCAATCCTCTTTAGTTCAGGACGGAGCGAGTACATGTCATTTGACGCATGAGCCATTGACTTGTTCAGCACACTGTTTGTTTCAGTCAGTGATAGTGAGACCGAAGGGGACCACCATTCCACCAACACGTGTCAATTGTCCATTTGGAAATTGTGTTAGTACAATGTGTCAATCAGATCAAATTTTTTGAAGGCGGCGTGCAGAGCTTTTGCACCGTTCGTGCTGGTGCCAAAGATTGGGCCGCCGGCCGGACAGCTGCCGTGGCCGTAAGGTCGTCGTCTTCCCGACGAGGTTTGGTCCTCTGCCGCCGCGAGGGAGGTTCTTGATGGACGTCGTGACGGGCGCGGTGAGCACGCTGCTGCCCATGCTGGGGGAGCTGCTGACGCAGGAGTACCAGCTGCAGGCGAGCGCCCGGGGCGACGTCGCGTTCCTCAGGGCGGAGCTGGAGAGCATGGAGGCCGCGCTCCTACGGATCTCCGACGCGGCGGCCGGCCCGGCGGACGCGCAGGGGAGGTCCGGGAGCTCTCCTGCGACGTCGAGGACTGCGTGGAGGCTTTCCTCGTGCGCCTACACCTGCACCACGCACCGGCGCCGGCGCCGCCCAGGGACCTGAGAGGCCTCATCGACAGAGGGCTCGACCTGCTCAGGCGGGCCAAGATCCGCCGCGACATGGGCGCCGAGGTCAGGGACATCAAGCGACGCATCGTGGAGGTCTCCGAGCGCCGCGTCAGGTACAAGATCGACGGCGTCGCGGCGGCAGCGAGGCCCGGCGGTGGTGGCCTGCCGTCCGCCGACGGCCTTCGGCTGTCGGCTCTGTACACCGCGGTGACGGAGCTTGTCGGCACCCAGGAGAGACGCCGTGAGCTGCTCCACTTGCTGATGGTGGGGGATTCGGATCGGCTGCTGAAGACGGTCTCCGTCGTTGGGTTTGGAGGATTGGGCAAGACGACTCTTGCTAGGATCGTGTACCAGGAGCTCAAGGGGCAGTTCGATTGCGCGGCGTTTGTTCCCATCTCGCTTGATCCTGACATGGAGAAGGTGTTCAGGGACATGCTCTGCCAACTTGACAAGAATTGTAGCACCAACACTGCACTGTGGGGTGAAGCTAGCACAACTCATCTTATCGAACAGCTAAGGGAATTCCTTCGAGACAAGAGGTGCGTATTACATCTCCCTTCACCTTCACAGATGCTTGTTACACTTTGCCAATTGCCATGTGTTAATTCATTTCAGTTGCCACTTCCTCTTGAATTTGTTTTAGATTTCTAGTACTGGAAACCAGAAACAGAGTTTCTTTCACTGCTACTATTATTAGATGGTATGGATGTGATGAGGCAATGCCAAATTTAAGCACTGAATGTGTAATAGATGGTATGGATGTGATGAGCTTTGACTTTTCTGTTCATGTCACCTCTATACTGATCAGCTTTGACCAAATAAACTGTATTAGGAGCATTGCTGATTAACATGATTCTTTGCTGCAATGATCCTCTTGAATCTGTTTTTAGATTTTCATTGGTACTGCAAACCAGTAACAGAGTGTCTTTTATGACTATTACACACTAATTGTGCTTGAATTTGGCATTGCCTTATTACCTGCATACCAATGTCTCTTTGAACAAATAGGAGTATAACTATAAAAGAGAGATGGTCACTGGCAGTTGACATTTTTGTCCATGTTAACAAAATAAATTTTGTCATGAGCTTTACTAATTAACATGGTTCTTTGGTGCAATCCAACAGGTACTTCATTGTTGTTGATGACATATGGAGTTGTTCAGTATGGAACACAGTCAGGCATGCTTTTATTGTGAATCAATGTGGAAGCAGAATAATCACAACAACTCGCATACTTGATGTTGCCAAGCAAGCCAATAGTATCTATGAACTAAGACCTCTTTCTCCTTCTGATTCAAGAAAGCTGTTCTACCGAAGAATATTTGGCACTGAAGATGGAACTCCTCCAAATCACTTGGCTGAAGTATCAGAGAATATTTTGAAAAAGTGTGGCGGTGTACCTTTAGCTGTAATTACAATAGCCAGTCTATTAGCAACAAAAATGAGAAAGGAAAACACAGATAAGCACTGGTATCAAGTGTATCAATCTATGGGTTCTGGACTCGAAGAAAGCACGGATGTGAAGGACATGCGAAGGATACTATCTATCAGTTACTATGATCTGCCGCCACATTTGAAGACTTGCTTGTTGTATCTGACTTTGTATTCAGAGGATTATTATGGTATAATAGTCAAAGAGGTGATATACAAATTAATAGGTGAAGGTATTATCAGCAAACAACAAGGGCAAACTTTTTACGAAGCAGGAGAGGATTACTTTGAAGACCTCATCAACAGAAGCGTTATCCAACCAGTGTTTTTTAACCATGGGAGTAAGGTATGGTCTTGTTGTTTGCATGACATGATGCTTGATTTAATCGCTTCCATATCAGAGGAGGAGAATCTTTTACAAGCACTTGGTGGTTCCCAGATGATGTGTGAGCCAACAAGTAAGATCCGCCGATTGTTCCTCCAAAATATGAAGGTTGAAGATGTCAAGAAGGTGGTAACCATGAACCTGTCCCATTTGAGATCACTAACCGTGTCATCGGAAGCATTCACTTTGTTGCCTACCCTGTCCAGCTTTCCAATCATACGTGTGTTGGATTTATATGGCTGTGCTCAGGTGGATAACAGTCACTGCAAGCTCATCTGCAATTTGTATCATCTGAGATATCTAAAGCTATCTTTGACATCTATCACTGAGATACCGAATGAGATTGGGAACCTACAGCTTCTGCAGTTCCTGGACTTGGATAGGACCAAGATAAAAGAGCTTCCACCAGCATTTGTCCAGCTAATAAAACTAGAGTTCTTGTGCCTTGATGATCGGACTAGACTACCAGAATGCCTTGGGGGTTTAAGGACTCTACAAAAGTTATTACCACGTATAGCAATCAGGTCCCCAACAATGCTGTGTGAATTGAGCAGGCTGACCGAGCTGAGGCATTTGATGCTCCGTTTCGATGACTGGGACGACAGGAGCTATGAGGAACCTTTTGTGCAGTGTCTATCCAACCTGGTCAATCTTGAATCCCTGCAGATATTTGATTGCCACAACGGCCTTGGTTCCAATATTGGCATGTTGTTAACACCAGGGCCTCAACAGCTTCGGTCTATGAACATAGGGCCTGGCACCGTATGCTGTGTGCCAAAATGGTTGCCGTCACTCCTTGCCCTGTCCGCCCTAGACATCACACTGCTGACACTACAAGAGGAAGACCTCCAGGTCCTTGGCAGAATACCTTCTCTTCGCAGCCTCTACATATGGGTGAAGGAGCACAGAAAAGACAGGCACAAGAGGTTGCCCATCGGCAGTGACGACTGTCCATTCCGTTGCCTGACGAAGTTCAGAATCGGCCCTGGCGCCATGGAGGTGCAGTTTGCAGCTGGAGCCATGCCAAAGCTCCGAACAGTTCGTCTGGACCTCCATGTCCGGCATACCTTGGATCAGTTTGGCGGCTTCGAGTGCGGCCTGGAGAGCCTCCCTTCGCTTGAGCACGTCGTTGTTCATATGAACTGTTACCGTGCAGAGCTTAAGGAGGTGGAGGCGGCGGAGGCTTCGATACACAAAGCGCTGGACCTGAATCCCAATAGACCCAAGCTTGAATTGGAGAAGGTAGTGTAATTCTACATATACTTATATGTTTGATTGCTCGTTCATTTATTTCGTCTCTTATTTATAAATTCTTCTTAGTTCTTATTACTTCATCTGCATAACTTGTCAAATGAAGCATGGTGGCTCATGAAGGTCTGAATGATGCGGTATCTTTGATGCGTATTTAAGCTGATATCGTATACACTGTTATGGACAAAACCTCACAACTCAAATGTGCCACGCTTGAGCCTGATATTACTGGTATGATTTGAATCATGCTCTATTTTTTGGAAAACAAGCTGAATTTTAATCATCTGCAATATTTCCTTAATTCCAGTATTGTTTAGCTGAAAACAAAACTTTGTGTTTCCTAGTTCAGATTCAGAATACAGGGAGAGGGCAAGACGAAGGAGCATCTTCAGGATTCAAGGTGCTGTGCTGGGCCCAATTTTCTGAAAACCACCAAAGGTTAGCTCCTGGGCCCACGTGCAGAGATAACAGGACACAGGAGGGTGGGAGTATGTAAGCCGGAGCGGGTGGCCAGAATCGTGCCACCTCAGAGCCCAGGATTTAATCTAATCCAAAACCCTCCGGTTGAGTCTCACTGCCCTGCTCTACTCCATCTGCTGCTAGCTAGCTTTGGTTAGTTTCCTCTCTGCTTCTCCGTTCATTCTCCAGTGCACTTCCAGTCCCAAGCTCATCTGTGCTGGCTGCTCTTACCAGCTGCAGAGCTGCTGCTCCAATGGCCACCTTGTCCGCCATCTCCGCCAGGGCCGGCTACTGCAAGGCACCAACGCTCAGCTGGAAGGTAAATACTGAAATACTAGTAGCATCTCCTTTTTTGTTTGTTTCTTTCCTTTTCTTTTCTTTGTGGTTGTTTTTACATATTACATCAGTGCCGAAGTTGTGTTTTGGTTGGTTGGTTGGTTGTTCGGTGGACATTATTACCAGTTGGTCTGGTTCGTGGCAAAAAAATTCTACGAAGTCGAGTTTGTAGTTCGTGTGCCGGTATGTGAAACCAAATATGAATTGCAAGGCAATGTGTTGTGTGGAATACACTGAAGCTAGCACTGTGGCAGGTCTGGGTTCTAGTAAGTTTTCTTGTAGTAGGTTTCGAGAGGTCGGTCAGCATGCGCCACTAGAAGCGTAATCAGCGAAGCCAATTCCATTAGAAAAAAAATCAGCGAGGTCAATGTCAATGGTTACTTGAAACAGGGGAGAGATTCAGAGTCTGTATGGGCGTAAAGTTTTCTTTTTTGTGTAACGGAAAAGCAGCACCGGCAACAAAAGCGTAGTATAGCTAGCTAATCCGTGTAGATCCGGCGTTTTGTCGGCCACTTAACAGGATACAAATGTTGCCGGTAGCAAGGATCCCCTTGTCCAGATTCTTGTTCTGAAGGGGTACGGTTAGCATGGGTGCAAATGGTAGTAATTGGTACATCCTGGTTCCCTTTTTGAGTGCACCTACACACATAATATTGGGGTAGTACTATTGGGTTCAAGATGCTCGTAGTTTGGATGAAACCTCACTGTCCAATCTGTTTGCACATTTACTTTCCTGGTTTGAGGCCTACTACTAGTTGAAATGTTGAAAACCTGAACCTGTTCTCTACCTCTTTTAACTGAAACTTGCAGGGAAGCAGAGTTTCAGGCCGGAATGTGGTCTCCATGGCGACCACCCGACGAGGAGGCCTCCTTGTCTCCCTAAGATCCCCTCGGTTTCGCGTCTACGCGGTAACGTTTCAATCGATTTGATCCCATGCATGTCTAATGTCTTAACCTGCTGCAATGCAAGACAATTTTTTTTGCTTATCTGAAGTTCTGAAAAAACTGCATGCATGCAGGCCAAGGCGGAGACGGTGAGCAAGGTGATGGACATCGTGAAGCAGCAGCTGGCACTGGCGGCGGACGTGGGGCTGACGGCGGAGTCCAAGTTCTCGGACCTGGGCGCCGACTCGCTGGACACGGTGGAGATCGTCATGGCGCTGGAGGAGGAGTTCAAGATCACCGTCGAGGAGGACAACGCCCAGAACATCACCACCATCCAGGAGGCCGCCGACCTCATCGAAAAGCTCGTCGACCAGAACCCAGCGGCGCCGCCGGCATGAGACGACATGACATCCAAACCCAAACCCGGACAATTCATAATCGTTGCCAGGACAACAATAAGGGCGGATTGAAGAGCTTGATACCTGCTACCATCGTCCAGGATTTTCATCTGTTTTCTTCTTCTTTTCCGGCATTAGCTAACAGCTAGCGTCGTTCTTGTTCGACGACAGACATTATAGCCAGCTCTCCTTTTAATTTCCACAACCTTTTTAGCTCTGTGTGACGACAGGGTTCTTTTTTGTTAGAAGATGATTGATGAACATGTTATGCACTGCTCCTAGTGCACATGATCGATTTTTGCTTGCAACTTTTGTGCCCAACGAACCGGAATTGGTCGACACGTACGTGTTCAGGTACTGCCAGCATGTTTAGCTGTGACAGGCTTCAATTATAAACTGTGTCAGGCTGTCAGCTTTGTTTCTGAAGGATTCAGAATACTTTACTTTGGCAGTGGTGCCCTACGGGCTAACGGTGAACAAAAAACGGAGCCGCAGCCCATGCCCGCATTGTGTCTCGTGAGGGGACGTGCAGCACTGTGAACAAAAAGCGGAAAGTGAATGAGGTTGATAAACGAGATTATATATGATTTAATTATCCCTTTACATAGATCTAACTAGGTGGATTTTTTCCGCGTGCTACCACGGGTATGGAGGAGTAATATAATTTATAAAGAGAAAAATATCTAGTTGTGTTAAATAAGGGATAACATAACATCATCATGAAGAGATACAACATCTAATAGACTATTTAGTGGGAAATGATATGGACACCTTGCATGAAGAGATAAATAATTTAGTGAGGTTTGGATTTATTCAGAATTATAGATTTAGAGTTATAGATAAGCTGAACCCTTTTTTAATCTCTTGTCTCTTTTTTTTTTATTTAGAAGAACAAAAGATGGAGCTACGGGTACATTTGCAAGAGCATGCTCAACTTACCTCTCTAGGCCAACACAAAGTATAGAAATGATTTTTGCTTATGGTCAAAACAATCTTCGAAGCCGGTTTTCAAAACCATTATTCTGCTATCAACGGTTAAAAAGTGATTTTTAAGGTTGTTTTAGAACCGTTCATAGAAATCGATTCTTTGGTACGGTTCTCTTAAGATAACCCTCCTTAAAAAAAAACTATTTTCCAGGCTGGTTTGTTAGGTCCACTACTACTAAAAATGATACCGTTTAGCACAAAAATCAATTAAAAAGTTGTAATTTTTTGTTAAGAAATGATACTGCTCCTAGATAATTTTTACATTTTTTTAAAAAAAATTCATTTAGAAGTTGTCAAAAAAGTTTTATTTTTGGCATGGTTAAGACCACAGGACTAACCAGTATCGCAAGATTTTATTTACCTTTACCTCACGCATATCACCTGCTACCACCACACCACACAGTCATTTTTTGTGACTATACATACTAGTATAATGCCCGTGCTAACCCTACGGTTTATCTAGAGAAAGCTCATAAAAACAACCAATTAGTTTGCATAGCATCTCTACTAATTGAGAACACTTATGCATATAAAAGTCATAGTAAAGTTAATATGCATATTGATAACCATCTTTTTTAACATGATATATTGGCAAAGCATGCACATTCATGCACAACATTATTTTGCTCCACTCGAAACTTCTGAATTCTTGAGCTTTGCAACTACCGGCCATAATTCTTGAGCTTTGTTTCGCATAGAGTAGGGCAAGAAAATATATATTTTGCCAAAATTCAATATAGGGCAAACCAAACAAGAATAATGTCCCAACAAAGACCTTGTCGTGGACGGATGGTTAGGCATCAAACCTATACACCCTCCTCCGCACCACAAGGTAGTCAATTCTTTCCAGGCCTTTGATTATGCAAAAGTTGTATCAAATAAACTTATTGAGGCCGTAAGATAGAGGCAGTATGGAACTTTTCTATTTAGGAATGCCTCAAACCTTTGTGGGGCTTTCTGGACTGTCCTCCATGAGGAGCACCACTTCATCCACTAATGACAAGTGCAAACCTTCATCCTTTATCCTCTCTTCTTCCTAAATTTTTCCAAATCATCCTTCAAAAAATAAATTATTCCAAATCATAAACTAAATAAAACATACTCAGATCTACAAATAATTATTTGTGCAGATACTTTATTGCCTAATAGAGTTAGATTTTTACCTATCTATGAACATATAAAGTGAAAGAGAAAAGGAATAAGCAGTACCTAATAAAAATATGGCCGGCTGTGAGAACCATTCCTCCAATTGCCCATGAAACTCTTCAACCAACAGGCATTTCTCTTTCCCATCTCTGAAAATCCTGAAGGTCTAATGAAGCCACACCACTTCATGTTGGACGGTCTTTTGAAGAAGTCCATGAATCACATGGAATGGTGTCATAAACTCCACCAGAGTTGGTCTCAGAAACTTGAATAGGAAAAACAGCAAGATGGCATAACCCTGTTCCGTGAGAACCAGGATCAACATTATTGCTTTACAAGTAGTGTGCTTCAAAGAACAAAGAATTGATGTACTGAATAAAAAACAGAGAGAGCAGAGGTAATAGAGTACCAATAGAGATGTACTCAATCAACCAGCTGGTATGTCCCAGTTGAAACACGTAACACATTAACATGGAAAAGCAATGGAGATCAAGATTTATGTGTGAAAATAGTTGTAATTCCTAGAGAATAACAATTGGATAAATATATTCATCTAGGTGCTTTTCCAGCTGCTTTATCTTGTAACATATAATGGCTGCTATTTTTTCATGCATCTGTTAGTAACAATATAAACTCACTCCCTGGCTGCTATTTTTCATGCATCTATTAGTAAAACTAATCTTTCTGAAAAAAGTACAGTACTAACCATGAGAAGCAATTGAGATGCACCGTGGAGGTCCAAACTTCCCATCTTAAGCGTTCCCCAACTAATGCCTGTGCTAACGCTACGGTGATGTCTAGAAAAAAAATCATAAAACAAAAATAAATAGCCTCTTCAGGCTCTTCTGATGATATAAGTTGATAATCACAAAAATGAGAAATAGTCAACCCCTCTCCCTCTTCAGATGCATGAATAAAGCAATCACAAAAATGAGAAATACCCTAAGGCCAGTGCGTTTCTGCAGATACATTACCCCTCCAAACTGATGAGAAACTCAAAATGCTTGCCAGAACAATCTCGTAGTTCTTGTAGGAACTATATACATTCATTTGCGTGGCTCTTCATTGTGAATTAAAGAAAATAATTAAACATGGTGTTATCCTATTGTGGCCCTGTCAAAGTAAATAGGCTAAGGTTCATGAATAAAATAAACATTGTATTCTTATATCACGAGAAAGAATAGTGAAGACCGTGCACCTGGTTGTTCTGGTGCATTTGAGTATGCACTTAGTTCGGCATTTCGGCGAGTATGGTACTCACGTTGTTTTCTATTCATCTCTTCTCTTTCCTCGATTGCTTCAGCCCTCTTTCTCGCGGGGTACTCACGCTGTTTCATTCCTTTCTTCTTTCACGCGTTGTTCTTCGCAGCAAATTGTTGTTCTTCGCAGCAAAATGTTGAAATGGTGGTGTTTATACATGGCGCTATAAACAATTAACAATTGTGTTGCAATATGTGTGTATGCATGTACCTGGAGTATGTGTGTTTGTTACATTGCATAACGCAATGCGTCCCTCTCCTGGCGCCCCCATATTTTTGGTGGTTAGCTGATAAGCAATAATCAGAAAATCAATTACCTGAAAATGAAAAAACAACATTTTTTCTTCGGATAACCAATAGGACCTGCACTGGTTTAACAGAAGTGCAATTACCTGACACCCATGGTCTTGTGATGGTTGGGGTATAATTTTTGAGACAACCAATAGTACCTGCACCGGTTTCTGAGTAGTGCAGAGTTGATTCTTGGACAATAGCCAGTTGTGCTGAGGACAAACACATACAGACAATGGATGATGCGTGAGATTATTGCAGCTGATTTCAGGAAACATAGCAAATAAACATTGTGCATGTACTTCACGAATTAGGAAGGGTAAAAAAGCTCTGGTCAGACATTGCAACTGTTCTTCTGAAACACTCAGCATTCTGGTTCAGCATTCAGAATTACGGGCGGGTGGGATCTCTGAACTATTCTGGTTCAGCATTCAGAGTTTCAGGCGGATGGAATAAGTACGGTCGAGTAGCAACTGAAACTAATAATAATTGTGAACAAATTTAAAATAAAATTAAGTATAAGCAACATCAGATTGGAAAAGAAAAGAGAAGATGAAACGAATGTACCAGGCGGCCACCGGCGTGAGGCAAATCTCATCGACGTCGGGCAGAGACCACGCACGTCACTGAGATCAGGGGCAGACGCGCGGGCCTGCAAGAGAGATGTAGGGAGATCCGTTGACCCGTGCTTGACGGTAGGTCACGACGGGCGGGCACAGAGTGTCCGTGCAAGGCTGCCGTCCGGCGGCCGGGGCGCAGCGGTAGGGCGTGACGGGCGGGCACAGATCGAGTGCTCGTGGAGCCCCGTGGCCCCGTCTGCCTTGAGCACTGGCCGACGCCCACAGCCCCGTGCGGCCGCGTTCTCACCCTTGCACACCGGAAGACTGGAGACGGCAAGAGATGGAGAGGAGCTCGGCCGCCGGAAGACGACGACCGCAGCACGAATAGCAGCGCCTCCTCCACCTCCGTCTGTGGACGACACCAAGCCAGGAAAGGATCTCGACGGCGGCGGCAGGAGTAGCAGCGCCTCCTCCGCCTCCGTCCGTGGACGACACCAGGCGGCCTCCTCGTTTGCGTGTTTGAATTCCAATCCACCGTGAGGAACGGAGCAAAGGACCTAATTTCCGTGATTTTTGGCGGCGTGGATTTCGTAATACTCGGTGGGGGGCTGCATGACGTGGATGCGGGGGGAAATGAAGAGATTTGATACACTCAGGCCTTGTTTAGATCCCAAAATTTTCCCCAAATTCCACTACATATCTTATTCCCCATCACATCAAAACGTTTACATACGCATAGATACTAAATGTAGATGAAATCAAAAACTAATTGCACAGTTTTATTGTCTTTTCCATGGTACGAACATTTTCGAGACTAATTAATCAAGATTTGGACAATTTTTCGCACTAAAAAACAAAACGATGAACAGTGCTCGGGGTGGCACTGTGCAAATCGGCCACCCCGAGTTGGCCAACTAAACGAGGCCTCAATCCACACCCTTGATTGTGTATGACGCAGGCTTCCGACTTTTTTGGAAGAATTCAATTATAGTATAGATATAGATATATGATGGTGTCCGTTTGTATATGAATCTTGTAATCAATGTTTTGATTCTATATAACCTTGAATAGGAAATTTCTCAACCATAAAGTTTTAGATCCCGTCAAGCATTGCAACTTTTGATATAGAGTGTGTCTCTATCCAAGATCATTTGAAACTTCAAAATTCAAAATATGATAACTTTATTTCTATGTGGAATCCTAAACAAACTCAAACAAAACCTTTTGTCAACTACAAAGTTTTAGACCTCCTCAAGCTATACAATTTTAATATAAATTTTGTCTTTATCTGACTTAGTTTTAAAAAGTTATGAACTTATTTATGCCCCGGGTATTTTTAAGGATAGTTGACTTAGTCAACCACTATTAAAAATCGATTTCTAGGGATGATGGTCTTAACAAAACGGCCCTAAAAAGTACCTACATAGGTGGTTGACATGAGCAACTAGGGTTGGTTCTTTTAAGCCGGCCGTCCCTCAAACATACTAAACCGAGTATCCTAATCTTGTTCTTCGTTCTTTACTAAATCATTTTTTGACAAGTATAAAATTCTCTATGTATGCACGTATTACTCGACTATTTAAATCTGTCTCTGATCCAATTTGCTCCATATTTATACTACTTATGACACTTGAAAAATTTGCATCCGCGTCCACATCGTGTATTACCCACTCAGCTTCAAATTCGACTAAAAATGCGGATTAGGATACTGGGAGGCATTATCCGCTCCGATCAGTTTGATTCCTATTAAGCTACAATGCCCATAGAGCTAGTTAAAAACGGTTTGCTGTGTAATGCCTCTTTGGGAAATCAAGAGACGCCTATAGAGAAGTGGTTTGTATAGTGGCCCATGATTTTCATGCTTGGTCGGTATCTTCTTTCAAAATATCAGGTATTTGTGAACGTGACTATATATCTTTAGGAGATTTTCTTAGGGGATTGAGCGTTTATACCCCTCCTTTCGCGACCGTTTGTGATTTTGCCCCTCCTTTTTTCACTTTGCATTTTTACCCCTCTTTTTTAAAAACGAAGGAACACTTTACCCCTGTCCAGTTAACAGCCTCTAACGGTGTTAACTTTTGCACAATCGACAATTTTGCTCATACGTTTTTGCCCCTGTTATATTATGTCCTTTGCGTTTTTACCCTTATTTTGGGACATGTAGATGTCATTTTTGCACAGAAATTTTTGAAATTTTCGACAGCATTTCAACACACAATAAACATGAACACAATTTGATATCACAAAAATATATCACACAAATAATATATATGATTCAGATCCATGCAACTTGTTTGTTCAGTTCTGTAAAATTCTGTATCTTTGTTGTTCAGATATATGGTACAAGCAGTTGTCAGTCCCTCAAAAAAGCTACAGCCTCATCTACGTCACAACAAAATGACCACAGATCGAAGAACCAGACTTCCCTTTTCCCATATAAGAATGTCCTTTGCCTCATTGATCTTCGATGTAACGTAATGGCTGCCACCAGCATCAGGGTGGTTAGCTACCATGACCCTCTTGTGAGCCTCCTTGATCTTTTCCATTGTAGCACGTTCTCTGAAACAACCAGGAAAGAGTATACAGAATTAGCGACAACAGTAACAGTAAGAAACTGCAGTAGTACTCTCCCTTTTACTGCACAGGAATTTCTAAAAATTTCCCTTTTACTCCACAGGAATTACTAAAAATTGACTCAGTTTACAAACACAGGTATTTTTTTGAAAGAAAAAAGAATCACCTTACGCCAAGGATTAATGCAGCCTCCCTTCGATTCATTTCTCCCTGAAATCCACCAGGGTAGAACCGGCGCACCCGTGGCATTGCTGCCCGCGTCCGGATGGCTTGCCATGCTCTAAGGTCAGATAATGTCCCGTGGGAGTAGCCTGTTGGCACAAGATAATGTCCCAGCAAAAGGTCAGATGACAATCACAAAGCTCTCAGAGTTCAATGACGGTTCACAAAGGCATGCAGTGTCAGAGACTCATACGAAGAAATTAGAGTAAAAGATCAAGCTCTGCTTCCCAGAGTTTTCATCAGTCTGACAGGGAAACAACAGGCACCCTTCTACTGATGTCAAAACTTTCAGAGTTCAGACACTAGAACAATATCTTAATACAGTAGAGCAATTGTTGTGTGCGTGAATTGTTCCAGCTCCAGGATATAAGCGTCATTGGAGCCAAACAGCAAGTAAAATCCCATGCTTGTTATGGTCTCCACGGAGGCAATTAACTCCATCCAACCAGCGGAAAAAAGGGTTAACGAATCACTTCACTCTCTACATGAATCACAGGAGCAAGCAGGGCATGAATCGAAGAAAATACCTTGGCTTCTCCATGGTTCTTGCTGCTGCTGCTGTGTACGAGTTTGCGGCCATGGGATGTGGCCCCTCCATCGGCGCGAACCCCCTCGCAGGCCCCTCCAGCGAGGGCGCGAGGACCCCTGCTGCCACCGCCGCAGTGGACGAGTGGGGAACCGTGGATTGTGGCACCTCCATGAGGCCGTGAGCCCCCCTCCAGCCACAGCCGCCGTCGGGCGCCGCGAGCCCCCGTCCAGCCACCGCCGCCGTCCAGCCACGAAACCCTAGCCGCCCCAAACCCTAACCCATCGGGATGGAGAGCAAGAGGGCGTGGGGTGAGGTGGGGCGGCCGGAGGAGGGGGCAGGGGATGGAGGGGCGGCCGCCGGAGATGCATCGCCGCCGCGGAGATGCGCCGTCGCCGGAGCTTGTCACGACTACCCGACCAATTTACATAAGCATAAGTATGAATATCAACGCCAAGGCGTCGAAGAACACACTTAAGCCCATGTAAACCCGGCAGTCATCCAAAATCCCGAAGGATTTTAAACTTTTTCCGTTAAGCCAGGAATCGTAATAAGTTCAACTTCATCATACATCACACAAGTTCACAGATAGATATTACATCAGAGTTTAAGTACCATTATTACAAACCATGGTGAAACAAGTTGCGGAAGCTACATACTCAAGTCTTACAAACCACTAGAGTTTATACAGTGCCTTGTCCATAACCAAGTCCAACCAAAAGCAGCATAAGGAGAGAAAGATAAACGACTATGCCCACAGTCTAGTCATCACCCAAAGCTAGATAGTAGCAGTCTCGCAAAGATCCATAAAACATCTCCCCCATCCGCAACAACATGGGAATAAAACCCCGAGTACGTGGGGTACTCGGCTAGAATTACCCGTCTAAAACCAGAAAATAAGGACTCTTATAAGCATATGCAAGGCCATATGGTGGTTTGGCTGACCCTTTCTTGCATAAAAGACTTGAGCTTATATTATCTTCATTAGGTGAACTACACTAAGCTTATCAACTTAAGTAATTCCTGCACTTGCTAGGTTTTACTCCTGATCTATAACAATATCAAGTAGAAGTGTAAAAGCAATCATCCTTTCACATGGTTGATCATAGACAATATCCATAATCCGTCCAGGCATCATAACCCCGCAACCAATTCCCGTTTTCGCCCTGTATTGCATGTACTCACATCAAGTTATCCACTATCCAGGGACGATGGCGATTATAATCGATTCCTACTCAGCTGAGGGTAATTTCTCACACAAACCCCACTCACCCGCTAAAGTGAGTGGTTGGTCACCGTTCACCTATTTGGAACCGGGATTCAACAAATACGGTTACACCAGGGCATGCCCGGCTACCAAGTCTCTCCAGAATGACCGGCCCTTTGGAATTACTATCCGTGCCTGTGGGTAACACACTCAACTCTGCTGAAAACCCGACCCAAATAGAACTACTAAGCTTCGGGGTGCCATATCACCACCTAAATGTGAGAAGCTATTCAAAATGATTGAGGGCTGGAATAATACAGTGTTCTGCTTATTTCCCGTTTGGGTATGTGCCAGATTTCCCATTCGATCCAACCATATCATGTGAAGGTTTCCTAACCTCGCGGATGATTTACCAATCAACCGACTTCTACCGCTTAATTATTCCAGGCTAAGCAATAACGTCCTACACTTAATCAGGGTAGGTGTATAGAGTGGTCAAGGTAGGTAATGCACCAAGGGTATCGATCAACGCCTATCACGTAATGCAGCATAAACAATAAAAGACGCAAGTTAGTTTGGCAAACCGTAGGAGAAATGCTCCGGGGCTTGCCTTTCTCGAAAGAGCCGGGGTAGTGGTTCGGGCACTCCGGAAGTTCAGCCCGAGTCCTCCCCGACCGCTACTTGCTCCTCCGACTCCCGGGTTCCCCGTCCCGCTCCGCGGTACCAAACTGGCAGGCGTCGTTCAACCGATCCTGTCATGATGCAATGCGTGATTGAGTAACTCATATCGAATTACTTACTACATGTCGATGATCGATGCATGTGCTTAACATAAGTTGATCATATCAAAGCGACACGACTATTCAAGATGACATGGACGAACCAAGGCGTAACGTGTTACGCCATGGCGCGAATGGACTTCGCCCATGGTCGCTAACCTTCGACCCAACATGACCAAGCAAAACATGACATTGGTCTAGACCTGACCCTAACATGATTATTGATCAAGTATGACATCCCTTAACTCCATTTGGAATGAACATCATGATCATGACACATAAACAAGCATACTTAACACTAATCATAGCATAAGTCACAACAGCAACCTATATTTTGACATGTCCTAAAATCCTGGAAAATTACAGTAGCATCATCATGTTGATCATAGCCTAATGTCCAAATTTTATCCCATTTGGACTTATGATCAAGCCTATACAAAAATCACAAGTTGGCAACCATTTAGGGCCAAATAATCAACCAAAAATAGATTGCACTATGAAACATTCCAAACACTAGATCAGGCTTCACCAGTGGCTTCACATGAGTGAAGAACCATAACACAAAAATTACCAAAGCCTAATCCCTCATAAATCAAACCCTATGAATTTATTTGCTAGCACATAGCACTAGCACACTCTAAAGCAACTCTAATTCCTCTAACATGACATGAACATTTTAATACATCATCACAAGGTACTCTAAATAAGATGATTTTAGGAACCAGAATCACCATTTTTGGACCAACCAAGAATTAGTTATGATTTTTCAAAGATAAATCCAAAACCCCTTTTGATCCAAAATTAAAATACTTTGCACAGCAAAGTTTCCCCAAAAATTCCCAAACTATTCCACAGTATACATCTCATCAAAACATGAATTTAAAAACTTGAATCATTTGATTTGGACTTGTACAACTCCGATACAAAATTCACAAGACACCACAAATTGTGGAAATTCATTTCCAGAATTTCCACATCAAAACGCTTACGCGCACACGGATCCCGCCCCCACCGTGTCTTGCACCAAAATGCTAGGTGCACCCGAGCCGTGTACCCCGAGATCCATCCATCCACTTGGCCACCTGGACCCCTGGCTACCCGGGCCCGTGGCCCCGTGGGTCCCACCGCCAGCCGAGCCGGAGGTAGAGCCTCCGCCGGCGGCGAACTTGGCCGGCGGTGAGGTCTCCGACCTCATCACGGGGCGCCGGTGGGTTCCCGCTCGAGGCGGCGCCGATGGCATCCTCGCGAGCTCGCAGCCCACGGAGCACACCCGCCGCGGCCATGGCACGCGGCGGCGCGGCTCGACGGCGGCCGGCCATCCTCGCCGTGGTCGTCCAATCGGGCGGCACGACCTCGCCCCCCGGGGTTCCGCGGCCGTGGCGAGCACACGAGGCCGGCCAATCGGGCCTCGGGTGAGCCCACGCGGCGGCGGCCCCGTCGAGAGGAGGAAGAGGAAGAGTGCCGCGGCGCCACCTTCTCCCTCACGGACCGACCGGCCGCGGCGTCCGCGCTGCGCGCGCGAGCCAAGACGGCTCGGCGGCGGCGCTGCGGCGGCGCTTCCGCGGCTCAAGGCGACGGCGGTGGTGGTGCTACGGTGTGGCGGAGCGGCGGCGATGGTGGCGGTATGGCGAGCGAACGAGAGCGAGGAGGAGGAGACGGAGCGAGCGAGGTGGGAGGAGGAGGAAATGACGACGACGGCGTCGGGGGACTCGAGGCCGAGGGGGTATCCCCCTCGCCGAGGGCGGTGGATGGCGCCGGCGTCGACACGCGCGCCCCCCACGCGTCGCCGGGAAAAAGGGGGAGCTCCCCTCGGTTGGTGAGGCCGACAGTGGGGCCCTCTTTTTCTTTTTTTTTTTTAATTTAAAATCGATTTAAACCCATGTTTTCAAACTCCTATATCTCCCAAACCAGACCGATTTTGGAAAAACTCCCAACATAGAAAATGATCCTCTCAAAGAGTAGACCATTTCATCTTTTGAAAGTTTTGTCAAATTCCCAACCGTTTTTGAAATAGAAATTTCCAAAGAAAATCACTTATAAAATCAAATAAATAAGAAATCAGCCCCTATGCTGAACTTCAACCCCAAAACATATTGCTTACACTCATTTTCAAGCAAAGTAGTCATTAGGAGTTTTAATCCTCATGAAAAACTTTAACTAAGACCTTTAGACCCCTAAAGCATTTGGAGTTTCCGGGAAACACTTTCTGATGACTCTAGACACGAACTCCAAAACTAACTAAGTCTAAAAGCATACTTAAATTACCTAGGGTCATGAGCATGACCATTAATCAAGTTTAAGTCATCCTCAAGTCTAAGTGAATTTAGTGAGCATCACATCAAGCACTTGTCATTAGCAAACATTTGCACACAAGCTAAGTTTATTAAGCAAAACAACTAGATGAATGCAAATGCTCATGATGAAATGCAAAGTGAAAGTGCGTTGGGATTTTTGTAAAGTGCTCAAAAATCTCAGATGTGACAGAGCTCGGACTCAGGGCTATCGGATTTTTTTTTTGGGGCGATGGGGAGGCTCTCAGTCTGGGACTGCGTCGGGTGCAGGAGAGTAAAGGGAATAGGTAAGGGTATCTACGTCTTTCTCCCTGCTTTCTTTTCCTTTTTTTTTCTTTTTTAACCCTTTAATCCATCCATACCCACGGTGTTGGAGAACCGGGGTAAACGGCAACTTCATATTAGAAAAAGAAGGGTAAAATCACCATTAGCTTGTAAAAGAGGGGTAGAAACACTAAACCCCTATTTTCTTATTAGCTATCTTCCACTTTTTCATGAACTAAAAAAGTTGTAACTAACAAACTAAACATTCAAATTAAATTTCGATTACACCATTGAACTCGTTACAATAAATTCTTCAAAATAAAATCTCACATAGATATATTTAGATAAAATTTTATTTACAAACATTTTTTTTATTAAGATAAATCATTCTTAAAAACATAATAGAACATAAAAAATAAAAAAAAAAAACGACAACAGAAACTGAAGAGAAAAAATAAACTGACAAAAATTTAAAAAATAAAAATTAAAACAATATAGCAAGTACATGAAATATAAAAAAAAATGAAACATAAAAAATGAAAAAAAAAATACACATGCGGAGGCATGCATGCGGCTGGCTTGCTTGCTTGCTGTGCGGCCGGACGCATGAAAAACACAGATCCGTTTATATATGCAGGCTTAAAAAGTGAAAGATAACAACCTAAGAAATCTTTAGAGTTTAGAAGATGATTAGAAATTCTAATTGTGGACCCGTGGAGTAGGTGCACCCCGATCATCAAATAACTGTTTTTTTTTCTTTGCATAACGAAGAATATAGCTCTCCCCATCAAGGAATCAAGGAAAAAAAGAAGTTCACTAACATAAGCCTCATCGAAAAAAAAAACAAGGAAAGACAAGAAGCGTGACAAACGGGAATGATGGCGGAAGTCCTTGTCTCTTCTTTCCGTTTCCAGAAAAGAGTTGTGGTTCACTCGAATCCCCGAAGACACTGGAAGGTTCATTCGTTCCTATGGTCAGCTGCACACTAAAATCGCTGAGAAATTCTGTTTACAGTGACATATCTATTGATTCTGTTCAGACAAAAAAAAATCTCAAAACAAAATAATAAAGCATATATACGTATGATACACATTTGCATAGTCACGTAATACAACATGCATACTCAACCTTATTAACATGAGTAAAATGTATGAATAGGCCATTAACTTGTGCAGTCGTGTCACTTTGGGCCATCAACTTCAAAAGTGCATTTGTGGGTCCAAAAACTTTACTTTTGCTGCACGAATAGGCCATACCCCTTCGGCTCATGTTTTTCGCCTACGTGGACAGCGCCCTTTTATCAAAATGCCCCCTCAAATCCTTCAACCTCTCATTCCTCAATCCTGTTTTCGCCTGGGCGCGCCTGCTGCTGTCCGCGACCATGACCAGTGGCCCCGACGAGCATGCCAGCGCGGCAGCGCCCGTGAGCCTCCCGGAAGTCCTTGGGCTCCAAGCTTCAGCGGCGGTGCTCACGCCAATCGCGTAGGTCGCAGGAGTGGCCCCATTCGGCGAGGTGAGGGTGCGCTCCCTCCCGCAAGGAGCTCGCACGGCGCGGGGTGTCGCGGTCTGAGCTCGTGGAGCGCCGAAACATGATTATTTGCTTGAGATCTAATGAATCTAATGATATTTATTTGGTAACATAATTATTGATAGTTTTTTTTATCTATCATTAATCAAACTACTTGAGATCCTAAACCATGACAATGTGCTAGAATTGCATATTTTTTGGGACAAAGGAGTATCTTATATTACATCTTAGGTTAGCGGATCTTAGGTTGCCCAAAATATGAAGTTCGGTCTCGAGCTTGTTTCTCTCTTTTATTTTTTCTTAAAGAATTAAGATTTGCTTGTCATTTTTCTTAATCCATTTGTTTGTTAGGTTTCACCTATGCCTAAGCTCGACTAATAAGCATCCTAATAAAAGAATTAGCAATGTATATTCACCTTTTCTATTATTGTTCTAAGATATGGAGCCAACCTAACAAAATGGTTTCATATACATGACAATCATGGAGCTTCAATTTTGTGTTCTATTGCTGCCCATACTACAAAGTTAGTGGTTTGGTTATGAAGGGAAGGTTGTGGATGATGTTTCAAATTCCCAAGCTGATGTTAGGCATTCATGTAGTGAGATGGAAGCAAACGTGGAAGCATGCCTATGAACAATGAAAGCACAACCATGGTGGAAAGCCAAAAATATCTAAAGATGAACACCGATGGAGGATTACATAGCAAGGGTTGGGTAGAAGAGAGAAGTTGTATTTGTTGAATATGGAATGACGTACTCACTTATTTGTTGAAGACAATATTCATAGTTAGTGCTCTTGCACACCAATGTCGTTGGAAGTGGCACATGTGCCTAATTCCCTCTACAGTGTCGAGCAGTTGTGCTTCTTAGTGTTCTTTAGTGGAAACATAACCCAAAGACATAGTGGATTAAGGTTGAGTCAACCAAAACACAAATGATACTTGGTGGATTAGGTTGACTCAAAACCAATTTTTTTTTTGGATAAATTGAATTAGTCTTTGGGCCAATCAATTATAACATGAAAAAGCCAATATAGTGACAGATAAATTTTGGTATAATATGTTTTTTGCCTATATATTTACCTATCATTTTGTTGGGTCTTTTTGAATAACATTAACCATCTGAACCATATAGAGAATATGAAGCAAATTCTAAACAAACAATTAGTAATAAGGGCATGATCAACGATGTCGAAGAAATCGAGAGCGATTCGAGCCCAAAAACAAAAAAAAGGGTGAAAGAGTGTATACAAAGCTTTGCATGATGAGATAGAATGTTTTCGAAGAATTTTTTTAAGAACATGCAAGAGTAGACAGCTCAGCTGCACTGTCTGCCGTTGGGGTTGGAGTTCCATGCAGCTACTCCAGTGTTCGTACATCGTTTCCGTGAGAGATATGTACGTAGGGTGTAGCCAAAGCTGCTGCTGTAGTGAGAGAGATCTAGGAAGCAAATGGGCAGGTAAATGCAAAGCAGAGAAGCAACGCCGAATCCAAGCCGCAGCAGGAGTGCAGGACTGGCAGCGGCAGGAGGAATAAGCCGTGGGGCGTGACATCAGCCTAGAGCCCTGTGCACCCAACGCGCCCAGCCCCGGCAAGGAAGGCGACGTGTCCGCATCCACCACCGTCCAACTCAAACCCCAACGGTCGGATCCGACCCGGCGTGCGCTACATATCCGACCCGTCACCCCCTCCCCCTCCCCTCCCAGGCCTCCTCTTCGCCCGCTTTTCTCCCCCAAATCTCGCGTCCGTGTCCTGCTCCGCCGCGCCCCGCTTCCCCCAGCGCCGCGCGTGCGTGCGCCTCCGATCCGGCGGGTTCCGGCGCCGCGCCCCGTCGATCGACGCGATTCGTCAGCCAGGGCACCCGCTCGCGCCGAGGATCGAGGACCGGGGCCGCCGGATTCGGGCGCGGCGCGCGGACGGACGAGACCTAGGCGCGCGCCGCCGGAGTCCGCGACGGAGCTAGCTTCGGCTTGGTTGGTGTAGCGGAGGAGGCGGGGGCGGGCTCGTATGCGCGTGACGGTCACGCCGAGGGACGAGGAGAGGCTGGTGGGCTTGATGGCGCGGGAGCGGCCGCGGTCGGCGGTCGTGGCGGCGGGCGGGGACCTGGTGACCGCGCCCGGCGGCGAGGGGTCGGACGGGGACTCGGCGGGGTCGATCGAGGAGATATCGGCGGACGACTTCCGGAAGGACGCGTCGTCGGGGGCGCTGGGGGCGGGGCAGAGATCTAGGTCGTCGTGGGTGGGCCCGCCCGCCGCCGCCGTGGGGTACATGGCGCGGAGCTACGGCCACGCGTTCAACAGCTTCGCGTGGTCGCAGGCCGTGCGGAACAAGCCGCTCGGGCTGCAGCCGGCCGCGGACGACGACGACGAGGTGGAGCACGAGCACGCCGTGGAGGTGGAGGCTGTCTCGGACGGGGAGAAGGAGGAGGGCGAGATTGAGGAGGGGGAGGCTGTGGAGGACGCCGAGGGGGAGGCAGAGGCTGCTGCCCGCGCTCCGCAGCCTGAGACCATCGACTTGGACGTGGACGAGAAGTCCGAGTCGGTGGCTAGCGTTGCCGGTGATGTGCCTGCCCCGGCTGCTGCTGCTGAGGAAGAGGAGGTGAACCTTGACCAGCGCGTCGGCAGTATACTGGAGGAGCTTGAGATGGTCTCCATTGAGGAAGCTGAGAAGTATGGACAGATGCTGCTGCCGCTTCATGTTTTTGCTGAACAAACAGAACTTCGTTTTCGTTTCCGGACGAAGACTGAGAAAAGAAAACCGGTTGTAACCGCTGCAATGTTGCGCAGGTCGTTTGAGGGCGCGTGTGGACGGCTGCACACCTGCTTCGAGAACCTCAAGCCGCTGTTCCAGGAGCTGGCGAGCGGGAGCCCGATGGCGATACTCGAGCCCCTCATGCAGCAGGCGTTTATTGGAATTGACACACTCACCACTGTAAGGCCTACACCAGATGTTGGTTGGTTTGGTTCCCTCCCTTGATGTAGGGGCTCATGCTTGCTGCGTTACATTACTGCAGGTGGCGATTTCGTATAACTTGCCGAGGAGCGACCAGAATACCAACACTCTTTTGAAGTATGCAGCTGGTCTTCAGCTAACTATTTACAGATGAAAACTGCCACCACCACTTTTGTAACTGACTGACACGATGCCAATTGAATGATGTAGGTTGTTGTTCCACATAAAGAACAGATATTCAGACATGCTGACGCCTGAGCAGCGAGATGAGGTCAGTAACGTCTCCATTCCTTTTTGTCGCTTATGTGCTGAACGCTGAAGCCGCAACCTCAAATTTCTGTCCTGTTCCTGTGTATCAGTTGGACAGCCGTGTGAGGAAGTTAGTTTTTGGAGAAAAAGACAATGTCAGTGACCCAAGTACAAGTGGCACCAATGCGATAAATGTTTCGGCTCCATCTGGGCAGGTTTCATCCTCAGGAGGGCTGCCATTTGAATCAGATGCAGCAAATCCGTTTAGTAGCTTGCCGAGGTTGGAAGTACCTGCCAAAAGGATCAGTCCCTTGTTGGATCTTCATGCAGATTATGATGAGAACAGCTTACCCTCGCCAACCCGGGATAATGCACCGCCTTTTCCTGTGCCAAAGCCTATTGGTTTTGGAGCATTTCCAATGCTACCTGAGAAATTATCTTTCCCAGAAAGAGTTGAGCCTGCAAAGAATTCGTTATATCCATCCTTAAATGATCCTCTAAAGGCTGTCTCCTCATATCAGCAGAAGTATGGTCAGAAATCTGTATTTCCAAGTGATGATCTACCAAGTCCAACTCCATCTGGTGATGAGGGTAAATCTGCAGATAAAGGTGCTGACATATTTAGTGAGGTTTCCAGCTTCCCTGTTCCAAAGAGTACTGCATTACCAATACCAAGTGCAAGCCAGATGCCTGCTTCTCAACCTAGCACAGTCAGCAGCAGCGGTATTAGTTATGCATCTGCTCCACCTGGTTTTGTTAAACAAATTGAGCAGCTGGTTTCAGGTCCGAATCACGCAATAAAGGCAGCATCCAAAAGTAGAGATCCAAGGCTCAGGTTTCTGAACCGTGATTCTGCTGGTGCTACAGATGTGAATCAGCGTGCAAATTTTTCAGAACTGAAGGATGGGAACTTGGGTGCAGCGTCAGTTGGTAACCGTAAACACAAAGCAGTTGATGATCCTCAGGTGGATGAAAATGCGTTAAAAAGATTTAGGGGTGGAACTGCGAATCCTAGAGACTTGCAGCCTACAGGGAATCCCAATCAGCTTATGAACATTAAGGCTCCTACAAATATTAGCGGTAGCGGTATCAATATGAAAACTTTGCAACCCCCTCAAACTACTGCTCCACATGTCAGTGCAGCTCTGCAACCCCCTCAAACTTCTGCTCCACATGTCAGTGCAGCTCCTCCTGTCCAGTTGCCTTCTATGTTGTTAAAGGACATTGCTATGAACCCAACATTGCTTATGCATTTGATCCAAATGGAACATCAAAAGAAGTCAGCATCAGAAACTCAGGGTGGCATGTCTAGTGGGATGACCAACAATGGAATGGCAGGCACTGTTTTCACACCTGGCAGTGCTCCGAAGACCACAGAAGCTGCACAAGTTCCCTCTGTTAGGCCACAGGTTCCAGTGCAGATACCTCCTTTGGTAAAGCTCTTTGTACTGTAATCATCTTCTGTTCGTACTTTTATACATCATTTATTTGCTTGATAGCTATTTTCTTTGGATCATTATATTCTGTAGTATTTTTTATTGTGCTTATTAAGGGGTTAAGTGATTAGAACCTGGGGTTCTCTTGTGATTCCATGTTAGCTCGTATGTTGTGTTCAATAATTAGGTGCTATCTTTACGTTTAATGCGCTTTTTTTAGAGTATTTTACTAACTTCAACTTTTGCTATTTCTGGTAGAACTCACAAAACGATGGTGGACCTGTTCGCATGAAGCCCCGTGATCCACGGCGCATCCTACACAATAACATAGCACAGAAATCTGATGCAATGGGCTTGGAGCAAGTGAAAACTAATGGAATTACCCAGCCAGACTCTCAGGGCACCAAGGACCAGACTAGTTCAATGCCTTCTCAACCAGCTTTGCCGTCTAGCATTGCAAGACCATTTGGCAGCACAAAACATGTTGATCCTGTCTCTAATTCACAGTTAGCTGCTACAGCTATTATGGCTCCTACACAACAAGCTTTGGGCAGCATAAATAATGTGGATCCAAGACCACCGGTTGAACAGAATGGACAAAATGCTGATGCAACAACAAATAATGCTTCTGCAACAGCAGTTGAAGCTACTATGCAGCCTGTTAGCCCATGGGGTGATCTTGATCATCTCCTTGATGGATATGATGATAAGCAAAAGGCTCTTATACAGAAGGAAAGGGCAAGACGAATGACAGAGCAGCACAAAATGTTCTCAGCGCGGAAGCTATGCTTGGTGCTTGATTTGGATCACACCCTTCTTAATTCTGCAAAGGTATATTGATATTTTGGCCTATGAGGCTATGAGTTCAAAGTTGTTTAATTATTTCTCTGTTCATGCGGCCCATACCTTTTCAGTTTATAGAAGTGGAACCCATTCATGAAGAGATGTTACGGAAGAAAGAGGAGCAAGACAGGACTTTGCCAGAACGTCATCTCTACCGTTTTCATCATATGAATATGTGGACGAAGCTGAGGCCAGGAATATGGAACTTTCTTGAGAAGGTTTGCTTTGTTCGATCCTCCTTTTTTTTTTGCAGAGTTAAGTGTTTCTGATCTGCTGTTAATTTTTGACCTGTGATGATTTGTGCAGGCTAGTAAACTATTTGAGTTGCATTTATACACCATGGGAAACAAACTGTATGCTACCGAGATGGCCAAGGTTCTTGATCCTACTGGGACCTTGTTTGCTGGGCGAGTCATATCAAGAGGTGATGATGGTGATCCTTTTGACAGTGATGACCGAGTGCCAAAAAGCAAAGATCTGGATGGGGTACTGGGTATGGAATCTGCAGTCGTGATCATAGATGATTCTGTAAGAGTCTGGCCTCATAACAGGCACAATTTGATAGTTGTAGAGAGGTATGCGTCAATGCTTTTGTCCTTTCTAACGGACTGTTCCCAAGTGCATCTGCCTAATCCCCTTTCCATGTGATTTTCTGCAGATACACCTATTTCCCCTGCAGCAGACGTCAATTTGGCCTTCCTGGACCATCACTTCTTGAGATTGATAGAGACGAGAGGCCTGAGGATGGTACCCTTGCTTCTTCACTTGCGGTATGGTACTTCTTCTCAACATATGAACCAATGTGTGAACTTCTGATTATACTAATGTGGTTCTCGTTCTGGAAATAGGTCATTGAGAGAATCCACCACAATTTCTTTTCACATCCTAACCTCAATGAGGCTGATGTGCGGAGCATACTAGCATCTGAGCAGCGGAGGATCCTTGCTGGTTGTCGTATTGTCTTTAGCCGGGTTTTCCCAGTGGGGGACGCCAGCCCCCACTTGCATCCTCTGTGGCAGGCTGCAGAGCAGTTTGGTGCAGTCTGCACAAACATGATTGATGATCGGGTGACTCATGTTGTTGCCAACTCCCCTGGGACAGACAAGGTGAATTGGGCATTATCCAAAGGCAAATTTGTGGTGCATCCAGGATGGTGAGGAATATTTCTACTTCTATTTTACATGAATATTTTCTTTTCTATTTTATGACCGTATATTTCTAACTTCTCAAGATAACCCATCACTTGATTGAAATTCTGTATCATGTTTGTCATAAACAGGGTAGAAGCTTCAACTCTGTTGTACCGGCGTGCCAACGAACATGACTTTGCAGTCAAATAACACCCTCCCTGAGCCCCACCCAATTCATCATATAGGCTCCGGGGAAGAAGTCTTCTCGGGATGGGATATGTTGATGGTAACTTATAACATGATTAAAAAAAAACCACAACAACATATCTAAAACCGGACCATAGTAAGAAGGAAAACCGCCACCAAAAGAATTCCAGGCCTTAAAAGAAATGGTAACGAAGAAAACGCTTTATGAAAGCCTGGAAGAGGGGACTGGGTCTGTGATGGATGAATGTCATTACCGAGGTGGTGAGTATCTGGTCAAGATGTCTTTTAGAAAGAGCCAGCAAAGATGCACGAAAAGGTGAAGATGAGCAGGTGCTCACCGCCTCATCCTTTGTAACATGTAAAAGTGGTGCAGTTTTGGTAAGAGTCGTAGGTTTCAGAAATGCTTCCCGCCAAAGGAATCTGGGGGAATTTTGCCGTTTTGGTAGCTGCTGCTGATGGCGCATCGAAAGTGTGACCTGAACTGACATAGGCGGCATGAATCTTCGGGGCAGGGCATTTGTAGGATGGGTTTGATATGTCAGTACTTGTCTGTGTTAGCTTTGGTTGTAAAGCTCGCTGCAAAAGGCACGTAAAGAACCTTTTGTTCAGTTGGTTCAGGTGGGGTTCAGAGAAGAACCAGTTGGTTCAGGTAAACGGGTCGAAGAATTAATGGCGCAGAGAAGGACGCAGAGGTTTATGGTGGGGAAACGCCTGTCACGGCGAATCTAGGGCCTCGTCATGAAAACCGACTGTCATCGTCATCTAACAGAAAAGCGAAAACCGTTATGATTTAACCGTACCAGCGAGAAGTGATTCTTTTTTGGGTTGATAACTGCTGCCGTTTTTTTAGTGTTTGTTTTCCAAACAAGCTTTGGTTTGTGGACTTAACTAAGTATGTTTTGCCCATTTTGGTCGTTTCAACTTTCAATGGGATTTGGAGAATGACCAGCCGTGCTAAAACTTTTCTTGCAACTTTCACCTTCATACCTAGGAAGAAAAAAACTTATAATCTTTGAACAACAGTAATCTTCGAACAACATAAAGACATTTTTCCTTTTGTATAAGTAAAATAAAAATGCTGTCTTTAGAAAAATCTCATTAAACCTAGGAGTACCATTTTGGCACCATCACATTACCATGTAATGACTATTGACTAGTCACATAAAATAAAAATACTATTTTCAGAAAAATCTCATTAAATCTAGGATCACCATTTTTGCACCATCACATTACCATGTAATGACTATTAACTAGTCATATACACTTATAGACCATTTTTTTTATTGCCTCAACATTCGAGTACAAGTTGTAGGATCGAACTCACGCACTAACATACGTCATAACACACACCACAACACACCCCGATACACTCACACTTCTAGTGCATAAGCTAGATCTATAACCTATATCTTATAGACCATTTTGTTGGAAGAGTAATGTTACTACGACATGACTATATATGAAAAGACTTTCCATCATATAGAACAAGTCATATGGTGATACTTCCCTTTAAAAAGGTTAACTTATTGTTTCAAATGTTAGTAAACAAGTATTCACATGAAAATATAGCATAAAATGAACATGAATCAATTATATTGCATGTAAATCATTTAGTGATTCATGCAAATTTCATGTAATATTAAGGGTGTGTTTGACATGGCTTCTTGAGAAAGCCCTATGAAATAGTTTAGGAGGATGAGCCATTTTTTTATGAAAAATGGAAGAGCTCTTTAGGAGAAGCTCTCCCAAACACGCCCTAATAGCGTATCCAAGAGTCTTTCTTAAATTCTCTCTCTAAATCATCATTTGGAGAGTCATTTGGATAAGAAATTATTGTCTTTATCTTTTCACCTTCAAATAGTTTTTTTTTTATGTTTTTGGCTAGTATATGAAATCTAAAATAGAGGAGGGTAATATTTGACATGTAATTGCATGGTATTTTGTTTATAAAAAAATCTCTTGCTCTCATTAATTAGGAAGGATATAAAGAGGCTCTAGCTCTAATGGCATGCATAGCGCATAAGATAGGGGGAGACTCTAAGGGCATGCAGGTAGAATATGACCTAAAGGTACAATGATTTGCTGAGACGCAAGTGTTCCTTTCAGAAAAAGGCCCAAGTGTTGTTGTGTATAAGATCATAGATACCCCTATTGTCCTAAAATTACAGTTGTTTAAGCATTCAAGACAGAAAAGCTATTGTTGAGCAACTATTTTTAAAAGAGTTTTACCTATGCTTTTAAGAAAGCAATGTGATACATGGTTCTGCTTGGGCTATCAGCTATAGAAACATAACAAAAAACGCTAAATATTATAGCACTTAGATTTCAATGACATTGGCAGGGGTAATAGCGCTAGGCCAAAAATTCTTGAGCCAACCCATGTCTACATCCTTCACTTGATCGAAACGCTTCATGCCCCATTCCTTAAGCAGAATCCTCCACCTCTGCATCAAGGATATTGCACAGTTGATGTTTTAGAAAACTTTTTTCCCCCAATTGTCATTTTATTCCTGGTCGTCCACATAGCCTATGCAAAACATTCCAAAATGAATGTCAGAATTCTAATTGGCAACGACCTAGTAAATTTAGCTATACGATTTTTTTTTTAAAAAAATTGTTTGACAAATTCTAGTATATCACAAAGGCAACAATTAGAAGTCCTCTCCAACCCCTTTTGATGAGACTCTGAGCCACCTACAGTTTGTTATTGAAATCTTGACATAAAAAAGAGCTTAATTTTCAAAGGAACCTTGCCTTTCCAAATATAGGCAACCACCCTGCTAGCTACCGCTACTTATAGTCATGATTTTATACAGAGACTTGGTAGAGAAACTTTTATTCTTTATCAAGGTCTAGTCGTCTAGATAATAGTCATGATGACTATTTAGGGTGATATTCTAAAAGTCATCCAACAAATCCAACCCTGAAAAACTATATTCCATTATCCTTAAGTTCTCTCACCATTTTCAAATGGTCATCATAGATTTTGTTTTTGTGGCACATCATGTAACTAGAATTTTTTCCAAAACTTACAATAATTACCATTCCACCTGAAAATAGTACCCCCATCACCCACACACACAGACACACTTGAAAAGATGTTTAATATTGTGAAGACCTTGCCAAAATTGCGAGCTCCCTTTTACATTGGAGTCAAAGAAAACCCTACCCCATATATTTAGCCTTTAGGATCTTGAACCAGAATTCATCAGGGTTTAGAGAAACCTTCCAAATCTACTTCACTAACAAACAATCATTAATAGTCCTATTATTAATGATTCAAGACATTAGAGCAACTAAAGTTGGCTTGTAGGAGCAACAACCTTGGACACATAACACATTGAAACAACAACTTGAGCCATGTCTATTTGCCATTCTATTAACACATTAACAATACATTGATCTTGAACAAACATGTTCCAATTCTATTTCTCTCCAAGACTTCAACTACAACTTAAGGCCATAACAACTACAGATAGAACCCTAGTGATGTGGCGTGACACACCAGAGAAAAAATGGCAAGAAAGTTGTGGCAAATATGTATTTGCACTTCTAAAGCTGGTGGTTGGATAAGTGGCCACCTTACTAGTGTCAAATAGTTAAATATCCTCAAGTTTTGTCTCTCCTGTTCTAACTCAACCCACTTTCCCTTCTCGTCCAGCGGCCGCTGGCAGCATCCCTTCTATACCCACCTGCTAAATCTCATGGTCATTTGAGCCTCCCCCCACCACACACACACACACACACACAAAAAGCTAGCTTAGATATGATGATTGATGTCTCCAAAGCAAGTATCTCTCTGCATGGCTGAAAGCAGAGCACTTCTTCACGTCGCTGAACCTCGTTGAGGGATGTCATCTTCTCCACTAGTGTCCTCGCCGCCAAAGGAAGTGAATGTCATGAGTCCTTGCACGTTTCACTTGCAAGCCAGTCTTAGAGGCCATCCTAGCTAGATTAAGGGCATGTTAGGCGTCTCAATCTCTCTGCTACATAGGATACTCTTCGTCTATGACGACAGTGATATAGCTTGATGAGCTTTGTGCTGAGTGCTTGCATGCATTAACCAGTAGGGTGAATCCGGTGGTGGTTCCATCGACATGTGCTTGCTGATGGCTTTTGTAACACCTTAAATCAGTTTTTTTACAATAATTTTTTTCAAGGTAAATTAATGCCAATGCATAATTATTAGAGGAGAACAAAAATATTTTTACAAATTTAAAACAAACATGACATAGGGTACATATTATTTGTTGCATTCATGCTTCCATGCGTCGCTTTTATTTGTATGCAAAAATATTTTTCAAATGCGTTTAGTGCTATGCTTCCTTATAACATTCATTTCAAATTTATTTACAAAATGTTACAAAGAAGTAAAATCTGCTTGGGCCAGGCACCAAGCCCACTCGGTCTCCTCCCTCCATCCTCATTCCCGTCTGGGCCGAATGCCCAGAGGCCCAACCGGCCGGCTCCGCATCCCATCGGCCCCAGATTCTTCTGGGTGTGGTGTGCTGTAGCCATCACCGCCCCAGCCTCAGATACCCGTCTCTGATATCAAATAGGAAAGACAAGTTTTGGTTTCAGTTAAACAATATTGGAATCATCACAAATGTCGCTAATGATTAAAATTCAGCTTGTTTTCTAGTAAATTCCAAGGATGGAGCAGAACGCTAAAACTCAGGCTACCAAATTTAAGCTAAAACAATATCATTTCTTTTATCATAACTTGCTTTATCAATAAAAGATCTTAAGAATGATTTAAATTTAACTATATTTTCATAATTGTTTTAATAATACGAGCAGCTAGACTCGGGATAAAAAAGTCAAATGACTTACAGTATGGGATAGAGGAAATATCTATTATATCTAATTTGTAGAAAATAAACAAAGAAAAAGAAATATAATTTAATACTAGTATTTTATAACGATATTAGTCATTCCTACAGCGAATCAATATGTTGTGCGCAACTTTGAAGCTCGTCCTGATACTCAAAAAAGGGGAAAAAAAAAACTTTCAAGCTCGCCTACAACAAAGGCCGGTGAGCCCCTACCGATCTATGAGTACATGACCAATTTGGATCAGTATCCGTTCGACTGTTCCGTAGGTGCAGCACCAGGCAAGGCAGCAAGGTGATGACTTTAGGAATGGCAAACGCCAGGTACATGAGCACGAGCCCAGATGGTGCTGCACCGCCACCGTGACATCAAGGCCAGCAACATCATCTCGGTGCCAGCACGGAGGCTGTTAAGAGGAGTTGTATTGTTGTTAAAATTCAATCAGAATGTGAAGACCATACTTGTTACTAGCACATTGATGCATCTTTTACAATTTCAGCTCGTGCAACAGCCAAATACAAATGAAATCCAAGACATAACAATACCAGATCAAATTCATATACAGTACTGGTGATCATCATATCACAGTACTAGAAAACTTGCAAATTCCAAAATCGTTAACTGTTTACATCTCTGCTACATATTTCTAAAAACAAGCACAGTAGTAGTACTGCAGTCTACTACCCGATCACAAGTCACAACTTGCTTCATCTGCATTCTGAAGAAACAAGCAACCGGACGAGCCCAAGAACGGTGCAGCTATGCAACGGGAACCAAGAACGCTGTTGGCATGGGAAGCATGCTGGATTCCGGCGCGGCGACGACGAAGCCCGGTCCAGCATACATGGCACGCGGCTTCCACACTATCTCCTCCTCCTCTGTGTCGATGTGGTTGTCGTTGCTGGCAGTACTGCTGCTCTCGCCGTCGTGGTCGAGCCGCTGGTCGGCCTGCGCTCGGTGACGACGCTCCTTGTGCATGTCCCAGCGCTCGGCGCACGTCGTCGCGCGGCTGATCGGCCTCTTGCTGCTGTTTACGAGGGAAGACCTGCCTGAAGATGATGACGATGATGAATCTGCCTTCTTGTTCTTGTGCGCGTCCCACCGCCCCACGGAGTCAGCCCGGCCAGGCTTGGGCTGCGGTGGCGAGGTCGCCGCGTTCTTGCGCGGCGACGATCCGTGTTGTCCGGCGCTGCTCCTGACGCTGGCCGGCGCTGGCTTTGTCTTGCACGCGTCCCACCTCTCGTCGGTGTCGGCGCGGCTGGGCTTGGGGAGCGGCCTTGGGAGGATGGCGGCGGCGACGCACGTTGGCGTCGGGAGCAGCGGCAGCATCTTCCACTTGGGCGGGGTCGGCAGGAGCGCCGGGAGAGCCGCGTGTGCCATCTTGAGGTGCACGCGGGCAACCGAGATCGCCATCGATCGAAATCGAAGATGGAGACGCACGCGCACACCAGAAGGCAAAGCGCGCGCTGGCAAGTCAGGCGAGGTGAAACACAGAGGCGGTGGCGGCGAGGGGTGAGATGATTTCTGGTGGCAGCGCGTTACAGAAATAAGAACTATTTATAGGCCTCAGGACAGGAGGGACGCCTGGCAATTCAGTCGAGTCCTCGAGTACTTATCGTCAGGGTGAATCGGTGTCGGAGCTCGAATTCATCCAGCGACGAGACGCGTGGGCGCCACGCCATTTCTCTAGCTCGTAGTCGGATTCTGGGCTTTCTCTGTCGATGAGGAAATTCTGTTTTTTCCTAGTAATATGTCAGATTCGGCAAAGGAAACGCGTTTTTTGAAACAAATTTGAAGAAACACCAAGATTCATGATGAAGGCACGTCCGTGTGACTATAGGAGCCAGTGCGCGTCAGATGAACGCCAAGTCATCCACGCTGCACTCTTTGTTGCACTGTCGGATTCAGTGATGGCCGGCATCGAATTTCGATGTGGATCGGACTGCGAACGACTTCGTCGTCTACTCTGGTAGAACGCACGGCGCTTCTGGTCCGGTAGACTTGTAGTCTGGTACGGTGTTTCTTCCCTTCCTCGTTTGATCCATGGCATGGCGATACGTTGCGCGCGTGCACCTTGACATGGCGCACGCAGCCCGGCCGGCCTTCCCTGGCTGCTCTTCCCACCTCGCGCCCAAGTGCACGATGATCTGATCGCTGCACCGGGCGCCACGGTACGTGCGGCCTCATTGTTCACAGTTCGCTTCCCAAGCACAGCCGCGCTGAGCCGCTGACGCCGTCGCGATGTGCGACGAGCACAGGATCAATGCAGGCGGAGTCGCCAACGTCCGGCCATGGACACCAAAAGCGGCAGCCCAGAGCGCACGTCGTCGTGTGCCGCGAGATGGGACAGCAGCACGACGACGTCCTCCCTCGGCGGTGTACAGAGCCGGAGCCGAAGCCGATAGCCGAGAGCCGTCCGCATCCAGGCCACGGCCACCGACCTTGTACATGACGCGCGCGGCGCTCACCGACCTCCACGATGCGTCTCATCTTTTGATCCGACTCCAAATATGAGGAGGAGTCCTGTTTCCAGTCCAGGGCTACGTGAGTACGTGCCGGGCCAAATAAAAGGTGATCGAAGATAGATTCCAGGATCCCCAACCAATCCTGACAAATCGCAGATTCCTCCAATCCATCGCGCATCGCCACCTCGCGCGGACCGGGGTCCGGGATGGAGGCGACCTCGGCGGCCGACCTGCCCGACGACGTCGTGGTGGAGATCCTCGCACGGCTGCCGGCCAAGTCGCTCTGCCGCTTCAAGTGCGTCTCCCAGACGTGGCGCCACCTCATCTCCGACCCCGCCTACTGCCCCAGGCTCGCGCAGACCTTGTCGGGCCTCTTCTATCACCGTGGCGCCCAACCGCCCGGCTTTGCCGGCCTGCGCGCACCTCCGCTTCCGGGAGTCGTGGACACGGCTCTCTCCTTACCGCCGAGCTGTGAGGACATGGAGCTGGTCGACTCCTGCAACGGGCTCATCCTCCTGCGCAACTCGCGTGTCCCGTGGCCACGCTTGTACATGGTGTGCAATCCCGCCACCGGGGAGTGGGTTACCTTACCGCAGACGACGAGCTATGGTGATGAGACGACGGACAACATGAACACTTGCCCCGCTGCGCTAGGCTTTGACCCAGCCACCTCGCCGCACTTCTACGTGTTTCAGTTGGTGGAGAAGGAGGACCAGTATGTGTACTACGTTGCGGCCGTGGAGATCTACTCGTCTGAAACTGGCAGATGGACTCAATGGAAACGTGGGTGGAGCAAGGGGAATTACATAGCCTGCAACCTTCAGATGACCTACCTCAACGGCTTCCTGCATTTTGCCCTCGTCTACGATGCGGTTGCCTCGGTGGATACCAAGGGGCAGACATGGAGATTCACCCGCGTGATGCAGCAGCGTGACGGTGGTGATGAATGTGGTGATGGTGGCTTTATTGGCCACTCCCAGGGGCGCTTGCTCTATGTGGACGCCAACCCAAATGACGATTCCATCTCGATCTATGTTCTTGAGGACCAAGACAATTGTTGGGAATGGACCTTCAAGCATAGCGTCAGCAAACTAGATCTGATTCCACCAACGAACTCGCCACGTGAAACTTGTTTCCACATTGCAGCACTTCATCCAGATGGTGACTTGATTTACATCTACGACCGGATACGGGAAACACTCATTTTCTATGATATGACTCGTGGGGTTGTGCATGTTATCTGCACTCTCATAGAAGTGTCACACACCCACCGCCCATTTCTACCATATGTTCCGTTGTACTCAGGAACTTTAGCATCATCGTCAAGTGCTGACTAGATGTGTTTCATGGTTTCCAACATATTCAATTGTCACGTATACATGCCATTAGTTTCAGTTTGAAATGCAACTAGTGCCCGTCATTAGATATATAAATGCCTTAATTTTCTCTTTGCGACCATGTTCCTTAGACATGAAGCTCGTGTAACCTGACACTACAGGAATCCGGCTGTTCGCCGACAGCCCAGGGGTTTGCCGACAGCCAGGATCCGGGCTGTCGGCGAACCAGCTGTTTGACCGAAGAAGATCTGCTGTCGGCAAATTCAACCGCCCGACAGCCCGGATCCACGGGCTGTTGTCGGCGAAGATTCTTTTTCCCGACAGCCAGGCTGTCGGCAAACCCAGGCTGTCGGCGAAGAGCTGGCTCGACCAAACGGCGTCGTCGTCGTTTGCTTCGTCGACAGCCACGCCGTTAGGGCTGTCGGCAAAGTTTGCCGACAGCCTCCCCAAGCTGTCGGCGAAGACAGGTTTGCCGACAGCCATTGTCTGCTGTCGGCAAAGTCCAGGGTTTGCCGACAGCCACTGTTGGCTGTCGGCAAACTATGCTCTTTGCCGACAGCAACTCGATGCTGTCGGCAAACATATTTTTTTTTTTTGAATTTTGACTTCGAAATTTTTTTGTTGCCTAGATACATTGTTTACAATCACATGTTTGAATTTGGGCCTTTTTGGAAACATTTAGCTATATTTCGTTAATTTTTTTTTTGCTCACTTGAATTTTCCCGCATTTTTCAAATTCGAACTGCAGTACATGAAATAACGAACCTTTGGCCTTTGAAACATGATATTCATGGCGGGGAGTGTGTTTTAAGGCTGTGTACCAAAGCTCACCCAAAAGTTTCAAGTCCTTGTCCACGTAACACGACCATCCAGGAGTGGTAAAATTGTTTTTTAATTATATAAAATCCAAACGAAGGCCAAAAATCACGAAACTTGACGGGGTGTCGTGTTATCACATGTGAAGGCTATGAAAAAAATTTGAAAAAGTTTGGAACAAGTTGCGGCGTAACATGCTCAAAATCCAGACATCTCCACACATCTCACTTGTTATCACATGTGGAGTTGTGTGGCTTTCTAGCATGTAACGCCGCAACTTGCTCCAAACTTTTTTAAATTTTTTCCATAGCCTCCACATGCTATAACATGACACCCCGTCAATTTTCGTGATTTTTCAACTTCGATTGGATTTTATATAATTAAAAAACACTTTTACCAATACTGGATGGTCGTGTTACGTGGACAAGGACTTGAAAGTTTTGGGTGAGCTCTGGGACACGGCCTTAAAACACACTCCCCATCATGAATATCATTTTTCCAAGGCCAAAGTTTCACTATTTCATGCACCTGCAGTTCAAACTTGAAAAATGCGGGAAAATTGTAGTGAGCGAAAAGAATTAAGGAAATATAGCTAAATAACTCAAAACAACCCCAAGTTTTGAATTTGAGATGTAATTGTGTTACCTAGGACCCAGAAAAAAATGGATTACAGTCGGCAAAAAAAGTTCGCCGAAACGACCTTGTCGGGAGAATCGGTGAAATTTTTTTTTAAAAAAAACGAAAAATTGTTTGCCGACAGCCTTGTCAGGAGGGCTGTCGGCGAAAAAATTTAAAAAAAAAAGGAAAATTGTTTGCCGACAGCCTTGTCAGGAGGGCTGTCGGCGATTTTTTTTTTCAAAAAAGGGAAATTGTTTGCCGGCAACGGCTGGCCGGGCCGGGTCGGCAAAGCTGCCCAAAATTAAAAAAAAAAAGCCCGGGCCGGCCCAACTAACAACCCTACCCACGGCGCATTCCCCGTCCCCCATCCCCATCCACTCCGCAGCCGCCGCGACCCGCCCGACCCACAGTGCCGCCGCCACTCCGCAGCCGCCCGCACCTGCGCCGCGACCCGCCCGACCACTCCGCCGCCCGCCCGCCCACTCCGCGGCCGCCCCGCCCGACCACTCCGCCGCCCCGCAGCCCCTCTCCTCCGCCGCTCCCGTTCCCGCGACGTGTGGTGGATTAGGGCCCCGGCAAGCGGCGCGCGCACCCGTCCCCTACACCCGCCGCCGCCGCCCCGTACGCGCTCCCGCCGCACCGCGGGTGGCGGCGAGGGCGGCCCCGGTGTGCGAAGGTTCCCCGCACGAGGTACCTGCCCTGTTGCCCACCCCACCCCTCCCTCCGTCGTGATGCCGTGATGAGAATCGATGGATCCGTTAATCCGTTTCTCGGCAGTGGCCGCCGCCGTTTCTACGGCTCTGACCGACCGCTCGGCGTCCGTGGGAGTGGGACATTCGGGGATTCCTTGCGGGCTCATCGTGGCCATGTGGAATTCGTGTCGGATTGGGGATGTAGCGAGTCTGGCGGTCTGTCGTTGTTCTTCTGGAAGTGAATTGGACACACGGGCTGTGAGTTGTCTTTCGGTGTGGTTGGGTAATTGACAGGGTTGGGAGGATAAACAGTGATTCCGAGCTCCTGCTTCTTTTTCCCCACTGCAATTCTCTGTAGTGGTTTAGTTGTTGAGGAGAGCGGCCTTTGCTTCTGCTACAGAAGCGATTTTTTTAGCAAGAAAGTGAGATTTGTGCAGAGATTGTGTTCTTGTTGGCATCTTAAAATAATTGGCAAATGACTTGCTGGCCCATATGTATGCATGTGACAAATTGCAACGGTTAGTAATGTCTGGATTAGTCACTGTATTTTCTTCTTCCAAAAGATGTCATTGTTTTACCCCATGTCATAGATTTAACCAAATTTTATATTAAGAATACTAGTGGAGTATAAAGTGTTGCTATGAGAAAATGTGTTGGTCAAACTTTGTCAATTTTAATTTTGGCAATATTTGTATGCAAATCAGTTTACTCTTAAAATAGATTCAACGATAATTTTAATTAGTCGGCCTTCGTGCCGCTGTGGTTGTCGGCCTTCGTGCCGCTGTGGTTATCGGCCTTCGAGCCGCTGTGGTTATCGGCCAGTGCGCCGTTGTTTTTTGCGAGGTTTTGGAAACCTCCCGTGCGGGGAGGTGCTTCTTAGAAATTTTGCATGGATACTAACCTTTTTTCCCTTTTTGTAGGACTTGTGGGAGGTACTCGGTGACCACGATCGTCTTCGTGGGCGCTGCAGGTCTTCCTGCACCGCGTCGACTCTCCACCGCCTTGCTACCCACCTCTGCGCCGCCACCCTAGGTATAAATCACCTCTGTGTCTTATAGTTGTTGTACTTACTTTGCGTATCCGAGTTAGGCGTCTCCCGTCCGAAAGAGATTCGCGGTCATTGGTATGCGGATCAGTGCATATCTGCGAATTGTGCACGTTTTTTGGACAGCCCGAGGATGCGTAGATGGGTTAGCTTCCATGTTCCGCCCCCGTTCGAGTCGGAGTTTCGGCAGCCCCTCCCCGTTGTTCTCTGGATGCACACTCTCCCGGTCGGGACGTGTATCGGGAGAACAACGGGGAGGGGCTGCCGAAACTCCGACTCGAACGGGGGCGGAGCATGGAAGCTAACCTCATCTACGCATCCTCGGGTGGGATTAGGACCTATCCTTCACCTATTAGATGGTAGGAACGCCTTGTAGATGCAGATGTTGGTTTTATTGCTCGCTTACATTGGCGCATGTCAGAGGATGGCTGACCGTGAGTGGATGTACACTGGCTGGACAAGGGAGAAATAGACCACTGAATGGGTTAGGGGGACCCGTGCTTTCTGGAGCGGGCATTTGACCGAGCTGCTAGAGGGTCGATTCGGATGCGGTGTCCGTGCGGCAGCAAGTGTAAGAACAAGAAATGGAGAGGCAGCGACGGTTATGGAAGATCTTTTCAAGTATGGATACGTTCCAAACTATACGCGGGGTCCACCATGGTGAACGAGATCCTATTAGGGAGGTGCCGGTGAGGCGGCTCCTCGAGGACCTTGATGCGGATGCGGGATGGCGAGATCGATGGAAGACTACCGGGGAAGGGGGTTCCCTGAAGGAATAGAGGCGGAGGAGGATCCGGAGGAAACCGCAAAGCGTTCTTCGCCATGCTTGGAGGTGGCACGAAGCCCCTTCACGAGAAGACACATGTTTCGCACTGGATGCCATTTCTCAACTAATTGCATTGAAGTCGTCCTTGGGCATCGGTCGAGAAGGTTTTGATCTTGTGTTGGCGACGGTTGGCAACTTGCTTCCGAAGCTTCACGAGTTGCCGAAGAGCACGTACGAGTCGCGAGGGATGCTTCGAGCACTCAAGATGCCGTACGAGCCGATTCATGCTTGTAAGAATGGGTGTGTCTGTTCGGGGACGACCACGAGGACGCAACACACTTGTCCAAAGTGCAAAATCTCTAGGTATGTGGAGGTAGAAGGCAGTGATGGCATCAAGCGTCAGTCAAAGATCCCCGAGATAGTCATAACGCACCTTCCTTTTTTACATCGGCTCCAATGGCTGTATATGACAGAGGATACCGCGAAAATGATGGTGTGGCACAAGAAAGGCAAGAGGTACACTTCCAAGATGGTACACCCGGCGGATGGTGATGCATGGAGGCACTTCGATGCCATGAATCTGAAAAGGCGAGGAGGCTCGGAATGTTCGCGTCGCGGCCCGGCAACAGATGGGTTCAACCCGTTTGGAATGATGGCGGCCCCGTACACTTGTTGGCCGGTGTTCGTGATCCCCCTAAATCTTCCCCCCAGCGTCATGTTTGAACCCAGGAACATGTTCTTGACGCCGATAATACCTGACACCCGGCAACAATATGGGTGTGTTCATGCGGCCATTATGGGATGAATTGCAACATGCTTGGGACGGGGTGTGCTTTGACGTACGACCGAGCTACAAAGAGGAACTTCACAATGCATGTGTGGTACCGGTATTCATTGCATGACTTCTTGGCGTATGGCTTGTTCGGCGCGTGGTGTGTTCACGGGAAGTTCCCTTGCCCAACATGCAAGACGATGTGATGTTCACCGGCTGAAAAAGGGTGGCAAGTACTCTTCTTTCGACAAACATCGGCAATTCCTCCCCGAGGGCCATGAATTGAGACGGGATGAAAAGCATTTCACGAAAGGTGTTCAAGTCACCGACCCCATTCCGAGCCTAGGAGCCACCGCGCATTTGTCCTTGCCGAGTTACGAGGCTCTCCAAATTGATGAAGTGAACGGTGGTTTTATTGGATATGGTACCACACACATGTGGACTCATATATCGGGCTTGCATAGGCTACCGTACTTCAAGGACCTTCTTCTTCCACACAACATCGATGTAATGCACACGAAAAGAATGTCGCGAGGCACTCGGGCAACACTCATGGACCTTGGTAAGAAGTTGAAGGACAACGTTAAGGCTAGACTCGACATTGAAACTATTTGTGATAGACCAAAGCTTGTGATGAAGACCCCTGCGCCGGCAAGAGATGGAAAAGGGGCACGGCGATTACGTCTGAAAAGGCCGGTTAGGAAGGAAATGCGAAGTGGATGAGCACGTTGCGGTTCCACGATGGGTATGCGGTGAATCGGCCGGGGAGTGAACTTGGAGACTATGAAAGTGTTAGGGATGAAGAGTCACAACTTCCACATATGGATTCGGCGGGTCCTTCCCGCGATGACCCGAGGATACCTCCCCGAGCCGGTGTGGCGCGTCTGGCGAGAGTTGAGCTTTTTCTTCCGATGCTTTGTGCCAAGCAGTTATCTCGAGAAGTTTGTCTTGAACTGGAGAAGGGTGCACCTAAGTTGCTCGTAAGTTGGAGATGATATTTCCACCCGGCTTCTTCCTATCGATGCGGCATCGATTTTGCACTGCCAAGGGAGGCACGGTTGGGGGGCCGTTCGTGCGGCAAAGACCGTTGGTGCTATCCAATCGAGAGGTGTCTAAAGCTACTTCGGAAGAAGTGTAAAAATAAAGCCAAAATTGAGGCTTCGTGGCGAGAGGCATTCATTATAGAGGAGGTGTCAACATTCACACGGGCGTACTATTATACCGAAAAACTTCAAAGACCGCAAGATCCAACCCCTCGTTACAACGTCGAGGAGAACTCATCGAACCTCGGCCTTTTCAAAGGGGATGTCGGAAGAGGAAGCACGCTACCAACAAGAACTTGACCCATGAGGAGTGGACCACTATCATGATGTACTTGTTGTTGAACCTTGATGAGTGCCCGGTTTATCGAAGTAAGTTCTCGCACGCTTGTTTCATACACCGTCACTATATCATCTTAATTACCTATCGATTCGACCCCCTGTCTCTTGTTTTTCAGGGAATTCATTAATATTTACTGGAGGGGCAATACTGCTCCTACCTCGCAATAAGAGAACTGTCTTCTTAGACATAGCAAGCCCAACTTCGTTTCCTGGTTCTGTTCAAAGGTACCTATCGTTTCCCGACTTTGTGATTCCACTTTGCTCCTAAGAGCGAGTAATTTAACGGTCCGAACTCTTGTCCTAACCTTGCGGGCCCGGACCGATCCGCAAATGAGTGCTGAATTGAGAGAGGTGGGCCTTGGCTTCAACCGTAAGGTCAAGTCATACACCGTTTATGATGTCAATGGCTATCGCTTTCGCACTAGAGGCCACGAGGAGAGCCGGCCCCAACAAAAAACCACGTGCAGCGGAGTTCGTACTCCCGGCAATGATGAATTGGACTATTACGGCATAGTCGAAGAGATATACAAGCTCGAATTCAAGGGTGGCAGTTCTTTGAAGCCAGTGGTATTCAAATGCCATTGGTTCGATCCTTATGTCACGAAACAAGACCCTAAGATTGGGCAAATCGAAATTCGACAGATTCCAAATATAATGGAGACGATGTCTATGTTGTGGCTAACCGAGATGCCAACCAAGTTTATTACCTTCCATGGGCGTGCCAAACTGACCCAAGGCTTGCGGGTTGGAGCCTTGTGCACATGGTATCGCCGCGTAAAAAGCCGCTACCCCAAATGATGACGATTACAACTATGACCCAACGACAGATGAGTTCTATCAACCTGAGGGGCTAGATGGGCAATTCGAGATAGACATTTCTGCGCTAATGAGCATGGAAGTAGACAACGACATCGATGAGGACGAGGGTGATGACGTGCTCGATGCTAAGGACTTACAACTCCTTGAGCAATGGCAGAGGAAGCGCGAAGGAGTTGTTCTGGACGATGACGATGACGATGACGATGGAGATGGAGATGATGAGGACGATCGAGAGCTCGACAATATCGATAGTGATGATGAGGAAATTGGTGACGACATCTCACCAATCGTATTGCCATACTCGGAGATTATGTCGCCTCCACGTAATACAACTACTTGTCATTTACAATTATGTTTCTTTATTTACAACTACTTGTCATTTACAATTATGTTTCTTTATTTACAACTACTTGTCATTTACAATTATTATTATTATCACCTTGTAATTTATGCTAATTGTTTTAATCTTTGTCATTACGAGCACTCGGCGGAATGCCGGGCGGCAAAAGAGGCGCCTCCATGGAACTACCACTCGCGCTTCGCCGGTCGCGGCGTGCAGGAGCCGGACGTGGACGAGGAGACCGGTAGGGAGGAGGTGCCGGTCGGTACGGAGGAGACGGCCGGTACGGGGGAGACGGCCCGCTCCGGGCATCTCCGGCAGAGGAGGCTGGAGTTCACCACGAGGACGATGACGACGACTGGGGACGGTGGCAGCGGCGGCGGCGGTAGCTGCGGCGGGAGCGGCGGCGGCGACGTCGACGACGACGATGACGACGACGACGAGGGGGGCCACTGCGACGGGGGCGACGGGGGGCCTTCCTCAGGTTCGAGGAAGCTCTTCAAGCGCGGGCCCTCGATGCTCCCTAGCCGAAAGCCACTCCCCCACCACCGCAAGGTGATTTCACCCGGCGCAAGTAAGTAAACCGCTTTGTTCACATTGTTCATATGGCATGTAGGAAACCGAACCGGCTGAGACTAACAATTGTTGTTAATGACTCGTGCGTGCGGAGCCGGATGTTTCCGAGGGAGGTGGACCCCCAGCTAAACGGGACTCATGCCATGTCAATGGCATCCTCTCCCCGCCGATTAGGGAGTACTACCCGGGCATGGTCACCATCGACGGCGTTCGACGGCCGCCCATGCAGTGGGACCACTTCCACGTGCACACCGTCCTCGTCCCTGAGCCCGAAGGCGGCGATCGTGCTGATTCACCTGCACGCGAGACACTTGCGGCGAAGATCAAGAGGGAGTTTTGGGTGAGTGTCTTCATCACAACGCATTTCTCAATACTACACATTCATTGGATGTTCTTGAAATAATGAAATGATACATGATGTCTCGTGCGGAGTACTTCAAAGCGAGGATGGGAAACAGGCCGGGCGCGGGGTGGTCCGGAGAACGCCGCCACTCACGCCTCGGGGACTTGTACCACGAGGCGCGCATCCAAGCGTCATCAAGCACTACCGCAACGTGCTTGGTGAGGCGATCGATAAGCAGCGAGTCAGGCAGGACATCATGCTGGAGAGGGAGACCGACCTCACCGAGGCGGAGTACTTGCGGGTAAGTAAGCAGGAAACATTCGTTCTTATTTCTTCCGTGAAACATTCAATTCATCTTCTGACATGTCAAATACTTGATGTTTCTTAGTGGATACCGGAGTGGTGCGACAAGGACCCGGAATGCCGGGAGGAGATCGTGCGCTACCGGAGATCGGACAAGGCGTACGAGGTGAAAACGAGCGTCGGCGCGCCGGCTCAAGAACAAGGGTAGCACACCACCAAGGGAACCGGTCCCTCCCGCAGCTTCATGGACGCCCGGGTATCCTCCTTTTGGTACACATGGACTCATATAGCGCTCAATCTATTTACCTCTAACCATGTTTGTGTTTTCCTCTCGCAGAGGACTCCCATGATGGGGAGGAGATCAATGTGGTGGTGGGGTACGCCCTTTCTAAAAGGGCAAGGCGAAGGACCCGAACAATGTTCGACCCGCGGACGGGCCGGAGGCGTACACCAACGCCGGCGTCCACCCCAAGCTCGTCGAGTACGGCCGCGTTTCGCCGGCGCCATGGGGACGACAAGGACCCCACCACGAGCCCCCGGACCCGGAGCTCGTGATGAGGTTGGGAGGAGGAAGCGGCACGGCTCCTACTTGGATGGCCAACAAGCACCATCGACCCGACCACTACTCCCACGCTGAGAGAGATTCGAAAAGCCAACTCCAGCAGCTCCTCCGGCATCCCCATAGCGCCACGACGGCCGAGCACCGCCCAGATGTACACGCAGATGGAGGTAAGTGCGGTTCCATTCATCGTTCACACACGATCCACCTTCGCTTCACATACCATCAACCATGTGCGGGTGTAATATTGCAGGCTAGGATGGAAGAGCTGGAGGCCAACCAGGCGGCCCAGGACTTGGCCCACAAGATGCAGCTGGCGGCGGTGGAGGCGGCCCACCAGGCGCACCTGGCGGCACTGACGGAGCACCACCAGCGTCAGATGGCGGACCTGGCGAGCTTCCTCCGGACCCAGCACCAGCAGGAGCTTCCTCCTCGCTCTTTGCTTCAAGCACCGGTCCCCTGGGCCCGGTGGCTCTGCTCCGTTCGGCCCGGTGAGTATAATACTAATTGCCTCACTTGCTTTAGCTTATGCGGCCATCCCGCAGTACTTTACTAATTACCTCACTTGTCCTTTGTGCAGTTCCGTTGGCGGGTTCGAACCCGACTCCCACCCTCCACCGGGTGCCGCCCTACACAAGAAGGCCGGCGGGGTACCCGACCTACCCGACCTACCCCACGCAGCCGTTCACGTGGGGACTCCTCCACCACGCGGGGATTACTCCTCGTGGCCGGGCGCAGACGCACGGGGCCTCGCGCGGACGCTACGACGCCGCGCCGTCGGGTGGACTCGAGGCACCACCACACGGGCGGGTGGGGTTCATGGGGCGATGGGACCCCTGGGGACGGCGCCACGAGCTAGGTACGTTTGCCTCCCTTAACTACTTGTCGGCCTTCGTGCCGCGATGGTTGTCGGCCTTCGTGCCGCTGTGTTTGCCGGCCTTCGTGCCGTGGTGGTTATCGGCCTTCGTGCCGTGGTCGTTGTTGGCCTTCGTGCCATGTTTTTTTGCAGGTCTTGGAACCTCCCCGTGCAGGGGAGGTGCTGCCGAATTTTTGAGTGGATACTAATCTTTTTCTCTCTTTTTGTAGGAGGAGGACCTGTGGGGGGTACTCGGTGACGAGCTAGGTACCTTTGCCTCCATCTTCTCAACTAGGATTATGTTGGACTTGTAGGACTTGTTGGACATGTATGTTGGACATCCATATGTATGTTGGACATGTATGCACTTGTCTCGCGACGTTATGTGTATTTCGGACATGTATCGATGGATTTGATGATGTTCATATGTGGATTCATGTTGAGATCGAATCTGATGATAAAATGCGGTTTATATGCTATATTGTTGTTATAAATGTGATCTGTGGTATATATATATATGCTATAAATGTGGTTCGAATGCAATGAAACAACAAAAAAAAAAAAAATCCCAGCTTTGCCGACAGCTTTGACCATAGCCGTCAAGCAAAGCCGTGTTTTTTGCCGACAAGTAGGAGTTTGCCGACGGCTTTGGGGGGCTTTGCCGACAAACCTTGTGGACCCGGGCGTCGGCAAAGAGAGGAGTTTGCCGACAACCGAGGTCAACCTCGCTATCGGCAAAGTGACCTTTTTGCCGACACCATGTTGACTGGCCGTCGGCAAACCCTAACTTTGCCGCATTTTTTCGGGCCGTCGGCAACCCGGGCTTTGCCGACCACATTGTCCCCGGGCTTAACGGCGAAGCGAACGGGTACGAGTTGACGGGCGTTCCTTCGCCAAACAGACACGTGGCTGTCGGCGAAAGTACGCCGATCGCTAACGGCCCGATTCCCGTCGGCAAAGTCCCGTGTTTGCCGACGGTTTGCCGACAGGAATAGGGAAATCCTGTCGGCAAACTGTTCGCCGACTGTAAAAGGGGCTTCGCCGACAGCTTTCAGCTGTCGGCAAACCCACGGATTCCTGTAGTGTGAAATTCCAAGCAGTGAACTCAGTGTCATGTTGGAAGAACATGCCATTCTTGTGATTGACTTCATTTCCAGACTTAATGGAACTAGAGCTGGGTGCTTAATTTTTCAGAATTTTTATAAGCAGAAATCAATGTGACAACATAGGATCTGATGAAAGCAATTACTATGGGCAACTTTTTTTTCTTATTATTTTCCACCTTATGATGCAGAATTTTAATCAATGTTCATTGACTTCAATTTTAAAGTAACCTGATTCCATTTTGGGTGGGGTGGTGGGTGGGTTCGGGCGGGCGGGGCATTCAGTGCTACGAGCAATCATATAACTGCATTTGTGTGTAAATGCAGAAGTATAATTTACATTTTTTATACTATATCCAGCCACCGGGGAGTGGGTTGGCTTGCCCAGTGAAGAGTGTGTGGCACGCACCAGGGTTGTACGTTTATTATATTATATCATATATGTATATACCTGCGGATGTTCGTTTCTCAAGCCTGACCCTTGAAAATGCAGGTGCATTTAGGATCTCATTTTATATAGGGACTTTGTTTGTCTACCAAACATCCATATGTTTTTTTTGAAACCAACACATAGATTTTTGTTAGCCATTGGATGAAGATCCAACAACTCTTACCTTTTCTTCTACCTCTAACACAATTATAGAACAAATCACACAACAATCATAGAATAGATGACAGATCATAGAACAAATTATAGAGAGAATTTTTTCTATGGAAGCTGGACAATTGATAATTTTTTTAACCTAGCAAAATCAAAGAGATAGAGAGGGGCACCGGCGAGCGAGCTCCAGTGAGCGGTGGTGTGGGCACGCAGCATGCAGTGGCCAGCGGGCGGCGGCACGGGCCATGGCGGGCGTGGGCGAGGGGCAGTCGCGCAGCAGCGCGTGCGGTCGCGGCGCGGCGGCTGGTGCGGGCGCAGAGACGCGCGGGGCGGCACAAGTGGGTGTGTGCGCGTGTGGAGGAAGAAGTGGGGAGAGAGAGGAGGTGTGGGGCCCGGATGTAAGAGACAAAAAAAAACCATGTGTTTTGTTTCGAAAAAACACACACGCGTGTTGCTTAGCATTCTTGTTTTACAAAGGCGTTACACTTAAGGGTTTTTTTTGGACTAGATCTGGATGATCATCGTCACAATCGGTTCTTCACGATCTTAACTATTAGTTCCTTTCTTTATTTGCTTTACAAATTGTAGGCACTGTTTTGTCACCTCTTTATTTGGGAAGGCTGCTCTGTTTTGGAATGAAGAACGTATCGGTGCTTACTGTAGTCAAACTATCCTCATGTAAGAATTGCACATGCTTTTGCGTTCAAAAAAAAAAAAGAATTGCACATGCTTTGTGAACTGCCTAATTGCCCCTTTTCCTCTGATTCATGCTACTATAATTAGGTATATAGCCTGGCCAAGCGTTGCCAGTGTATTCTTTTTCTGTAGCAGCAGCTGCCTCTAATTATCTATTCTCTAAAGTTTCTTTTTGTACTTTAGGTTTCATACCCCATTGCAACAAGGCCTTTGTTTTCTCTTATACAGAGAGAACAAGTCCTTGACTCAGAGAGAACAAAACATCCAAATCTCTCTCTCTCTCTCTCTCTCTCTCTCTCATTTCAGCCCGTTTTCTTCTCTTCCACAGGCCGAAATCAGGCCGAGGCCTTTCTAGTTTCTCAGTTTCCTCTGTTTTGGGCTGCAGCAAAGGAAAGCGGCCATGCAGTGTTAGGGTCATATTCCATTTTTTGATGGTTAAATCTAGTGTTAGTGTTCATTTCCAAATGTTGATTGGAGGTATACAATTCGCCTACGAGGCAGTGACTTTATATCGTGAATTGAAGCCTCATCTTTGGTGCCCGTGCCACACAGAATACAACACACTGGTGTGGTGAAACTGAACTGAACCGTAGGCCCCCGTGCTTGTCTGCTGAGAGCCTGAGACTGAACCATAGCGCTATTTCCCTGATTGAAATTTGGGCAGGTTTTGTTCAGGACCACACACTTCATTCCCACCAAAAAGTAAAATGAAGGGGGTCCCTGCCAAACAAGCACAGAACAATAGCTTCAGCAAGTCTAAAACGGAAGCCTGAACAGAACCTGATCTCATGCTGATAAGCAAAGACGGACCATGATTCATCGCCAGAACCTGCTGCAGCCTTCCATGAGACAGCAACTCAAAGTGCAGAACGGGACTGATTTCTGATGAGGAATGAATTCGTAGTGGTGGCCAAGGTCTACTGCTATGCTCTGGACCAAGCCCAGTGATTCAGGTTTCCATCTATGTTTGTTTGAGACACCTGAGTACTATTAGCCAATGTTAATTACATGTTCAGCAGCCTGATGTTCAGAAGTCACGAAATTTTATAGTACAAATTTGGTTCTTGTATAAGTAACTCTTGATTCTCTACGTATGTTTCTTTGGTTCAGCTCATATTGTTGTCTGCACTTTTTTGTTTATCTCAGCTTTTATTAGTCTGATTTCACTTCGTACATCTAGATGTTCTTCAGTTTACGATGTCGTGCTTGAACCATAGCAACCTAAATTCAAGACCCTCATGGATTCTTGGTTTGGAGAAAGAGAAAAACAGAATCACATATCAGTTGAATGTTCTAAGTGTTAGGAAAGAATGAAGCTCAACTATTCCAAGGGCAAACAGCCCAAACATATACATCAGGTGTGGGCATATAAGCATTGAGGCCCTTACAAAAAGAGGAAATACAAATATAGCATATACATCTAACACCCCCCAAACTCGGGGTGGATCTCGAAAACTGAGTTTGGAGAGAAAGAACGATGCCGAGCCCGCGTTTGCGCCTTGGTGAGGAAATCAACCACTTGAAGCTCGGAAGGAACATACTGAAGAGCAATAACATCATCCTGCACTTGAGCTCGAGTGTAGTATTCATCAACTCCAATATGCTTTGTGAGCTCATGTTTCACAGGATCACGAGCAATGTTGATAGCTCTGATACCATGTTAGGAAAGAATGAAGCACAACTATTCCAAGGGCAAACAACCCAAACATATACATCAGGTGTGGGCATATAAGCATTGAGGCCCTTACACAAAGAGAAAATACAAATATAGCATATACATCTAACACTAAGCAGATGGACAGTTTCTCTGAGTCTATTATATCTTATTATATCTGTGACTTTGGTAGTAGATGTGCCCAACTAGAATATGTAAATTTGATCTGTTAATGATTTTGTTAGATCCATGTGCTTGCTGAGTAAGCATATACAACAGAACATGCATTTGTGTCTTGTGGTTTGATGATTTCCACATATACAAATTATCTGGCTTATGTAGATTTCGGCCACATAAGTAAATATATCACAGCCATAAACAATACCAGCATATGTTGAAACACTATGTTTATGTAGGAAAAGCATGGACCATAAGAAACTGCAGTGTTTTGATTTCATAATGTTCATTTTCCTGGGGCTACACATTTTCTAGGAAGGAAGCAATAATCGGCATATTTGAGGTTCTCATCACAAGTAGGAATCCTTGAGTACATATAGTCATAGATCAAATATACGATGATGCAGGGGTTAACATGTTAGATACAAGCCTGGTATAACTGCATCCAGCTGAGAAACCCAAACCATAATGGGAAACAAATTAAGGCCAGCAACAATGTCACTAACGCAAAAGGTGATGCACCAGCATAGATCTCATTCTATTTGTCAGACCTACAGTGGTACTCAGTTTTCCCTTGCTTGAGAAGCTCCCACATGCCACATCAGTAAGTTTTTCATGCACTTAGCCACCTGCACTTGGTCCCTCAATTGTACAACCTGCTAGCAAAGCTGCAGAAATATACAAGTTTTGAGAACAACATTACATGATTTAAGAATCCAATTTGCCTCCATGCATACTTGTTTCTCACAAACCAAACAGCAGTAAATTATGTAGTTATATATTCACAGCACCAGCAATTAAAGAAGCTTTTGTGAAATGTTTGCATGAACTCAATAAAAGGAAATGATATCAGCATCTATTTGGATGTCGTTAAGTCAAATTGATCGATCAGAGCTAATGGATGAATAGTACCACCACAGTAAAACAAGCATAATATATAGATGAATAAACTCCTTGGTTATAAAATCTAGCAGGTGTCATAAATGGTTCAATATAAAAAAGATTTAGGTAGCATCAGCCCAGTTTGATAACAAATTATGATATTCCTCTTTCATAAATCCATTACACTTGAGCACATTAGGCAAATCTCTTGCTATGGTAACTAAAATATTGCTTGTTCCAAATATTGTAAGATCAAAACTAAGTAAAGATATACCTGGAATGGAAAAGCTCACGAAAACACATTTTCATGGTGGTGTCTCCCTCTCACGAATTTCATGACGGTGACCCTCATGAAATCCCATCATGAAAAGATCCCTGTAAACCTGACGACACTATTATTTTCGTGGAAGTGGCCCTCATGAAATCCCGCCATGAAAATAAATCATGATAGTTAACCCTCATGAAAACTGTAATTTCCTGATCTCATTACTGTGAGAACTAATGTGTTACGGTTGCTCGTCACGAATCATTTTCATGAGGGTAAAACAACATTTCGTGACGGTATTTCCACTCTCACGAAATCTCAGGATTCTGGTAGTGAACACGGGTGTTGATTCTTCTATGGCAATGCTAATAATATTTAATATCCAACGACATTATTCACTTGGCAAAAAAGAAATTCGTGGACCCAAATATTTTTTCCCCTTATCTTTTCCTCTTCGCACACGAGTTTTCGTGGTCGCGCCATTTTGCCAAATGTGAACAAGGTACTCATCCCAAGATTTTGCCAAGTTAACAAAATGCCAAGCCTATTTGCCAAACCATTTGAGCATCTCCAAGGGTTTTGCATTTTTGCTTTGGCATTTGTAGTCATTTGCCAACTCTCAAAACAAAATGCAAAGGAATAAAACAGGACATCTCCAACCATTTTGCAATTTTGACTTGGCAATTACCCAAAATAGGCAGCATGGGTGTAGTGGAGGGATGTGCTGCGAGAGTCGCGCGCGGGGACGTTGGAGGCAGCGCATGCGACAAATGCCAAGCGCGAGGGGCTTGGCATATATGCCAAGTCTCCCCCTCCAAATGCCAAGTTAATGAAAACGCAAAGGCCAAATGCATAACCATTGGAGAGGGTTTTTTAGAAGTTTTATGCAAATTAGTAAATGCCAAGTCCAAATGCATAACCCTTGGAGATTAGGAGATTTTTAGACTTTTTTTGCAAAAACAAGAATACAAAGCCTATTTGCAAAACCATTAGGGATGCTCCCCTCGTCATAACTTCACGTTCAAACATTGTTCATCTCTCTCTGTGCCCAAGTCAGCGTTGGAGCTGATTAGGAAGCATCGACCTTTCTCACCCGTTTCTAGAACAAAACACTATGCACATTTTGGTTTGGCAGCGTTTTTTATGTTTCAAGCAAGAATATATTGGAACCATTCCAGTATGCCAAACAGATAGTGTTGGGGGCAGGAGTAGAATTGGCCACCCCGTCCCCTCTGATTATGTGCGCCTCTTGTGTTTGATGCATGCAGGCATGGCCGAAAGCGCGGGCAGGCGCGCATTCGGCGTAAGCACCGGGCGCCGGGACAGAAACCCCGATAGCGCGGGCTGGCGTGCATTCGGCATCGACGTCGGGCGCCAGGACGGAAACCCCGATAGTGCGGGCTGGCGCGCATTCGGCATCGACGTCGGGCGCCAGGACGGAAACCCCGATAGCACGGGGAGGCGCGCATTCGGCATCGACGCCGGGCGCCAGGACGGAAACCCCGATAGCGCGGGCAGGCGCGCATTCGGTGCGAGCCTGGACGCATTCGGCGGCCCGGCAGGAAGAAAAGCCCGGATGTGCTCTGGTCGGCGGTCGGCCGGCAAAGGTGGGCCCCAGGGCCATTTACTTGTCTGTCCCGTGTCGGTTACTCCTGAACGTTGAAATTAGGGTTGCTAGGGGCATTCTTGTACAAAATGCAACACGACTCCCTATAAGTACACCCTTCAGGGGCCATTGTAAGGGACTTCTGGACTCCGTGCGTTTTAGCCGGGGAACAAGGAATATAAGGTTCGTGTTGTTCGTTTCGTTTTGTAGTTTTGTGTTTTCAGAGTTTCCTGTTTCGGTACCTTAGGGGGTGCGACCCCAAGGGGCCGAAACAACATTGGCGCCCACCGTGGTTGTTGCTCGAGCTTAGCACGACCGGAAGGAAAGGAGCGAAGAGAGCAAGTAAGCTGCAACGGCCCCCACATTCACGGCATAATCACCGAAAGGCCTCTGATAAGCCGCTGGCGCTTGGGACTCGGCGGCGGCCGCGACGCGCCGATAGCGCGGGTTCAGCCGCGCATCCGGCGTCTGGAACTCGGCAGCAGCCGCGACGTGCCGATAGCGCGGGTTCGGCCGCGATCCGGCGGGACTCGCGGCGTGACGCGCCGATAGTGCGGGTTCAGCCGCACATCCGGCGTCTGGGACTCGGCGGCGGCCGCGACGCCGATAGCACGGGTTCAGCCGCGCATCCGGCGTCTGGGACTCGGCGGCGGCCGCGATGCGCCGATAGCACGGGTTCAGCCGCCCATCCGGCGCGGCCATGTTTGGCCTGTAACACGTATTACAACTCAAGAAAAAGATAAGTGCCCTTTCTCACTTTCGGTTTTTACCTGTCGCAAGAAACAGTGTTTTCTTTCTTTCAACTCATATTACTTTATACGGGAATCGATACTTCACGGTCCGTCATAACATTTATTATCGCCTTTAGTATGAAATATTCACTCGTATCTGTAATTTTGGCCATATATATCATTATTATGGTTGCTTTTCTATCTTTGTGTTACATTTCGTAAGTCTCTGGCTGCAAGAGTTAGCACCAGCTATACATATACATACATATATATATATATATATATATATATATATGTATATATGTATATATGTATATATGTATATATGTATATATGTATATATGTATATATATATATGTATATATATATATATATGTATATATATATATGTATATATGTATATATATATCTATATATATATATGTATATATATATATATGTATATATATATATGTATATATATATATATGTATATATGCAGAAAGCTTCGGGCTGCACCACACGCAGGCAGGCATTAAATATTCGAAAGAAGTCAAGGATGCAGACAGTTGCGGGTTCGGCGCAGAGAAGCACCAAGGCCGTCGGGGACACGGCGGTTCCGGGTGATCGTCAGCGCCAACTGCAGACGCATCGGCAGCTGGGGCTGTCCAGGTAGCCTGGGCGTGCGCCCCTAGCTGGACGTTTCACCGAATCTGTTGGGGTCCTGCACAGTTTCGGGGATTCTGGAGCGGCGGCGTCGACGACCGGGCCAGCAGAGATAACCCACATGTCGCCTTGAGTATATTAACAATTTTCGTCGCATCATGCATTTTTCTTGTTCGCGAGTGTGTCTAGATTATGATCCATAAATAGCATGGTCCGTAAATAGCTTTTGCAAACAATCCATATAGGCCGAGAAAACGATACTGCCACTTTGATCACGCTTGCATGCAAATGTCTTTCCTGTTTTTTTTCTCTAAACTCAAAAAAAAAAAAAAATGGAAATAAGTGAATAGATAGAAGGGCAGAACACATCTTCTTTCATGCCGAAGAGGAGCATCCAGTGCCGAAAGCGGTTTCGTCCTCAGCCCGGTTTCGGTTTCCCAGCCCAGAAGCAGGACAAAAACACTCCACACAGCACGCCCGTTTGGCATCGCTTGGCCACTTTCGGCCACTGCGAAACGGCCCTTACTATACATCAACGAACAAGGTGCCGGGCCCTAGTGAGTGATAGTGTTTTATCAGTTTCGAGTTAGTACTTCGGCTAACATTAGCAACTTTTCGATGAGGCTTCACCCATAGCTCGGGACACCTTCTGCATCGCACTTGCATTTGCATAAGCATCTAACCTTTTTATGTACATGCGCCATAGCGAGATGACCACATCCACGTATATGAGTACTAGTTAGTTTCCAACTAATGACGAAGTGTCCATCTAGAATATTTCTAGCCATCCTGTGTCACCAGATCGCCTGACCGAATGTGCCGCGCCAGAAGCCGAGTGGGTTTGGCTATCAGAAACAAGCTCCGAATACGGTGGGGCGGAACCAAATGACATATTCGGCTGCGGCGTATCTGTTAAAATTTAATAAATAGAAAGAGGAGTAAAGAATTGCATACGCACGAGGAGCCAGGTCAGTTACAAATTTGTTTTTCACCCGTGTTTATTCGGTATTTTCAGTGGTTCTCTTTATACGCGGGTGGCATCAATCGTCATTTTGCCCGTTTTCAATTGCTTCTGCATGTTAGCCAGCCAACACGTCCTGAGATACTGCACGTGCTCTGGTTAATCTGCTTATCAAGTAGTTACGTTAGGATCAGTAGTATTGATAGTCGGCCATGCTCCCTTTTGGAAATATTAAATAAAGCTCTGCTCTTTTCGCATGACCTTGTGGTAGTGAACCACACGTTATTTCGTCATTTAATCAGCCCTACCGATTTGGTAACTTGTAAGCCAGAAATATATGTATGCATAGCACTAACAATTTGTTTTGAAAAAGTTCTGAACATCAGGAGTACCTTGGCATTTCTGGCGTTCGGGCAAGTACCCCTACGGCCCTGCATGTTTGGGCGTGCAGTCGAGTACTGCTCAACCGGGGCATTCAACCGAAGGTGGCTAGTCCCTAACCGCATTCGGTTTCAGCTTCGGGCCGTCAAGGCCCGCCGCCTGATCGGGCGCGACGAGAGGCGCCACAGTCCTCGAATTTGCAGTCTGCAGGTTGGGATGCGGGGACTCTCGAGCACCACGGCGACCCGGAGGATTCGGGTGCGCGCCCAGCGATGCTTCACCGAGCTTGCTCGCAATACGCGGATTCGGGCGGTTGAATCCCGCAATCCAGTGCCGGTCACCAGGTGTTAGGGCCGCAAGACCGAATATGATCAAAATAAGCCGAATGTTCACATTCGGTTTTTCCCTGCCTTCCTTCGGCGCCTAGCGGCCGCGCGGCTGGCTTGCCAGGCACCGGAGCACCCGCCTCGGAACCGAATCCTCTGGCTCGACTTGATGGCTGGCTGATTCGGCGCTTGTATCAACCAAATCCGCTGAGGTCACGTGCGTGGTTCCTGAGTCATTCCCGCCAACCGAATGAGCATACCAGCGTTGCTGTGGCGCATGCATGGTCAGGGGTCTTGGTCAGCTTCACTTTGGGTTTCTAGCCCATCAACCGAAAGCATTGAATTCTAATGAATCCGCAGTTTCTGTTTCTAGCTCAGCAACACATTCAAGCTATATATACTAGTTGCATCCTACTCAATTTTCTTTTTAGTATACCGTGGAATTCAGAGTTTTAGGCATCGATTTATTTGGTCAAGTCTCTTTGGCTACTCTTCGCCAACAAATGCATGTCCTCACACTAGTTAACAGTCACATATGTGCTGATTCAGCCATCCAAACTGCATATCGCACCAAGTTTTATTTCGTAACTTAAAAAAGTTTTAATCCGTTAAGACAGGGAAAGAGACAAGGGCGAATGGGCCTTTCCACTCCTGGAACATTCTCCGGTCACTAGGAGGGACAGCTGACCACTCCTTTCGTGCATGCAGCATATCGTCTTGTGAAAGGAAAAGGGTGCTGCTATTTCGGTGAAAACACGAGGACACAGTTTCTCTCGGTGAGGCAACAACGCTTCGTATATGAAAATACTTATGAGGCTGCTACGTAACGTCATCCTCAGCCAAAGGATAAGTGTCATGTTAATCACTTCATATTGGCAAATATATTCATATCTATTCCGGTATAATTAAATAAAATTTGCTTGGGCAACGTACACGACTTTTTCATTTGTGCTGACTCATATACATGCCTTTTGCCTTACTCCACTATAGACAGGCTCTCTCAAGATGAATACGAAAAGTGGTGTGCCCACCCGGGTCCATCTGTTGGCTAAAGCAAAATGACGATGCCCACTCGCGTCGCAGCTGCGCGTGGTCAAGAAGAGACTCTGGTCAGCCCCATCACTTTGCCAGGGCGCAATAAGGTGCCCGTTCAAGTCGCCGTCGAGCTCGGCAATAGCGAAGACCCTCGAAAGCACAGAGAAGAAAGGCAAATGGGCTCAAGAGTTAACCACAACTGCCTGGGGGCACAATATATCCAAGTCCCGCGCAACTGGTTTCACGCCGTTCAGACTCCTCTTTGGGGAAGAGGCCATTACACCGGAAGAAGCGCGGTTGGGATCTTTCAGAACTGAAATCATGGCCACTACGCCGGAACAACGATACATCCAGCTTGAAGCGGCTGACTCGTTGAAGCATCAGGCGGCGGAAAACCTCAACAAGTACCATCAGGAAACAAAGGTATGGAGAGATAAAAGAGTGCTGAGACAAGTCATCAGCCCCAGAGATATGGTGCTCATTCGGCAACCCGACAAGCAGGGAAAACTGCAGTCGCAGTGGTACGGGCCATACATCGTCGCGAGGATGGTAAAAGCAGGGGTCTACACGCTGGTGAATGATGACGGCGCTGAGTCCAGCCATACCTGGAACGCCGACAACTTACGCCGCTTTTATCCATGAGATCGCCCCATAGGGTTGTAATTTTCTTTTCAGTTCATGAACATTTGCCTTACAATTCGGGGGGCGCGCTCTTTTTCCTCACAGGGGAAACCTCTTCGAAGGTGTGAGGTTTTTTAATGAGGCGTCCCTATGTACCCCTGTTCTGTGCTTTTCAATTTACGTTTCCCCAAAAGCGAGGACGCGTACTACTCTCTCCAATCCAAAAAAGACAATGGCACATTCGCCATTGTCACTATTCGGAGTAGTTTTTGTCAGGTTGCAAGCAACCAAAAGCCAAAAACGGCTAGTGAGCTTGGCAAAACGCTGAAGCGTCACGAACACAGCAAACAGCTGAATGCGTGCAAAAAAAAAAAAAGCGTTGCCGGCGAGTTCAGCAAAATGCTGCAGCGCCACCAATACAGCAAACAGCTGAATGCGCGCAAAGAACGCTGCATATGCATTGCGAAAACAGAAGCGCACACCTCGAATATAACAATCACGCAAAGACGTGACCAACAGGCCGTATGCGCCTTTACAATCAACTTCTTATTCATCATATTCTGGTCGAATAGCTACACCGGTAGCGGTTCATGGACTCAGTACCGCAATCAAGAGCAACACATCCACTATATCGAGCAACACCTCGAGCATATGTGTAGGCGAAGTCCCTCGGACTCTCGAAAGGAGTGCTATACTGCACCATGATTGGGTGCACATCACCCGAATATGACCCACACATTTGGCAGAAGGGCCAAAAGCCTACGCCGGATGTGGTTAGTGAGGACCGGTAAGCGAATGCCGCATTTGGTCTGACGATATCGTCAGTCCCGAAACCTCCCATCCCCACCTCAGGCTGTAAACTCCATGAGCAGTTGGCAAAACCAAAATTAATTTCTACAGAAATGACGATAACCGAGGGGAAAGGGCGGGTTATATAGATTAACCAGCCCAGTTTTCAACCTGGTGCACTTATGGTTCACCTAACAAAAGTACGACTCTGTAATTGCAGGCAGCAAGGCACTTAAAGGCAAAATAGCCAGTGCAATACTATATATACACAACCTTCCCGTTCTTGTAAAGCTATGACAGTCACAATTCTTTCATCACTCCTAAAAATCAAGATCATTAGGAATGAGAGGAGTCAGGAAGGGAGTCAGCGCTAGTCTTCCCGTTTTGGTTGAGAGGGTTGAGCACAGATGCGCAGCCAGGGTCAACTCGCCTAGCTAAGCAAAAGTAGCAAGCACGCAATAGCAGAGATGCACAGTATCGCGTGCCTCACTATCGCCAAGAATGACTGGAAGATCCAGCTCCTTCACGCCGACTAGCCCAGATTAGGGAATTTGGCCCGCAGCAAGCGTGGGGCACCTATAAGGCGCAGGGCCTCGCCAACCGTCGCGATCCAGAGCTCCAACTCCCTGTAGACAAGAAAGGGCACCACCATACCCATGTGGGTGTCAGCAGTCACCACACACCCCTTCGAGATAGGGCCGAACTGGCTCTAGCCAATCAGGCCACGCAGAGTTCCATTCAGCGGCTGTGCAAAGCACAGAAGTAACTTGTAACAATCGAGAAAATTTCTAAGTGAAAACAATCGCTGGAGGGCTTAACAAAAAATTTTCCCAAATGCGCCCACCGCTCAAATTCGGGGCGCTCTAAGACTCCACACAACGCCGGAGGGCTTAACAAAAATTTTTCCCGAATGCGCCCTCCACCAATCAACAACGCCGGAGGGCTTAACAAACCTTTTCCGAATGCGCCCTCCACCGCTCAAATTCGGGGCGCTCTAAGACTCCACAACAGGGCTTAACAGGAGCGGCTTAACAAAATTTTTTTCCCGAATGCGCCCTCCAACGCTTAAATTCGGGGGGGGCAGCGCTCTAAGACCGCAATACGCTGGAGGGCTTAACAAAAATTTCTCCCGAATGCATCTTCCACCGCTCAATTTCGGGGGGGGCGGCACTCTAAGTCTCCGTAAAAACACGGAGGGCTCAACAAAAACTTAGGCAGGCCTCCAAAATTGCAAGTAATGCCACAAAACTATCTATGAAAAATTCTTGGCCGGATACGTCGCTACGGCGAAAGCGACAACATGAACGCGCAGGAAAACAACCGAATAGTTAAATTACGGTCACATATGGCTCTCACGCCACAAAATGTATTCAAACAGTTCAAGGGTTCCCCGAACCCGGCCACGCAGGGCCTCAAACACGGCCTCGCAGGGCCAAATACGACAAAGTTAAGTTTTTACAAAGAAAAGACGAATAGATTAAGAGTGGGCCGCAGCTTTTGTCGGCGGGAGATTGAGGACGGGGCATGGCCGTTTCGGTGGACGCGTCGCCGCAGGGAGTTGACGGCACCGGGCGGATTGCCCTGTGCAGCACCATCGGGCGCAGGAGTCATCTCCGGGGATTGCAGCGTCTTGGAGGATGGTGTGCTGCCCGCCGCGGCCGCCTCGCGCTCGTCCCTGGCCTGAATGTAGGCCATAACCCGATCACGGAAAATGGCCTCTTCTGCCTCATCTCCCTAGAAGAAAGAAACACGAAAGTGGTCAAGCCAACTAAAAGATTCCTAACCGGATTCGTCATAAAGGGTAAACGCATTCGGCAGCTTTTACCTCCGCTACGCTCAGTGCCGCTCGCAGCAAGCTGAGATTGCGACCGCCACAGCTCCAGAAGCCGCTGAAGAACTTCACAGCGGCCTCGTGCGCGTCCTTATCCGGGACCCAGAAGCGGTCCACGTCATCGGGAGCCGGAAGTGCTGCCGCGTGTGGACAACCCGCGTCCTTCAGCGCCTTGCACAAGGCACGGGCGGTTTCGAGGGCAGCCCAGTGGCGTCCAAGCTCCATCTGGCCCTCCAAAGCGGCGAGCCCGGTCCGGAGGAACCTGGAGAAGTCAAACACCGTGGTATCCTCCCCGATGGCGGGCACCACCACCTCGTCGCCAACTCCAGCCACCAGGCGCGCGAAGATGGCAGCGGCCTGGCTGAGTTCATTGAGCTGCTGGCGACGGGCGGACTTCTGCAGCTCGTTCTGGGTGTTCCTTTCAGTCCTGGCGGTGCGGGCGTCCGCTTCGGCCTCCTCGTGCGCGGTTTTCTCCCGATTAAGCTCGGTGCGCGCTTAAGCTAGTTCTTCCTTCAGCCTACGCACCTCGGCCTCACTTTCGGTGAGTTTGGACTCAACGAAAGCGACCGCGGCGCAATCCTGCTTGGCGAGCGCAATACTTATAACAGATTGCTGCGCGGAGAAAAGGGAATGAGAATTCAAACAGCCCGAAATGGAAAAGACTTTGATCATGCGGGGTCGACAACTTACAGAAATCGCGTGGAAGTTGATGGCCGAGAGGAGCTCCAGACGATCCACCTTGGCCAAATCCCTTTCGGTGGTGGTGGTGCTAAAAGAGGTGCTACACTGGTTCGTGAAAGCGACACCTGCCGTGCCTAGCAGCACGCCGCTTGCGCGGCAGTCCACCCCCGCGATTAAGCGAGCGTCCGAAGCTGCCCCTAGAGCACGAGCAAGTTGGTAAGTCCTTTCACGGTCTGGGCTCGTGTCTTCGGGAGATGAGCACCCCGAATACACGTGTATGTGGTCGCACTCGTCTGGGGCTCGCTCTAAGGAGAGTTTGCCATGTCCAAACAGAGCACACGCTGCGGTTTCGGGGGTCATGCGACTCAGCTCACGGTGAAATCGGGACTTACCATGTTTCTTGGCCAGATTAGGGTTCTGGTCCGAAACGGTGCGGGCAACTTCGGCGGTAGCAGGCGGCGGCATGGAGGCAGGCGCGACAGTGGCTGCAGGTGCACCCGCGGCCTTGTGTCTTTTCGTCATCTCAAAAACACCTCCGGAGGCGTCAGCCGGCCTTTTGAAGCTGACGCCAAGGGAGCTCGCCGGGTGCGCTTTCGGAGGCGGCGGCGGCACGGTCCGAAACTTTCTTGCGCGTTCCCGGCCATCGAGCCGGAACCGCCGATATCGTCCCGCAAAACAAAGGCCAAAACTATCATGCTAGTCTAGTCATCCAAGAAGCGAACATAACATTTATGCCCTAATGCGCATCCCGCTCTACCATTTCGGCATGCAAGGGTCCCGGACCCCCAAGAAGTCCAATGAGAACTTAGCGCCGCGCTCGAGGTTTGGTCCACAATCGCCCGGCCATTTCGCGGCATACCTGAACATCGCGGGGCTCCGGCTCCGGACGCTCTCGGCTTTGCTTCGCGCGCTTTCTCTTCTCGGCGGCAACCGTGCTGGCGGCCCGAATCGGCGTAGAAGGAGTAGAACGCCGAACGGGGGCCGGCTTGGGCGCCCCGATACCGGCCCGCTCGGTGCGCCAGCCTCCGGCTCGTCGACATCATCGCTGCTCTGGGCCTTTGACGCTTTTGGAACTGGTGGGGGACTTTCCGAATAGGCTATGCCCATGCAACCCGTGCGCGATTCTTTCTGGGAGAGTTGCCAAGTTGGAGCAGTTTCTTCTTGTGCTCCCTTTGACCATACGGCCCGCACAATCGAGTGGCCTTTTTCTCCAGCGCAACCAAGTATTCGGCATCTGAGTTAAAGCAATCTGGGCGCTTGAGAAGGAAGTCAGGACCACGATAGCCATCGATGTCCCTTATGGGCTCGAATGTCACATTCTCGCATAGGGGCCATTCGTCAATAGCAATCATTTCTTCAGCCAAGTCACGGCTGGTCTGCCAGCTGGCGGTTAGAGCATACGCTTCCGAGGCAGCATGATCAGCCGGACCAAAAGTGTCGTGAGCCGGATGTTTCTCACCAATCATCACGGTCATCAAGGGGTTTGCCCGGCGGCGCCTTACTCTCTGGGCGGCTTCCACTTCTTCGTCTGTGGCAACCCGAATATAGAACCAGAATTTATTCCAATCCTCCCATTTTTCCTTGAAAGTGGGCACCAAACAGTTCCGTTCTTGCCCCGGAGCGGGCACGAAGTTATAGGAGCCATATTCGGTGCGAATATTGGGCCGTCCATCAACTTTCCCAACTTTCGAGTGGAAGTGGGTGCTATGGAGCTTCACGAAATGAGCAACGCTAGGCTCGTGGCCCATCATCTTCATGGCCATGGCGTATATGCCGAGCCGTGCGATGGCATTCGGGGTGAGATGATGGATCTCGCAGTGGTACTTTTGCGTAATGGCTCCAAAAAATGGAACCAAGGGGAACCGCAATCCGGCTATGAAAAAGTCACGAAACACGACCGCTTCATATGGCTTCGGATTCGGGGTAACTTCATCCCCCGGAGCTCGGCTATTTTCGCGTTCGAACGCGCTGAGAAGGCCGTTGCGTTGGTAGTAGTCGAGCTGGTCTTCGTCAACTTTAGATCGGCATATAATGCCGGTATGTCCTTCGATTCTGACCCGGCGGCTTCTTCGGGTCGGGCCGATTCGGCGCCTTCTCCCCTTCCGACGCCGTGGCAGCCGAGCTCCCTCCGCCCCCTCGTACTCGAGTTGGCATTCTCGTCATACGCCATTCCGGCGCTTCCTTGGCCGCTGGTGGCTTCGGCAGCCGACAAGTCAATGACCGGTGCTGCTATCATGGGCGCAAGAGCGCGAATCGGTTCAACTATTTCGGGCTCTCCCAAGCTGGCCCCAGAACCTTGCGACATGTTTTCTGATCCGGATTGGGCAAGCTGGGCAGCCAATTCAGCGCAGAATGCGGAAAGCCTGGATGCTGAGTCGTTGGCTGATCCGGCCGAATCCCCAGACGAGGAGCTTTCGGACATAGGCGTTCGCTCCAAGAGGGGGCCCAGGCTTCCGAGCTAAGAAGAAAAATGAAATTGCGTTCAATAGGGCCGAAAGTGACATCCTTACCTTCCCTAAACCGTCCTCACCCTACCCCGAAAACAATTAGCGCAATAGATACGAAAGTGCAAAGTTACACCTTACCGAATGAGAAGGAGAATCCCGGATGCGGAGACCGGAAGCAATCCACGAATGCGTCAGGGGTAGGCGTGCAGGGGCTAAGTGCTCGCCCCCTCCCGCGTCTCTGCCTTTTATAGGCAGGGGGCGGCCGTGGGGGGAGCCGACGCGTCGTTTCACGCGAATCGAGGTAAAAAAAAAAGAGTAAACATCTCCTCATCCTGGGGGCGGCGCTGGCACATTCGGCGCGGACACATTCGGCGCTCATTCGGCACAGCGAGATTTTGTCGGCCTTGCCGGAAGGGAACGCCCTTCCGGACAAGGCCGGAGGGCTACTGTTGGGGGCAGGAGTGGAATTGGCCACCCCGTCCCCTCGATTATGTGCGCCTCTTGTGTTTGATGCATGCGTGCATGGCCGAAAGCGCGGGCGGCGCGCATTCGGCGTAAGCACCAGCGCCAAGTCGAAAACCCCGATAGCGCCGGCGGGCGCACATTCGGCATCGACACCGGGCGCCGGACAAACCCCGATAGCGCGGGGGCGCGCATTCGGCATCGACGCGGGCGCCCGACGGAAACCCCGATAGCGCGGGCTGGCGCGCATTCGGCATCGACGTCGGGCGCTAGGACGGAAACCCCGATAGCGTGGGGAGGCGCGCATTCGGCATCGATGCCGGGCGCCAGGACGGAAACCCCGATAGCGCGGGCAGGCGCGCATTCGGTGCGAGCCTGGACGCATTCGGCGGCCCGGCAGGAAGAAAAGCCCGGATGCGCTCTGGTCGGCGGTCGGCCGGCAAAGGTGGGCCCCATGGCCATTTACTTGTCTGCCCCGTGTCGGTTACTCCTGTACGTTGAAATTAGGGTTGCTAGGGGCATTCTTGTACAAAACGCAACACGACTCCCTATAAGTACACCCTTCAGGGGCCATTGTAAGGGACTTCTGGACTCCGTGCGTTTTAGCCGGGGAACAAGGAATATAAGGTTCGTGTTGTTCGTTTCGTTTTGTAGTTCTGTGTTTTCAGAGTTTCCTGTTTCGGTACCTTAGGGGGTGCGACCCCAAGGGGCCGAAACAACAGATAGATCATGATCAACTGAGTGGATAAGAATAAACTGGGTGGTCAACTGGGGAATAGGAAATGTGAAAAAAAAGTACTAGTATATTTATTAAACGAGGGGAAATAAGCAAAGCCAATTTCAGGTGACTGAGGAATAGGAAATGTGAGAAAAAGTACTAGTATATTTATTAAACGAGGGGAAATACTAGAAAATTTCTATGCGTCTTTTAAGCTCCCAAAAACAATGATCTTGAAAGGTTTCTCACCAACAGATCGATTCTTAGATCAAAATGCTCATCCTTCTTTTAAGTCCAAAAACTATTTAATCTAATAAATATAAAATCAAATAGTGGATAAACCTTTATGAAAGATAAAAATACATGCATGAACAGCTAGTATGCTGTCATTGTTGATCAGACCCAAAACTCTATCATGGTACTTCTAGTCCTTTGTTACATGTAGACTCACAAAAAACACAATATGTTGCGGATCATTAGCAACAATCAAGGAATGTACAAATGTAAATTCACTGAACGCATGATTAGAATTCATTATTAATGCCCAATGCCAAATAAAAAAGAAACCCCATGCAAACAAGCTTTGAGTTGGAGCATTAATTTCATAAAAAAACTTTGTTCTCACAAACAACCCATTACCACTTAAAGCCATCTAAGGGCGTGTTTGGCATGGATCCAGAGCTGAACTCCACGCCAGAGTTGGTTGGAGCTAGCCAAACATCCCAACTCTAAAAAATGTTGGAGCAGCTCAACTCCATTGAGTTCTTGGAGCCCTAGTATAGATTTTCACAGCACCTATTCCAGAGCTGAGAGGATTCTTCTATCCAAACACCCCTAAAAGATAGCTCTAACTCCACTTAGAGCCAGCTCCACATGGATTTCTGGAGTAGAGCTGCTCTGACTGGAGTTGGAGCCATCATGCCAAACAGGCCCTAAGTTTCACAATTTTGTACAGACCGTAAACACTTAAAATTGAATTGCAATAGTCAAAAGATTGATATTGACAACAAAGACTATCCCACCAACGACTTCTATGGTATCCACTAATCCCTATCGAATCACCCCATCAAAATTCTGGTTGTCTACAAATTCATATAAATTCCTATTTCCTTGAATTTGTAGCAAGCAAAAGGTAATGTATCCTTTATAATATGTCCAAAAAGGTGAACATGAGAAAGGATAGAAATACCATAATAGTCTTCTGTATTGCAAATCCAGTTATGCCACTAGCATTTGGAAAACACATAATAATTTTGAACAAGTCTTGAAGATGACGTTCAAGGTCGTCCTTAGGATTTTCCCATCTCCATTTTCTTTTGGAGACAATAATTTATGTTTTCACGTACAAAGTAGCATGCAAGCATGTAAAAATGATATTTAAACTCTACATGTAGTCATAGTGGTGTTCTAGATTCAATCATATCTCATTGGGAATAAATTGATTTTTATGCTCAGAGACATCCCAAAGCTGCTTTGTAAACCCTCTCAACGTTTCTGGAGGATGTGTTCAAAATAGTGAAGTCACATAACTGGCATTGTCCAACGCAAAGTTCTATGCAAATCTTTTTGCAAATTAGCTCCACACAACTTAGATATTTGCAATTTTTTTACTTTAGTTTCTCTTACTTTGGTTGAACATATTTTAAATTTGCTCCAACACACAAAAAGTAATGCATTTTTGCTGAGACACACAGAAAGTGGACGCGTTTGCTAGAACACACAATAGTTTGATGTGTTCTGGCAAATTTACATCAAACTATTGTGTGTTCTGGCAAACTATTGTGTGTTCTGGCAAATTTTGTGTGTTCTGACAAATTTATATCAAACTATTGTGTGTTCTGGCAAATGCGTCCACTTTCAGTGTGTCCGAGCAAAAGAGCACCACTTTCAGTGTGTTGTAGCAAATTTTCCCTATTTTATATGTGGGACTGCCTTATAGTTAGTTGCCTTAGAATGGATTTCCTACAATATGGAAAATAACAAACTATATGTAAATGGATCAATGCATACACAATTTATGGGGTATTTCTACAATTTTCTAAACCACATTTTAACTGGAAGTATGTTGTATCATAGTTAGGCATGTTAATGTGTTCTATTTGTGGGGCATAAAGTAGCATTCAATTGAATATGTAAATTGGGTAGTACATACTACATGTTTACCCTTCAATAGTAAACAAGAACCAATATTTGCCTACTCTTTTAGCCGGACTACCTGACCGAAAGGGACTTCTTTACCATGATTTCCTGCCATCAAAATTATGTGCCCCAATCTACACCACTCGTGCTTTATTGTCTCTTGTTTCATTGGTAATAATAAAATTAACATGGTGCCAAAGGCACTTAAGAACTTAGCCAAGAAGAGATGTCGACTAGTTTTTTTTCTTGGATGTTGTTAAACTAGTCGGTGTACATTATGATAGAGTTTAATCACCAATTAACATCCAAGCAAGCTCTTTATATTATTAAACTCCACTTCTACTTAATGAAAGACATGGCTCGGCATGATCATGGAAAAATGATGTGTTGTATAAAATTGCTTCATATTTGACAAATGGTGGGTACTTTTGAAGGATGCCAATTGACAATAGGAGGAGAAGACAGAGGTGATGAAGTGGTGACAAGTTGGACTAAAAGAGTTCACTGACAAGCTCGAACAACAAATCTTTATTCAAATTGTAGTTTCGTCTATTCTTAACCTTCCTATTGGGATGTTTCTTAGTTGTTTCATGTCTACTTTGTAAGTTGGCAACCCAACAATCTTATGGTTAGTGTTATAACTGTTTTTCAATATAAGAAGAGTTTAACCTATTTCAAAAAGAAATAATAAAATACACAACTAGTGAATAATCATGACTAAACTTGTATCAGCTATAGAAATTAGTTTTACATGAAACACATTTGCTAAAACGCCATAATTTTTGTCGTAACTAAATCAGCTTGTTTGATAACTACATACCATCACCTTTATGGTCCGGATGATATCACTAAAATGGAACATAAATAAAAAAAGTAGTACTTTAGAACTACGCCACGGTTAGCTATTGAGTTGAGTCACGAATAAATGGTGGTCAACCTAAAAACACCCACACATATATCAAACAACTACATGCACTTCACATATTTCCCTTCACTAATCAACAAAATTGTGCTTAAATTGAATTCATAAAAGGTAATGAATAGATAAAAATGGTACCTAACTAGCGTGATAAAATTCAGCTTGAATCTGCCGTTTTGATCAACACTAGAACCATTTTTTACAATTTGTGCTGAAATATTCTCTCGAATATTGGTCTAAAATCCAAAAATGAATAGCTCTAATTCCCCACAACTCCCTTACCATTTCCGAGAGGTTCCAAGATGCATCAGCGATAAAAAATAGCTAGCATAGCATATTTTATTTGCAATACTACCTCAATATTGATTGGATTAGTGGATAACCCACTATGTTGGTCTGAGGCAGTGCCATGTCTATATGCGGTGAAAAAGCTATAAAGTATACACAACAAATGTGTCAAAACAAATATGTTGGCCGTCATGCCGTTGTTTCCTTTTTTAGGCCTCTTCGGATACTTTGCCCCTTATAGAACTGATACTTTGCAGTGCCATGTCTATATGCGGGTTTAGAACTACCATGAACCACCCAAAATTGAATTTAAGCGCTTAAAATAAATTTATTTAAAAAACTAATTTTCATGCCGGAGCAGCTACCCAATGGTTATTGTCTTGTAGGCTTCTGGTGTTGTTTTTTCGGCCAACAAGAGAGAGAGAGAGAGAGAGAGAGAGAGAGAGAGAGAGAGAGAGAGCACTAGACAGTGATCTGGCCCAAGATCTAGGATCATCTCCATCTCCCCTCTCCTCCTTTTCTATAGAGGTTAGAGAGAGGAGGTTCGCTTTATGCCTCTTGATGGCGATTTTTATTTTAAAAAATGCCATGGGAAATAAAATACCACAAATACCGAAGAATGACCTCAAATATTATTTTATGAGCCCTGGCTATGTAATTGGGACCTAATCATGATAGTAGGGGTGCCCAACATATAATGCGGCCCCTATAATGGGCCCTATGCTATTCGGTTTTAGAATGAAAGTTCAAAACCCACTGCCAATGTGGGGCCAATTATAGCTCAGATTTGGTACAACGCTCTAAACATAGATAATCTAGGGACTGTTTTGTCTCAGGATAGCCTTCGGGTCATCTTACGCTAGTTTGTTTGATGGCTCCTTTTCTTGTGCCTCTGTGACTCGGTCCTTGGCGACTTGCTCCTCGCAATTCAACTTTCGTTGAATATGACAATGATGTCAAGCAGTTGACATAGCTAATAGACGTTCATGATCATGTCATGTCTTCAAGCCTTCACTCATAGAAGCCAGGCAAATATTTTGTCTTCGGCCGAATTGCCTGTCTAATGTGCTCTGTGCCAACCCCTGTGGTTGGTGTTTGTGGGATATTCTTTTGAAGATGGCGATGGTGGCTACTTCACTCCACAATATTGGCGAATGCAAGTTGAAGATATCGTTGTGGACTTCTTGCCAAAATGTGTTGACAAAAGCATTGTTGATGATGCCAAATTCATTATTGAATCCACTTACTAAAGCCCTAGCGAAGGTGTGTAGTTGACTTGGCCAGAGTTGCGATGAAGCCCCTAGCCGAAGAGTTGGCGAACATGTTGTCAATGATGCCAAAGTTGTTGTTTGAGGCCCAATTGCCAAAAGGATGTTGAAAGTTGTGTTGTTGCCATTGGTTTTGTTGGTGAACTTATTGTCGAGGAAGCTTCAAAATTTTGATAACGAAATGGGAAGCAAAAAATGAGAGCGCACAAATGATTGAATTAATAGAGAAAAGGTAAATGTTCATTTTGATGGTTTTTTTTTAATTTTGTCATCTTATTTTTATGGGGGGAATAATGGACGAGGAGAGAAAATGTTCGTGCTTTTAAATTACTTTGGCTCCCATTCCTCACATTTTTTAGGCAAGGGGTGAGGAGTTGGGAATCAAAGCCCCTTGGCTCTCTTAACTTGCTTTTTTTTTTTTGAGTATCCTCTCTTAACTTGCTTAGGTGCCAACCCCTGTATCTTGTGAGGTGACAGGGCAAGGAGGACCGAAAGGAGCCCCTCATTGGGATGTCGACAAAACATGGTTGATGATATGCGGTGTTGGCATTTTTCTGCTATTGCATTTATTCTCTGGAACACGACGTCATTGAGCCCCTTTTTATATATATTGTTGTGTGCATAAAGGTCAAAATGAATGTAGGTGGTGTTCTGCGGCTGCTGATTAATTTTGATCTTGCTGACATGTTTTTGCGGATACCGGTGGTGCTTATGCTAGTAAGGGCTTCCTTTCAGCATTTTATGTTTTCGCAGATGTACTGCTTTGGTGCATGTCTTATCCTTTTTCTTCTCTTCTGTTTATTATTAGGGTGAGAGGCGGTGAATATGCCCCCTGTTTTTTTTTATATATAATCTACCCCTTGATGCTTTTAGACCAGTTTGGCGCCAACCCCCACAAGCAACTAAACAATATCAAATTGATAAACTGCAACAAAAAGTTTTAAGTCACAACCCACTGCATCTGGGTACAGAGCGTTTCTTCATCCAAGGTCTTTTAAAAATTCTAAATTTTAAACGTTCAAAATATAAGAATTTACAAATATTAGGGGTCCCTAAATAATCTCAAATAAAAAGGTCACAAAATTTTAGAGCTCAATGAGCTCTATAATTTTATATGAAATGTCTTGGTCAGACTTCATTTGAAAAAGTTGTGAACTTATTTGTTCTACAAATCAACTTCTCCTATAGAAATTTACCGATATTCAAGAGCAACTGGGATATTAATATTTGCAGAGGAGGTTGCTTTATGTCAGCCACTCCTGAAATTTGTGTATGATGAATTTTATTACGTGAAATGCTCCTGAAAATCGATTTCAAGGGTGGCCCTAGAGAATGACCCAGTTGGACATTTATATATGGGCGGTTTCTAAATACAACCTCAGCAAGAAAATATTGTAGGCTCCCCTGAAAACCATTTATGTAGCAATGTTATTTTTTTTTCTGAAAATGCATTGATGCATGGAAGTCACAGAAATAGGAACATGAAAAATGAAAACAATTCTTCACATTTGACCATTCTTCTTGTTGACGCTAAAACTAGGTCAGTACACCGGGTAAGGAGCTAGATCGCTCGATGTAGGGCAAGCCGAATACGGGGATCGGCCGGCGCCTGGTAGGTGTAGGGCAAGCCGAATACGGGGATCGGCCGGCGCTTGGTAGGTGTCCACACCTGGACCTTGTGCCTCTAGCAATGAGCGCGATACGCAAGACACGTCGCCGGAGGAGCCTCGTCGGGAGCGCGATACGCAAGACACGCCGGCGAAGTCTCTTGAAACCCGAAACTCTACACGCCCGAGACGGACCCTGTGTGGACGTGCGGCGGCAATGGGGCGCCCTAGCCGGCCTGACCGCTCTAGGGCTTGTTGTCGTCGTCGATCACTTGTCCATGGCAGCGGCGACGAAGAAGGAGGAGGGAGAGGAGAGATTAGGGCTAGAGGTTCGTGTTGTGTTTTGTCGATTGATGTGGATGGGATCAATCGGCCATGATCCTCTTATATTTATAGAGGGGGTGGTCTTATCCCAGTAGGAAACATCTCCAAGGCATAATCTCCAAATTTTCCACGTCCAAAACTGACCCCAAACCGATTTAGGAACAAATCGGTTCGGTATTCCAAAAGCTAGATTCGGAACAGGCACTCCCGGTTGGCCTTTCCCGGTAGTACCGGTGGAAGCCCGGTAGTACCGCTAGTTCAATTTTGTGCCAATGCGCACCAAATCTCCATCAACCGTCGGTAGTACCGGCCTCTGCCGGTAGTACCGACGTAATCCCGGTAGTAACGGTAGTTCATTTTTACGCCAAACTGCGTCAGCCTCCGCCAGTCGCCGGTAGTACCGTCTTCACGGGCTGGTAGTACCGATAGTACTTCATGCAGTCTTTCCGGGAGCATAACTCTCGCATCTAGACCCCAAATTGGATGATCCGTATATGTTTTTCAATCGTCTCGACGAGAGGAACACAATGGGAAGTCCTTTCCCACCTTTGACAATTCACAAAAGTGGTCTTTAGTTGACTTTTTATTGCAACGAGTGGTAATAAGAGTACGGAGGCAATATAACATTGTATACACATATTCTCATGAATAGTACAAACATATAGAGATGAGTTTACAGTGCCGCAGCTCTTAAAGAAAACGTGCACTAAATTCTAATCTAATTCCTAGATTCTCGGAGGAAAATATTCACACGTCTATCAGCTGGTGCGTTAGCAGCTCCAGATCTCTCTTGCACGGTATCAGCCGGTTGTGCGTCGATCAGGTGCAGTACAAGCCCAAGTGAAACCAAGCAGATCATCAGGCCATCAGCTGGTGCGTTAGCAGCTCCAGATCTCTTGCACGGCATCAGCCGGTTGTGCGAACCCCTCCATGAGAAGGGACAGCGCGATTGCCCTGTACGCCTGCTGCGTGAGGTGGATGCCATCCCAGCTCACGCGGCGCGCCGGGTCTGTGCAGGTGCTTGTGCCCGGCGCGCCGCACATCATGTTCATGTTGAAATTGTACGCACCGCCCGCGCCGCAGCACGCCTGGAGAAGTGCGCCCTGGTCGAACCCTGAAATGCCATATCGATGGACTCATCAATCCGGACTATACATTTGAGTTCCTGAATAGTTCATTTGCTGAGCTGTAATAAGGTACGTTACCTAGGAGCGAAGCATGGTCGAGCAGGTGCATGAAGGCGCCGTAGTAGTCGGCATACACAATGGTGACGTCGGTGTTGGCCTTCCTCATGTCGTCGATGGCCGCCTGGAGCTGCTCGTTGTGGTGCTGTGCGAAGGCGTTGTAGCTCTTGAGGCAACCCCGGTCGTCAAGGTCGTCGGCACTGCCGGACACAGAGAAGAGGGAGAGGTAGCTCGGGGAGCACCCGATCGGGAAGTTCCCCGGGATGATGATCTGGGTCGCTCCTAGCTCAATCACCTCCTGCACCAGCCACCAGGTCGTCGATCAGGTGCAGTGGTAGCTGTTAGTCGTTATTGTTGAGACGGTGAGTCCGCTCAACTAACTTTGGTGTATTTGTTTGGGAAACACCCCTGCTGCTGGATTTGGAAGCAAGAAATTTCGCTTAACCCGTCACCTACCGACCTACTCCGTGCTAACAACCAGAGAAGAAAATCTGATAAAAAGAACTCCTGCAATCACCTAGACACGGCTAGACCTCAGACACTACTAGGAGAATGTTTTTTGCTATAAAAAAGGCAAATGTCGTCGTGGCAGGTTTCTATCACCCAAATTTTAATTTGTTACACAATGTTTACTAAAAAGGATACACGTATGTAAATGTAACTCATGTGTAAAGCACCTGCAAATTCACACTTTCACTGTAAATTATAGCTTTAATGGAAAGAAGAAGAAGCATGCCTTGAGTTCCACAACTCCCAACACAATGGTACTCACCGGGTCACCGTACATAATAAAGCACAAATCTCAATAAAAAGATCTAAGCATTAAAATTCATGTGCTGGGACCCTTTAAAATGAACTCTGAAGCTACACACCCTCCATATTCTTTTATATATCACATTAGCTATGTCCTAAGTCAAACATTACTATCTTTGGTTATTTATTTCAAGAAAGCCTTATTATATATAGTTTAACAACATATAAATTACATATTATAAAAAAAATATTTGTCATAGTGAATCTCAAAATATAAATCTTATGTCAAGAATCTCTAAATTTTTAGAAACTAAAAGTCAAAGATAAAAATGTTTGACTTAAGATCAAGCTAATATGACATATAAAAAAACGGAGTAAATCTCACATGAGTATTTAAAGGGACTCCAACACATGGATTTCATGTTGATCTCAAATTTGTTTTAAGATTTATGTTGTACAATGCAAAGAGTATACATGGTAAGGAGAATTCAAGTGTTTTACTCCCCCAATACCTTAAGTTTTGTCTACACCTTAATTAGTCACAACAAATTTGCATTTTTTGAAAGTAAAAGTAGAGTAACAAAAATTAAGGTGCTAGAACATTCCTAACACCCGAACTTTTTTGGATAAAGGTAGCTCCAAAATGAACCATACATCTTTAAAATTTAATGGATGAAAAATCAGGTACTGAAAGTACTGGACCAAAATTTTAGTAGTGACGAAAATGAAGGACAAATGAAGACATGGAGTTGATTATATACTTTGCTGACGTACGCACCTTAGCGACGTCCATTATGGCGTTTATGACCTGTGGCACGTAGGCCTTCATGGCCTGGATCGACCTCGTGCCCTGTAAGAAGCCGTAGTTGTAGTCGTTCCCTCCAATCTCGCCAACCAAGAACAGCGCTCCGGCGAGCTTCTTCGTGCAATCTAATTAATCAGGCTCAAAATTTGCATATACATTATTTGCTAGGACGTACTATAGGAGTGAGGTCTGATATTTTACGTATTATATAGCATTTCAATTAATACAACAGAAGAATTTCCAAAATGTAGTTGTATACCTTGCGAGGCGCAGGTGGCGTTGAGGTGCGACTTGAACCAGTCGAGCTGGGAGCTGAGCGGCACGCTCGCCGGCGGAGCCATGACGCCGCTCAACAGCAGGGCGGACCGGTCGAGCGCCGTGGCGCCGGCCACCGCGAAGTTGACGCCGCTGGCGAAGTCGGCTCCCTTGTCCAGGTACGGGCTTACCAGCGACAGGTTGAGCGCCATCGCTGCGGTTGTTCATCACAGGCCGTTTGATCAGTGATACGATCACCGGCAATGCATTTCTGGTGAAGTACAGGCTGTACAACAGTGCACCGGCCGGTGAGAGGAGAAGGTATGTACCGAAGTAGTCGATGATGAGGAGGCCGTCAGAGCACCGGCCGGTGGGCTTCCGGAGGGTCTGGCCGTACGGGTAGCTGCCGATGGAGGCGAAGAAGCCGACGGGGCCCTCGCGCAGGAGGTTGCCCGTGTCCGCGATGGAGTCGCCGAAGCTGTAGATGGCGTCCACGGAGCACGCGGCCGCCGCGGGCTTCACGAGCCCTCGGAGGAGCAGTATTAGCATGCCCACCGAAAGGACGACCTTGTAGTACAAGAGCCCCCCGCCATTACAAGTGACTGCAGACGCCGTGGCCATGTTCACGTAGCTAGCTACCTATATCCAAGCTTCCTACTGGCGAACAAGACGCGGTGCGACGAATTGCTGGACGCAGTTATATTCACAATCACAGGCAGGGCGATATGTGGATGAATATAATTGAAGCTAGCTGCTGGGCCATTCTTCATTTGGTTGGGAAAAGGTTGAAGCCAGTAGCTCTGACCATGGATGTAGTAGCTTGTTTGCAGGCTTTAGTGAAGAAATGGTATCTGGGCGGATGAGCTTTGGATTGGTTGGGTGGATTACTCTGGCCAGCCGGTGCCGGTGGGGCCAGAAATAGCTTGTTGGTGAACATTTGGTCAACCTAACTAACAACCCGTGGACCACAAAGACATGTGTCGCCCTTTTTCCTAGCTCAGCATTCACACGGTACTCGTTCATATATTTGTACTACACCCAAACAAACTTGTGACGTTCCACGTACAGTACAAAAGTACCCCATATGCATATACAAGTATACAACATAATACGCATAAAGTAATCCCTAATTTGCATCAAACTAGTCCATCAACCCGTGCTCTCGCACGGGGTAGAATTTTCAGGAAACATAAGTAATAATTTCTATCTAATACATACAACTAATAAATAATTAGTCATATTAAATTATATGTTTTTTGTTTCTTTATTTTGTCATATAATAGAAAAATATATATTCCATAGTATATACATAGTTCTTTTAAACTTATGAATTACTATCTTTCAAGGCACTAATATATTTTTTCCTTTGCATGGAACCTCCATATATTTTTAATGTGAAATTAGTTTGAAAACTTACCATTAATTAAGGTGACTATTGTTTTTTAAACTAATTAAGGTGACTATTGTTGCATCATGTATTATATAAACTCATGAGCCTAAATCTTGTTTTTTCAAATTTTATAACTGCTACCTTTATCAAGTTAATAAGTTGAAACTCATGTTCTTATTATGTTTTACGTTAACTCTCCTTTTTTCACTTTTTAAATAAGGATTTTACATCTTCTTTAATATTGTACAATATTACATAATACAATGACATAATTCATCATGAGATAAGTGTACCATGACAGGGCTTGAAGTGAGATCTTAGATGGGTCTAACCTTGCTCCTCAAAACAATTTTAATTCCTCAATCCTATATAATGATTGACTTTTACTCTAAAGGATTCTTAAAGGGTCAAACAAAATGAATGAATTTTCCAATCAATAAACAATATATGCGGTTATGCTTATACTACCAATATAGTTGTGTCAAATGATTTATTTTAAAATATATAAATGTATCTATAGTCAACCTATATGAATAATATTTCATGGTTACAAATGTGTTTAAATATTTTCCTCTTACATGCTCACAACATGGTATTTTTACTTTAGTTTGATCTTCCTATATTAACATTGATATACATTAGAGGGCATTGTAGAAATGCCAAACATATATATATGCTCTATAGCAATATAAAAGGTTATCTTGTAATAGAAGATTTTGATAATTTAGATGTCGAATTGACGGAGTATTTGTAAATATAGATCTACTTCAGATCATGTTTATTAATAGCTTAGTTTGGTAATACAAATATACACGCAAGGGTTACATTATACTGTTTTACACAATAGAAGAGTTGGATAATTTTTTAGAAAATAGAATAGATTCAACAATTACTATTATAATTGCTCATTAGGTTATAACCGTTATATTGAATTGATGATTAGATGTTTTTTATTTTTGTGAGAATTTCTAGGATCTCTTTTTTGTTCTCCTGTCGTGTCTATGTGGGTTAACATGGCGGATATATTGGAGACTTCTAGTTAAAATTTCAAGTAATTATCATTTTCATAGCGTCATACATCGTGAACTCCTAGCTAGAATTTTAGGTATTTATTAGTTTTTTCCTAGAGTTATATGTATTTAGTTCTCACTTTATTCGACTTCATAAGTCTATACTTTAGCTTTAATCCAGTTGTTGCAACTTTTCTTTGGGTAGAAGTTATAGTTTTCTTTGTCTTTTAGTGAATTACTGCCTTTTATTAAATAGAGTCTAGGACCTAAGTAGTATTGTTCTCCACATGTTAAGTGAATTGTTCCATAACATGATTGTTTGTGTGCACACAAATTTCTCTATGTCCTTAGGGACTATGTGTAAAAAAAACATAGGACATGCAATTAGGAATGGAAGGAGTACATAGCTGGAGGTTTATCGAAAATACTTTTTGTAGTATGAGACTCTGGATTACGGTTATTAGTTTTCACGGTTATAGAAGTCTCTATTTTAAAATTAGATATATTTATTGTACATTAAGGATATTTATATTTTAATAATATGTATTAGTTCTTACATACAAATTTAAGATATTTTTTTTATTTTAAGTAATGATTGACGTAGATAACAATATAAAAGTAATACTTTATATTATCTTTCACAATGACATGTATATATAGACAGGTTGAATGCAGAGGAGGTGTTTGTATTGTCTTTCATAACAGCAGATGTGGTCATACAAAGTTTGTGGTTTATTTTAACTTATCTCTTATATAATGATAGAGCTAGGTAATTTATTTGCAATTTTAGGGGCTATTTAAAATTATTTTTCATAATGATAAAAGTGGGTAATTTAGATACAAATATAGTGGTTGTTTTAAGTTATCTTTCATTATGGCATGGTGGGTAACTTAGATTAAATTTAGGGGTTATTTAATGTATTGTTATAATGCCATAGGTATGTACATTTTTACAAATTACAATAGATCCAATGGCTATTATCAGCTATGATGATTAGAGTTTACTAAAGTAAAGGCTATAAATCTTTTGAGTTACTGTGAAATTGTCAATGATTTATGTTTTTCTTCCTAGCGCGTACTCGACTTGTCCATATTATTTTATTATAATATTATTCTACTTCTTTATAACTATTATTGGACACTTGGTTAGCATACCAGATTTTATAAACTAACATCTCAATTAATTTAAGAAATGGAGTACTAATTAGAAACGATGTTCTATTGTGTGGCCCCGCTATATATATAAAAAAGAAGAGAATTTTTACTGTGCTTGACCGGTTCCTCCCATTAATCTCTCTCTAATCTATTTTTAGCCGGTTCCTCCCCTTAATTCTCTCTAAGGGTAGTTTAGTACATTGTAGCGATTCTCATCTCCATCAATTTCGGATCCCAAATTCCCAATTCTACGCTCTGCTCTAGGCCTACGGTTCCGCCTTCATGGCACCACGTGAGTCGCCGCCGATCCTCCTCCTCCCCCATCGCCTATAGGAGCTCGCAGCCCACCTATGTACCAAGAAAGCCAGCCGCCGATCTATGCATGATCTGTCGAACAATGTCAAAAATTCCACGAATCTTGACCCCATCCGCCATGATCCAATCCACCTAACCAACTACACGCCACGAGCTCAGCTCACTAGAGACGTTGTGGTGGTGATCGGACGTGCCGCCAGCGGCGTAGCAACTCCATGATTCAAAGAAGTTTATTCGGAGAAGCTGCTCTTTTTTTTCAAAATAGAGAAGCTGCTCCTTATATGTCAAAAGACTCTCTTACCCTTCAAAACTAGTTCCGTGTGCACGGTTTCGGAGTTCCTCTCATGTGGTTCCGCCTATTTTTAGACCGTCAGATTTAAGGAAACGTAGGGTTCGTATTATTTCCAAGCATGGTAAAATATCTCAAAAAAGAATAGAATGATATTAACCTATATTTTTTTTGTCTATAACATGCTCAAGTGGGGAGTATTTTCCCTATATCATCAACTGCACACATAGTGCACACACGCTGAGTACAGCACACGTCTAAAATAATTTTTTTTGAATCTAAAATATTATTAGTGGTGAATTTGTCTTTGTTACCCGTAGGTCAACTGGCCAGATACTTTTTGTATACAAATTATACTTCATCCTTATAGATACATGACTTGTGTTATGTAGCTAAATAGAATGTTTATATAGGTGTATAGTGAAAAGTATGTATAAAGAAAGATAATGACGTACAATCTGCAACGAAAGGAGTATATAGCTGGAGGTTAAATTTTTGTCAAAGAGACTTTTCATGACTCGAACTCTGACCTGGATGCATGGTGTACGATCATGCAGTGGAGAGCCCAAAATTATCATTAGTCGCTTAGTACTGGTATGTTGCAAATGGAACCCTTCTTCCTTGCTAGTTGCTTGTGGTCTCGCAAAATCGGTGCTCTCTCCCTTGTCTGCTGAAGACCTGACGTGGCAATCAATAGCTCACATGCATTGCATACGTCTAAATATTTTTTAGTAAAAAACTGTAGGAATTTTGCAAGGCATGCATAAATGCTTCATTCCAAAGAGTGCGTACCTGTGGCTCAATGGTGACATGGCGATTTGTCTATATATGCACACCAATAACATAGATAGACCTAAATGTCCACCAAGTTGCAAGTTACATCTACATTCATGTGTTGAAAAAGTTCCAATGATGCCGAGTTCAGCTTGTCCAGGAGAAATTGATTATCTGCCATGCCATCACTTCGCGATCTCGACTGCTCTTAGTGGTTGGTGAGACCTGTATGCCAAGCAAAAATTGCAGATCGATCAGTAGAAAATAAAAACAACAGATCACAGGGCCTGCCAAGTACGAAGAACTGGCAAGACGTCAGAAAGACATGACAGAGAGGGAAGATCTGAGATATGTAGCAGGATGAAAGTTCGGTGGATGTGGATAGTGTCTGCGGCGGCAAGGCTCCAATGACTGCAAATTTTAAGTACTACGTGGAAAATGATTCCTGTAGGCCTCTCGGGATGACACCAATGTGTACGCACATGTATAAGATCATTCTCAGAGGTCACAACATGTGGCTGATGTGCAGGAATACCAATGGCTGTTTCTTTCACATGCATGAGAGGCACATGAAGGTTAGTTCTTGGTGGCCCTTCGATCGTGCTTCTCTCACAACATCTGCAAGGCAAATTCCAGAGGGATGACTAATGCATTCGTAACATTTGCATCCGTGCAGCGAGCCACGTACAAAAACAGTCTTGCCTGGCGTCCTAGTTTTGGGGCATGGGCGGCGAGGACGGCCGCGATCGGTGACCAAGGAAGGCAGCTCCAGCGCCGGCCTAGGGTAGGCCGCGTTGTGTTGGCGACAGCGCGTTACCATTGCCGCTGGTAGGGGAACGCCGCCGGGAAGAGACGTGGGAAAAAGAGTCGTGCCCATGTGCAAAGATTGATTAGGTCAGATGGATTGGCCGACGGCAATCTAGATTTTCTTACGTAGCCGATTCTTTTTTCCTCCGGAACAGTTTTATTATTTTTGGCTATTTTTTATCTACATAATGGCATGAGTGGGTAATTTCCTAGAAAAAAGAAATAGATTTATGTGTCGCTAGAGTCTTTTGATTGAATGGCTAGATGTTTCTAATTAACGTGAGAATTTATAGCATTTATATTTTTTTCTAGAGCCACTGGTGAGGATTAACGTGGAGGCTCCGTTGGAGCCTCTAATCTTACTACTAAAAGACTCAAATGATATCGTCGCCGCAACTAATCGGCCTGCCCGGCTCCTGCTCCCTCCGCTAAACCTGCCCACCCACGCGATTCATCCCACCGCTCTGTCTCCGTGGAACTGCCGCACACCACGCGGGAGGGCGCACGATTCATCTCGTTCCGCCCCACACTCAACACCACGGAACTGCTGGTCCCCATCGTGACGCACGCCGCCAGGCCCTGCTGCCCTCGCCCACGGAGACTCCCTCCGTAGTGCCTCCCTCCGGCCGCTTCCCAATCCCTCCAAAATTTGGTCACGGCGCGGCTGTTGGCGGCCCCTGCTCATGGCCGGTTGCGGGACGTGGCGTGCACCCTGCACGGTGCGCCTGCGTGCGGCAGTTTGGGATCCACGTCTGTGCCCAGCGGCCAACGCGAGCAGGCGAGCAACTGCCTGGCCATGGAGCAAGGTGATCCACCATGCGTTGCCTGCACGTTAGGTATTTGTGTTTATGCCCCGCCACCGCTGTAGTTCGCACCCGCTATGTTGAGCACTTGAGTACCAAACTTTGTACAATGCTCTGGAAATATAATTTTGTCCACGGATTGCTTTTCAGATTCAATACCTGGTAATATAACTTTTTTGGGTAATAGCTCTTGGTGGAGAGCTCCTTGTAATATAATTTTGCCAACACTGATTTTAAATGATGCCTAATAGGATGTTTATACATGAGTGCTTAAAATGCTTATCTGTATCATAACCTCTGGTTCCAGTAATAATTTAGTAACCTTTAAAATAAGTTTTGTTCCAACTGTGAAATTATCAAGTACAATATAAGAATCGGCGACCAAGTCATGCATTGGTTATCCTGCACTTTGTGCATATTAGTGCAGATATTTTGTATGTTCAGATATTTAGATAGCACAAAGACATAGAAATCCTAAGATATTCACCTTTACACATCCCTGCCAAGTACCTTAGCAAGGTCTAGATTCTCCACTGAAAGATGGATCAGTGATGAGTACCTTAATGCAATTTTTGCTACTTTTTTTTCATGCGTCAGCAGAATTAGGTTTTCTAAACATTTGGTTCGGGCATGAGATTAATTTTTAATGTATGAAAATTATTAGTGTTGCGGAATACTATTTCAATTTCTGGTAAATCGATTGAGCCAATGCTAGGTGTAGAGATCATTGGAATTTCTTTCTACAACCAGCTGCTAGCAAATTCACACTATGCAAATCTTGTGTATTTGGATTTCATAAACCATCTGGATTTCTTAAATACAACCTTGGCTTAAGTGTGATCAGCAATATGTCTAAATGTCATTCTGGCCATCTTGCATGCATTAGGTGCACCAAAAGTGCCAAAAAAACTTCAAAGAGGATACATGGGCTTCTTGGATTGATCACGAGTTTGAGGTATGCTTGCTCTTCTGTTGTAAAGAATCGATCCTGAATATTGCCATAATGCAGCAGAGTATCTAGGGCCAGGTTACGTATATATAAATCAAAGGTCATTTGTGTGTATTCCTAACAGAGCTTACAGATATTTAAACATTGTTCACATTCACTGCCAAATAGCAGTACTATTTGATCCATTTTTTCTGTAGCAAATAACAATAGTCAATAGCTTCAGCGGCCACCGCGGAGGCAGAGAGGTGGCACATGCAAGAACGATGATATGCTCTGTTCTTGCTTGTGTGATGCATGCAAGAGCGACGATGTGCTCAATTCTTCTGTGACACTCATATATAGCAGCAATCTTGGTTCTAATGGTGGTTTTGTTTTTATTCACTTGCTTGCATCCTTACAATCTCTGAAAGAGGTATTCAATTTTAATAGAGACATGTCCAATTCAAACAAATGCTTGAATTGTGTGCATTTTAAGTGTGCATTGCTGTCATTCTAAGAGAAAGCACAAGACGGGTTTAGAAAACACATAGAGATAGGGAGAATGCGAGCAACCTGCCGGATCCCCTCTTTTGATCCCTTTTGCTGCTCTTCATATGCTGATATGCATGAACAATCCACCTGGTATGCCAGTTCAAGACTTGCCATTGTTCTGTATTGAACCTATAATTGTGTAGGTGCTAATTTGGTTGATTCCACATGGCCACATTAGAAAAGTGAGGGAGTCAACAAAACTTATGATTTTGAGGACAAGGTATTGCGTTTCTGCACAACTTAGTGCTGAGAAAGTAAGGTGCTGTTATTTATTTGTTGGAGTAATCTCTGTTGCTATCAGGCAGAAACTAATGGTGATATTTTTTTTGTCTTGATTCGAGGTAGTGCCCTTGTTGATACAAGGAGGAGCAGGTGCTTTATGCCTCCAATAGACTGCTCCCTGATGGTTTGCCTCGACCTCCTTCCCATTATGGTGCTGCTCATGCCTCCACAACTTCTTGTTATCTCCACTGGTCGTTGGAGGGGACCCAAAACGGTACAATTACTTGGGGGAACGAATTATGTGAAAATAATCTTTTTTCCCTAGCGGGGCACATGTAAAAGCTACGTTTCTAAAAACTGTATGTTGATATCATATTTGTCATGTTTTTCTTTCTATTTTCTTCTTTTGTCGATCTTTCCCATATTGAGAGAACTTTTAATTTGAGAAGCTGCACAATTACTCGGGAATGATTTTATGAAAATAGTCTTTTTCCCTACCAGGGCACATGTAGAAGTTACGTTTTTAAAAACTGCAAGTTGATATCATATTTGCCATGTTTTTCTTATTATATTGAATGATTTGTTGTTCCTGTGGCAACGCACGGGTACTCACCTAGTTAGTAATAGTAAGATAAGATTTACACATAATGTCATTGTGTTAGATAATAATTAAGTACTTAAGTAATCACAAATGAACGAGAATATCCCTAACGGTAATCAATTTTAGTGCACCAACAGAAAATAACCGCCAAGTTACAAACAGCAAAGAAATTAAAAAATTTCTGACGGTGCACCGTCAAGAAATTTGATTTGTTGTTATTATAAGTAAACTAAAATATCCAATCAACTTTATTTGCATCTAAATCACCAGCATCTTTTATTATAGAAGTTGTTTAAATAATCATAAATTCCATCTACATATTTATGAATTATATCCACTTCCACAACTACTAATACTAAAACACTAACCTAAAGTAAACATGTAGATGATGTCTATGCATTTTAACTAAACATTATGACATATCTTAATTGATAGTTGTTGTAAGGACAATCATTTTAGAACTACTACACCACAACCACCCATAAAGTTCTCTGACAACAAGATTTAACATCTTGACAACGAGGGAGGATAGTATAAAGTGAAATTGGCTTTGGCCTCCTTCTATTTGGTAATATGTAGTAGAGTGGTCAAATGTGTAGAATTGTTTTCATTTTTATTGCCTATTTCCATGCCTAAAAATTTTTGTGCCAATTGCTCTTGAAATTCGGTAAATTTCTATATGATAAATTGATTTGTAGCTCTAATAAGTTTATAACATTTTTCAAATAATGAAGTTTGATGAAGACATTTCATATTAAATTATAGAGCTCAGTGAGATCTATAAATTTTACAACCTTTTCATATGAGATTATTTTGATATCCAAATATTTGTTAAGTTCTTATCTCCCACAAATAAAAAGAAAGAAACTAAGACTACCGTTTCATGCGTAAAAAATTTCCGTCTGCCCCCCATGGTTTCATGCGATCCATCCCGCCGAAGCCTCCGGTACGATAGAGTACATGTAAGGAAATTAATAATCATGCATGGAATGGAAAGAAATAATCGTGCGCTCCATTGAAGGAAATAGTCTGCGGTTTCACCGTTTGCTTCTCCTCCGTCCGGTACGATAGAGTGCATGTAAGGAAATTAATGCATGCATGGAAAGAAGGAAATAATCCGCGGTCAATATTTTGGTTCTGACCGTGCGTCCGGCCATTTTAAAAAGGAAAGAAAAAATCTCCGTAATCTCATTCTCCTCCGCACGCCGGCAGTTTACCTTGTGCAGCTCCTTCGCTCGCCATATCGTCCCGCCCGCATCCATCGCGTCGCATCGTCGCCTTCACCGTGCGCCGCGCGCCTCCTGCGCCTGCTCGCAACTAGGCATGCCGCCACCACCCGCGCGGCCACGGTGATCACGACGCCTTCCCTCGGTCGCACTTCCACCGCTCGCGCCCAGAAGGCAACAAGACCGCGCGGTCGATCTCACCGTGGCGTGTACGTTGTGATCTGTCATCTCGCTAGCTGCTCCTCCACGAGATCTCCTCCCGTTCCGGCCTCCCACTCTTGGCGGTGCAGATGTGGTGACCTAGCCTGCAGGACAGAGCCGGGGTTGGGGTCACTGGTGGCGGCAGGACGTGGTGACCTAGCAAGATCACCGAAGCCGAGCAGGGCGTCGCTCTGATCTGGCGGCACAAGATCACTGCATACAGATCATCAGCTTCGTCCTCGCCTGCATCCACCGCGTCGCATCGTCGCCTTCACCGTACGCCGCGCGCCCGGCTCCTGCGCCTGCTCGCAACTAGGCATGCCGCCACCACCCGCGCGGCCACGGTGATCACGACGCCTTCCCTCGGTCGCACTTCCACCGCTCGCGCCCAGAAGGCAACAAGACCGCGCGGTCGATCTCACCGTGGCGTGTACGTTGCGATCTGTCATCTCGCTAGCTGCTCCTCCACGAGATCTCCTCCCGTTCCGGCCTCCCACTCTCGGCGGTGCAGACGTGGTGACCTAGCCTGCAGGACGGAGCCGGGGTTGGGGTCACTGGTGGCGGCAGGACGTGGTGACCTAGCAAGATCACCGAAGCCGAGCAGGGCGTCGCTCTGATCTGGCGGCACAAGATCACTGCATACAGATCATCGCTTCGTCCGGGTTTTCCTCACGTCTCTAAGTGTCTCTTTGTAGTAGTTCTTTTCTGCAATTTCTAGAGAGCATTCCATATTGTCAAGCTAATTCCCCGACAGAGTGATTTCTTATCTTTTTTAATGAATGCAGAATTAGCATGATTATTTTTTACTTTCCCACATGGATTGACATCGAGAATATTTTTAACATTACACAGGTAGTGTTGATGGACACACCAAGTTCAAACTGTGATCGAGTACCTTTGGATGACCTTACAAATACAACCCATTGAGATATATAAACTTTTACAACATCTCTACATGTTTTGTGTTCATTTGTTTGCAACTCCTCACCAAAATTCATTGAAGTGAATCATAACCAACCGGAATTGGTGCAACTAGACGGGGATCATAAAGAGAAGAAGAGGCAGAGGGATAGAGAACAGTATGCAACAATGTCTGATAAACAGAGGGCACTATGAAATAAAAGACAACGTGAATTGTATGCGACCAAAAAGGCCACAAATATGCAACAAATGACTCCAAATGAGACTGTCCAGTCAATTACCGGTATCGTAATAAATATATTTCTTCCTCACATAAAACATCTTGAGACTGTTTGATACTTATTATATGAATTGATGTTTAGACGGTTCTGCTCCTTTAACCATTGAAGTTCCCGGTGATATTGATGACCGTTTAACAAATATGGATATGAACAATGTCCACGAATCGGGTATGCCCTTAGAATTATGGCTTTTGTTAATTACAAATAGAGTTTTAACACCATCGTAGCTGAAAGTGTTGTGTAAAGTTTATTATTATATAATTAAGACATTCAGACTGTACTTTTTTATTAATATATAGGTGCTAGCAATGCATCTTTTTCCGTTGACAATATTGTCATGTGTCCAAAACAACGTAGAATTGAGCGAGATAGAGCACGAAGGGCTACAATGTCTCTTGAACAAAAAGCGCAAATGAACAAGAGGCAGCGTGAGTTGTATGTGGCACGAAATGCATCCAACAATGTTGCAAAAAAACTGCAAATGACTCCACAAGAGAAGATGTTGAAACGAAAAGAGATCAACAAAAAAAATACAACACGATGGTGAGGGAACACTTTGGGCCAACAATCTGCATCCGGACTCCATAGCCATGGAGAGCCTTCACTTCAGCCCTCAGCCTATTTTTCCTTCACCTCAATCGCCTAGAACGGGTTCACAATATATGGAACATACCCGAACTGATGGGCATGCCTAGAACGGGTCCAGAAGTAGAGACCCTGAATTGTCTGCGACACATACCATACACAGGCATCGAGTGACTGCTGGAGACAGAAATGCCCTTTTATCGCGTCGCAATTAGGCTTCTGAAGAAAACATTGGGAGAAGTGCTAGAGGTTGTGCTGATGGAGAGTGCAATGAAACGAACGACCCGACTATGATGTGGATGTCGTATTTGAGGATGACAACGAAGATGATGAGGCCTGCTTTATCGCCGGACAAGGTACACCGTGATAGAGCCAAAACATTCATTCTTAAACTATTTTTCAATGCGTAACTGGTAGAATACGACGAGGATGGAACTGATGTTGAGCACAATGACGACATGGATAAGAAAGAGAACAGTGAGCCTGATGTCCCAGATCCATACGACCGGGTTTACGCTAATGTCCCATCAGAGTCGCACTTGTCGGTACTGAACTGTGTGCACTGCACTGCAAAGAAATTCGAGGATGAACCACCTGGATTCTGTTGTCGGGGTAAAAAGATTCAACTTTCAACTCCCGATACACCACCAGCGCTCATGAGGCTGTGGACAAGCTTTAGAGCCTGATGCTAGGCACTTTCGTGCAAACATCAGATATTTCAACGACCACTTCTCTTTCACTTCCCTGTACTGCCATCTAGATCGTGTGACCACTAACATGCGAATCTGCGGTGATAGACAAAGTATTGCCTATGTCATTGGAACTAATATTTATACATATATTTATGCGTATAGGATGTTACCGAGATGAGTCGAAACTTATTTGTAGATTTGTCGGCGCATGAAATAAATGGATATCGGAGACATCTTCCTGAAGATATAAACACTATCTTAGGTGAATCACGGAAAAATCTATAGTAGAGTTTATGAGCCTACAACGTCGTGATCTATGTGACCGTGTTAATTTCACAAACTTCACTTGTTTAGATTAAATGTATCTTTAATGCGTTACTTAATTTCGTAACATTATTTTTTTATCGTGTGATCCTTGTACTTTTATATAAAAGTTTTGCCAACCCGTAGCAACGCACGGGTACGATACTAATATTTTTAACATCCAAAGTTTTGGATTTTTCAAAATACCTTGGACAAAGTTTGTTTGAGGTCCTTTAAGTTTAGTGACTAAAGTTTAGTCTCTTTGTCCCTAAAATGCCAAACACCCAGACTACAAGTAACTAAAGTAGCTAGTTTAGTCCACTTTAGTCCAAGGGGTTGATTAAAAGTGACTAAACTTTAGGGGATGACTAAAGGAACCAAACAGCACCAAAAACATGCTCAAAAGGATAGCATCTTATATAGTTGGTGACACAATTGGTTGACCTATCAACTATTCAATTTGATTCATATTATGCTTTGAATTGTGCAATATAAGCAACCCTTGTTCATGTTAAAAATTTCAGGTTTCACATTAGAGCTGAACTCATTTGCACTGGTACCAATTGCACAAATGCTTCCTTGAAAGCACCATGGCCCACGTTGGTACTAAGTATGGTAACTAACGTTTAGCTAGTAGTGATGGTGCTCAAACGCTTACACTTGTCATGTTGATGCCAAACGTTTCGAGAACTTGTTGTTTTGGGTGATGGATGCTAAATCTTTGGATTCCTAATGTTTGTGATTGTTGATGCAAACACTAGGACATCTTTGAATGTATTGTGGTTCTGTCGGCATTAATTGGGTTATGTTAGAAACTAGCCATTATTAATGATTTGCAAAGGTAAATTGAATTTTCAATGTTCCAATTTTTTATTGCTATATATGTTATGATGTTTTGTTTTTAGGAATGATTTCGTAGGGATAGTTCCATTCCAATAGTGGCGGTGTGGTTGTGAGTTTGTGACGTGGAAGGTCTCGCGCTCAAGCCTTGAGTTTGAATCCTTGGAAAACATTTTGTTTCTGCCAGTGTTGCTCCATAGAAAAAATGATTCTCTCATTGGTGATTTCTACTTTTCCAGTTGGTTGATGCCGACAGAGAAGTTATCGTGCCGGGTATTAATTTTTCCGTCCGTCATGTATCGTCAGAGAATGAAATTGTTTTTGGCGGTTGGTCGTCACCATTTTTAAAATTTCTCTATTGCTTCACTTGTCTGTTTAATTATTTTATATCTACTGTCAAAGAAATTTATTTTAGTTTTTATGTCTCAGTGTTTCCTCGTCAGTGATTGCACCATCAAGGATTATCCTATTTCCAATAGTGGCTGTGTGGTTGCGAGATATGGAGGGTCTCACAACAAATCGCGGAACTTGCAACTTGCAATGCTACAGGCCCACAACCATGCGGTCACTGCTCGGGCATGAGAATTGGTTCTTCAAATTTTTGGCATGGTTTTATGATTTTTTTTTTGAAAAAAAAATTCTTGTAGCGGCTGAAATTCAACTTTGAGGGTTCAGGGTGGTTAACATCCTATTGCCACAATCTGCTGGATAAGGGCAGTTTCGAGAACAATTCCCGGAAATATATTTCGGTCGTGTTTAAAAAAAACTAATTAATTAGTAGTAGGGTGAGTCCACCCAAAGAGACTTTATGCTTGCATCATTGCATGCTACCCTAAACACAGTTCTCTAGAAAAAAGACTTCACTCGTCGTCCACTCCAAATATACAAATAGAGCTCCGTACACCTCATGCGAAACTGATGCGTTGAGTAAACATGTAATTTGCATGGCTTAGCTTTCTAAATCCAAAAGAATGATACATTGTAACATGCCACATATATCTAAATATATAATAGTAGAGGGAGCATCATTTTGCCCATCTCACTATTAACCAACCACCGCTTCCCTCAAGGGAAGCTCAACGAGTCACTCTGCTCTGAAACATACTCTGCTCGATCTTGTCACATTTGTAGTTCGCAACAGAAGCTCAGCGGCCATGGCAGGCCGTCGTCCGAGCAGGAAAGGGAAGGAGCCAGCTGCCGAATCCTCAGGTTCCGGGTCAGTTGATTTCTCCGCTCCTAACAACTGGCCATTTCGATCTTTTTCCTTCTCCCCTGGGCTCAACTTATCAACTTTTGCGCCACAACATATTTGATTTGCATTTTATGGTTGATCTCTCACATGGGTTTTCACGTAGTAAGCCACCATATAGGCAAACAAGTACAAGGCGAAGATGAACTAGTTTATGGGAACTTCAGAACTCTTTAAGCTTTATATTATTAGATTAGAGTCTACCCAGTATCAAAACCCTCACAAAAAACTGAGTTGTGCGTAGGTTAGGATCGGATGAGCCAATTAGTATTCAAATTTCATGGATAAACACAAAATGTTCTACGACAAACAACAAAGGGAAAGAGAACACACTTGTTTAACCTTGTTCGTTTAACATATACAGAATGTACAGCAGTATTTATGTTATGCACTTCTCCATCAGCATATAAATTCATTCAATTATCATTGTACTAGAAGATTTTGATAATTTAGATGTCGAATTGACGGAGTATTTGTAAATATAGATCTACTTCAGATCATGTTTATTAATAGCTTAGTTTGGTAATACAAATATACACGCAAGGGTTACATTATACTGTTTTACACAATAGAAGAGTTGGATAATTTTTTAGAAAATAGAATAGATTCAACAATTACTATTATAATTGCTCATTAGGTTATAACCGTTATATTGAATTGATGATTAGATGTTTTTTATTTTTGTGAGAATTTCTAGGATCTCTCTTTTTGTTCTCCTGTCGTGTCTATGTGGGTTAACATGGCGGATATATTGGAGACTTCTAGTTAAAATTTCAAGTAATTATCATTTTCATAGCGTCATACATCGTGAACTCCTAGCTAGAATTTTAGGTATTTATTAGTTTTTTCCTAGAGTTATATGTATTTAGTTCTCACTTTATTCGACTTCATAAGTCTATACTTTAGCTTTAATCCAGTTGTTGCAACTTTTCTTTGGGTAGAAGTTATAGTTTTCTTTGTCTTTTAGTGAATTACTGCCTTTTATTAAATAGAGTCTAGGACCTAAGTAGTATTGTTCTCCACATGTTAAGTGAATTGTTCCATAACATGATTGTTTGTGTGCACACAAATTTCTCTATGTCCTTAGGGACTATGTGTAAAAAAACATAGGACATGCAATTAGGAATGGAAGGAGTACATAGCTGGAGGTTTATCGAAAATACTTTTTGTAGTATGAGACTCGGATTACGGTTATTAGTTTTCACGGTTATAGAAGTCTCTATTTTAAAATTAGATATATTTATTGTACATTAAGGATATTTATATTTTAATATATGTATTAGTTCTTACATACAAATTTAAGATATTTTTTTTATTTTAAGTAATGATTGACATAGATAACAATATAAAAGTAATACTTTATATTATCTTTCACAATGACATGTATATATAGACAGGTTGAATGCAGAGGAGGTGTTTGTATTGTCTTTCATAACAGCAGATGTGGTCATACAAAGTTTGTGGTTTATTTTAACTTATCTCTTATATAATGATAGAGCTAGGTAATTTATTTGCAATTTTAGGGGCTATTTAAAATTATTTTTCATAATGATAAAAGTGGGTAATTTAGATACAAATATAGTGGTTGTTTTAAGTTATCTTTCATTATGGCATGGTGGGTAACTTAGATTAAATTTAGGGGTTATTTAATGTATTGTTATAATGCCATAGGTATGTACATTTTTACAAATTACAATAGATCCAATGGCTATTATCAGCTATGATGATTAGAGTTTACTAAAGTAAAGGCTATAAATCTTTTGAGTTACTGTGAAATTGTCAATGATTTATGTTTTTCTTCCTAGCGCGTACTCGACTTGTCCATATTATTTTATTATAATATTATTCTACTTCTTTATAACTATTATTGGACACTTGGTTAGCATACCAGATTTTATAAACTAACATCTCAATTAATTTAAGAAATGGAGTACTAATTAGAAACGATGTTCTATTGTGTGGCCCCGCTATATATATAAAAAAGAAGAGAATTTTTACTGTGCTTGACCGGTTCCTCCCATTAATCTCTCTCTAATCTATTTTTAGCCGGTTCCTCCCCTTAATTCTCTCTAAGGGTAGTTTAGTACATTGTAGCGATTCTCATCTCCATCAATTTCGGATCCCAAATTCCCAATTCTATGCTCGCTCTAGGCCTACGGTTCCGCCTTCATGGCACCACGTGAGTCGCCGCCGATCCTCCTCCTCCCCCATCGCCTATAGGAGCTCGCAGCCCACCTATGTACCAAGAAAGCCAGCCGCCGATCTATGCATGATCTGTCGAACAATGTCAAAAATTCCACGAATCTTGACCCCATCCGCCATGATCCAATCCACCTAACCAACTACACGCCACGAGCTCAGCTCACTAGAGACGTTGTGGTGGTGATCGGACGTGCCGCCGGCGTAGCAACTCCATGATTCAAAGAAGTTTATTCGGAGAAGCTGCTCTTTTTTTCAAAATAGAGAAGCTGCTCCTTATATGTCAAAAGACTCTCTTACCCTTCAAAACTAGTTCCGTGTGCACGGTTTCGGAGTTCCTCTCATGTGGTTCCGCCTATTTTTAGACCGTCGATTTAAGGAAACGGAGGGTTCGTATTATTTCCAAGCATGGTAAAATATCTCAAAAAAGAATAGAATGATATTAACCTATATTTTTTTTGTCTATAACATGCTCAAGTGGGGAGTATTTTCCCTATATCATCAACTGCACACATAGTGCACACACGCTGAGTACAGCACACGTCTAAAATAATTTTTTTTTGAATCTAAAATATTATTAGTGGTGAATTTGTCTTTGTTACCCGTAGGTCAACTGGCCAGATACTTTTTGTATACAAATTATACTTCATCCTTATAGATACATGACTTGTGTTATGTAGCTAAATAGAATGTTTATATAGGTGTATAGTGAAAAGTATGTATAAAGAAAGATAATGACGTACAATCTGCAACGAAAGGAGTATATAGCTGGAGGTTAAATTTTTGTCAAAGAGACTTTTCATGACTCGAACTCTGACCTGGATGCATGGTGTACGATCATGCAGTGGAGAGCCCAAAATTATCATTAGTCGCTTAGTACTGGTATGTTGCAAATGGAACCCTTCTTCCTTGCTAGTTGCTTGTGGTCTCGCAAAATCGGTGCTCTCTCCCTTGTCTGCTGAAGACCTGACGTGGCAATCAATAGCTCACATGCATTGCATACGTCTAAATATTTTTTAGTAAAAAACTGTAGGAATTTTGCAAGGCATGCATAAATGCTTCATTCCAAAGAGTGCGTACCTGTGGCTCAATGGTGACATGGCGATTTGTCTATATATGCACACCAATAACATAGATAGACCTAAATGTCAAGTTGCAAGTTACATCTACATTCATGTGTTGAAAAAGTTCCAATGATGCCGAGTTCAGCTTGTCCAGGAGAAATTGATTATCTGCCATGCCATCACTTCGCGATCTCGACTGCTCTTAGTGGTTGGTGAGACCTGTATGCCAAGCAAAAATTGCAGATCGATCAGTAGAAAATAAAAACAACAGATCACAGGGCCTGCCAAGTACGAAGAACTGGCAAGACGTCAGAAAGACATGACAGAGAGGGAAGATCTGAGATATGTAGCAGGATGAAAGTTCGGTGGATGTGGATAGTGTCTGCGGCGGCAAGGCTCCAATGACTGCAAATTTTAAGTACTACGTGGAAAATGATTCCTGTAGGCCTCTCGGGATGACACCAATGTGTACGCACATGTATAAGATCATTCTCAGAGGTCACAACATGTGGCTGATGTGCAGGAATACCAATGGCTGTTTCTTTCACATGCATGAGAGGCACATGAAGGTTAGTTCTTGGTGGCCCTTCGATCGTGCTTCTCTCACAACATCTGCAAGGCAAATTCCAGAGGGATGACTAATGCATTCGTAACATTTGCATCCGTGCAGCGAGCCACGTACAAAAACAGTCTTGCCTGGCGTCCTAGTTTTGGGGCATGGGCGGCGAGGACGGCCGCGATCGGTGACCAAGGAAGGCAGCTCCAGCGCCGGCCTAGGGTAGGCCGCGTTGTGTTGGCGACAGCGCGTTACCATTGCCGCTGGTAGGGGAACGCCGCCGGGAAGAGACGTGGGAAAAAGAGTCGTGCCCATGTGCAAAGATTGATTAGGTCAGATGGATTGGCCGACGGCAATCTAGATTTTCTTACGTAGCCGATTCTTTTTTTTCCTCCGGAACAGTTTTATTATTTTTGGCTATTTTTTATCTACATAATGGCATGAGTGGGTAATTTCCTAGAAAAAAGAAATAGATTTATGTGTCGCTAGAGTCTTTTGATTGAATGGCTAGATGTTTCTAATTAACGTGAGAATTTATAGCATTTATATTTTTTTCTAGAGCCACTGGTGAGGATTAACGTGGAGGCTCCGTTGGAGCCTCTAATCTTACTACTAAAAGACTCAAATGATATCGTCGCCGCAACTAATCGGCCTGCCCGGCTCCTGCTCCCTCCGCTAAACCTGCCCACCCACGCGATTCATCCCACCGCTCTGTCTCCGTGGAACTGCCGCACACCACGCGGGAGGGCGCACGATTCATCTCGTTCCGCCCCACACTCAACACCACGGAACTGCTGGTCCCCATCGTGACGCACGCCGCCAGGCCCTGCTGCCCTCGCCCACGGAGACTCCCTCCGTAGTGCCTCCCTCCGGCCGCTTCCCAATCCCTCCAAAATTTGGTCACGGCGCGGCTGTTGGCGGCCCCTGCTCATGGCCGGTTGCGGGACGTGGCGTGCACCCTGCACGGTGCGCCTGCGTGCGGCAGTCTGGGATCCACGTCTGTGCCCAGCGGCCAACGCGAGCAGGCGAGCAACTGCCTGGCCATGGAGCAAGGTGATCCACCATGCGTTGCCTGCACGTTAGGTATTTGTGTTTATGCCCCGCCACCGCTGTAGTTCGCACCCGCTATGTTGAGCACTTGAGTACCAAACTTTGTACAATGCTCTGGAAATATAATTTTGTCCACGGATTGCTTTTCAGATTCAATACCTGGTAATATAACTTTTTTGGGTAATAGCTCTTGGTGGAGAGCTCCTTGTAATATAATTTTGCCAACACTGATTTTAAATGATGCCTAATAGGATGTTTATACATGAGTGCTTAAAATGCTTATCTGTATCATAACCTCTGGTTCCAGTAATAATTTAGTAACCTTTAAAATAAGTTTTGTTCCAACTGTGAAATTATCAAGTACAATATAAGAATCGGCGAGCAAGTCATGCATTGGTTATCCTGCACTTTGTGCATATTAGTGCAGATATTTTGTATGTTCAGATATTTAGATAGCACAAAGACATAGAAATCCTAAGATATTCACCTTTACACATCCCTGCCAAGTACCTTAGCAAGGTCTAGATTCTCCACTGAAAGATGGATCAGTGATGAGTACCTTAATGCAATTTTTGCTACTTTTTTTCATGCTTCAGCAGAATTAGGTTTTCTAAACATTTGGTTCGGGCATGAGATTAATTTTTAATGTATGAAAATTATTAGTGTTGCGGAATACTATTTCAATTTCTGGTAAATCGATTGAGCCAATGCTAGGTGTAGAGATCATTGGAATTTCTTTCTACAACCAGCTGCTAGCAAATTCACACTATGCAAATCTTGTGTATTTGGATTTCATAAACCATCTGGATTTCTTAAATACAACCTTGGCTTAAGTGTGATCAGCAATATGTCTAAATGTCATTCTGGCCATCTTGCATGCATTAGGTGCACCAAAAGTGCCAAAAAAAACTTCAAAGAGGATACATGGGCTTCTTGGATTGATCACGAGTTGGAGGTATGCTTGCTCTTCTGTTGTAAAGAATCGATCCTGAATATTGCCATAATGCAGCAGAGTATCTAGGGCCAGGTTACGTATATATAAATCAAAGGTCATTTGTGTGTATTCCTAACAGAGCTTACAGATATTTAAACATTGTTCACATTCACTGCCAAATAGCAGTACTATTTGATCCATTTTTTCTGTAGCAAATAACAATAGTCAATAGCTTCAGCGGCCACCGCGGAGGCAGAGAGGTGGCACATGCAAGAACGATGATATGCTCTGTTCTTGCTTGTGTGATGCATGCAAGAGCGACGATGTGCTCAATTCTTCTGTGACACTCATATATAGCAGCAATCTTGGTTCTAATGGTGGTTTTGTTTTTATTCACTTGCTTGCATCCTTACAATCTCTGAAAGAGGTATTCAATTTTAATAGAGACATGTCCAATTCAAACAAATGCTTGAATTGTGTGCATTTTAATTGTGCATTGCTGTCATTCTAAGAGAAAGCATAAGACGGGTTTAGAAAACACATAGAGATAGGGAGAATGCGAGCAACCTGCCGGATCCCCTCTTTTGATCCCTTTTGCTGCTCTTCATATGCTGATATGCATGAACAATCCACCTGGTATGCCAGTTCAAGACTTGCCATTGTTCTGTATTGAACCTATAATTGTGTAGGTGCTAATTTGGTTGATTCCACATGGCCAATTAGAAAAGTGAGGGAGTCAACAAAACTTATGATTTTGAGGACAAGGTATTGCGTTTCTGCACAACTTAGTGCTGAGAAAGTAAGGTGCTGTTATTTATTTGTTGGAGTAATCTCTGTTGCTATCAGGCAGAAACTAATGGTGATATTTTTTTTTGTCTTGATTCGAGGTAGTGCCCTTGTTGATACAAGGAGGAGCAGGTGCTTTATGCCTCCAATAGACTGCTCCCTGATGGTTTGCCTCGACCTCCTTCCCATTATGGTGCTGCTCATGCCTCCACAACTTCTTGTTATCTCCACTGGTCGTTGGAGGGGACCCAAAACGGTACAATTACTTGGGGGAACGAATTATGTGAAAATAGTCTTTTTCCCTAGCGGGGCACATGTAAAAGCTACGTTTCTAAAAACTGTATGTTGATATCATATTTGTCATGTTTTTCTTTCTATTTTCTTCTTTTGTCGATCTTTCCCATATTGAGAGAACCTTTAATTTGAGAAGCTGCACAATTACTCGGGAATGATTTTATGAAAATAGTCTTTTTCCCTACCAGGGCACATGTAGAAGTTACGTTTTTAAAATCTGCAAGTTGATATCATATTTGCCATGTTTTTCTTATTATATTGAATGATTTGTTGTTCCTGTGGCAACGCACGGTACTCACCTAGTTAGTAATAGTAAGATAAGATTTACACATAATGTCATTGTGTTAGATAATAATTAAGTACTTAAGTAATCACAAATGAACGAGAATATCCCTAACGGTAATCAATTTTAGTGCACCAACAGAAAATAACCGCCAAGTTACAAACAGCAAAGAAATTAAAAAATTTCTGACGGTGCACCGTCAAGAAATTTGATTTGTTGTTATTATAAGTAAACTAAAATATCCAATCAACTTTATTTGCATCTAAATCACCAGCATCTTTTATTATAGAAGTTGTTTAAATAATCATAAATTCCATCTACATATTTATGAATTATATCCACTTCCACAACTACTAATACTAAAACACTAACCTAAAGTAAACATGTAGATGATGTCTATGCATTTTAACTAAACATTATGACATATCTTAATTGATAGTTGTTGTAAGGACAATCATTTTAGAACTACTACACCACAACCACCCATAAAGTTCTCTGACAACAAGATTTAACATCTTGACAACGAGGGAGGATAGTATAAAGTGAAATTGGCTTTGGCCTCCTTCTATTTGGTAATATGTAGTAGAGTGGTCAAATGTGTAGAATTGTTTTCATTTTTATTGCCTATTTCCATGCCTAAAAATTTTTGTGCCAATTGCTCTTGAAATTCGGTAAATTTCTATATGATAAATTGATTTGTAGCTCTAATAAGTTTATAACATTTTTCAAATAATGAAGTTTGATGAAGACATTTCATATTAAATTATAGAGCTCAGTGAGATCTATAAATTTTACAACCTTTTCATATGAGATTATTTTGATATCCAAATATTTGTTAAGTTCTTATCTCCCACAAATAAAAAGAAAGAAACTAAGACTACCGTTTCATGCGTAAAAAAATTTCCGTCTGCCCCCCATGGTTTCATGCGATCCATCCCGCCGAAGCCTCCGGTACGATAGAGTACATGTAAGGAAATTAATAATCATGCATGGAATGGAAAGAAATAATCGTGCGCTCCATTGAAGGAAATAGTCTGCGGTTTCACCGTTTGCTTCTCCTCCGTCCGGTACGATAGAGTGCATGTAAGGAAATTAATGCATGCATGGAAAGAAGGAAATAATCCGCGGTCAATATTTTGGTTCTGACCGTGCGTCCGGCCATTTTAAAAAAGGAAAGAAAAAAATCTCCGTAATCTCATTCTCCTCCGCACGCCGGCAGTTTACCTTGTGCAGCTCCTTCGCTCGCCATATCGTCCTCGCCCGCATCCATCGCGTCGCATCGTCGCCTTCACCGTGCGCCGCGCGCCTCCTGCGCCTGCTCGCAACTAGGCATGCCGCCACCACCCGCGCGGCCACGGTGATCACGACGCCTTCCCTCGGTCGCACTTCCACCGCTCGCGCCCAGAAGGCAACAAGACCGCGCGGTCGATCTCACCGTGGCGTGTACGTTGTGATCTGTCATCTCGCTAGCTGCTCCTCCACGAGATCTCCTCCCGTTCCGGCCTCCCACTCTTGGCGGTGCAGATGTGGTGACCTAGCCCGGGGACAGAGCCGGGGTTGGGGTCACCGGTGGCGGCGGGACGTGGTGACCTAGCAAGATCACCGGCCGAGCAGGCGTCGCTCGATCTGGCGGCACAAGATCACTGCATACAGATCATCAGCTTCGTCCTCGCCTGCATCCACCGCGTCGCATCGTCGCCTTCACCGTACGCCGCGCGCCCGGCTCCTGCGCCTGCTCGCAACTAGGCATGCCGCCACCACCCGCGCGGCCACGGTGATCACGACGCCTTCCCTCGGTCGCACTTCCACCGCTCGCGCCCAGAAGGCAACAAGACCGCGCGGTCGATCTCACCGTGGCGTGTACGTTGCGATCTGTCATCTCGCTAGCTGCTCCTCCACGAGATCTCCTCCCGTTCCGGCCTCCGACTCTCGGCGGTGCAGACGTGGTGACCTAGCCTGCAGGACGGAGCCGGGGTTGGGGTCACTGGTGGCGGCAGGACGTGGTGACCTAGTGAAACATCCTCAATTTTCCACGAAGGAAAAATCCACAGAATGATATACAACAGTTGATAATCAATTCCATACATCGAATTCTGAGAATACAGAGTACAAATAGAAGGGTTTACATTAATAATTACAACGCCGCACCGGCGTAAACAAAATATATCTAACATCCGGAACAGCTTGCGAAGGTGGAAGAAAACGCGAAGCGGCTTCAAACTCCAACTTGAGCGCAGCACGAGACCTTCTAATCCTTTCAATCCTAACATCACAGAAAACGCACACCGCGGATGTGTGCGAGGCCATGGTCGCACCGAATGAGCTTTAGTGGAAAAGAGAACATAAAGGGATCTCGCGATCCTATATTTGGCTGTGGTTTGCATCCTAGCGCATGCGAAGTAGCCACAAGTATAATATAATAATAATAATAATCAAGTTTAACACATTCCCAAATCCCACACACACAACCATCCACCATCCCATCCATCCCATCCACACATCACCACACCCCACACACCACCCACCATACCCCACCACGCTTCACGTGGCCGGCAAGACGACTCCCTCTCGTCAGGCCTCATCGACCCGCAGCCTCCCAGGCTCACGGTCGGATGTAACATACCCATATCCCAAGAAAGGCAGAAGACTCCTCTCCTAGTCAAGTAAGCATCACACGGGACTGGTCCATAGCCGACGAGTCAGCTATGTATCGATCGATCAACCATACACTCTGCAGAGGTTTCACTATTCCACAAGATAGCCATCATCGATGCGCGCACATCTAGGCGAGATATCGATCGCCATAAGCCTAGAGCGAATACCATCCTGCCACTCGACCACGGCCGCCGAGACCGTGAGACATAGTACCAGGCCTCGGGGTCACTATGTTGGTTAAGGAGGGTGTGAGCACTCTCGGCCCGTACCTCCCGACACATCCGCTTACTCCGCACGGTAATGGCATTCGTTCTACCAAATGGTTAGACCGTCTCCCTTCCCATTAGAGAGCGAGTGGAAAGTAAGCGTCCAATGATCCGGTCACTAGCCCTCAAGTCCTTAGGCATTGGCCGGACAACGATGTCTCCCCCGTATGGGCTAATCTTTACCGTGCTTTGCCACGGCACCCCCTTTCCAAGGCTCCACCCCAAGGAGCTCACACCAAGGACACCTCAATCCAAACCGGTTACCCGCCACAGGTACTCACAAAGCGGGGATACCCGGGCCGTATCCCTCGGCAAGACTCGCCGAAGCTCGTCGTAATCCCCGCCCGGCCGACTCAACCCTCACCACACACCCAAGACTCACGCAAAGACACCGCTCATCACCATAACCACAAGTCCGGCATCCCAAGCCAAACCATTCCCGGGGTTCACCACCCGCACCACATATACAATGCGAAGTGGAGTTATAATAAGTATGGTGATAATAAATGCAAGCACGCGAAGGGCGGTAATATATAAGTGCGAGCGCAAGGCCGGGTAACATGATAAAAGGGCTTCGAACAAGGTAAATATAGCTCGTGCAATATCATGCATCATATACTAGCAAAGGAATAAATATAAAGCGCTAGCAGTTCTAAACATGCAATGTCTAATAGGATTCTCTAAAATAAAGGTGCTGCCATGACACCTGCGATGTCGAGGAAGTAGTGGTACGAATCCGACAGTAGGGGTACAAGTCCGTCTGTAGTGGTACAAGTCCTCCTCCGTAGTCGTTCGGCAGGTTCACGCCCTCGAGTTCGTAGTCTCCATCCTCAGATCGTTCCTCGCCCGAATCGACTCTGAAACCGAAACGTAATAGTCGCGTTAGCGACTCCTATAGAAGCCACAAAGAAGCAAATCAAATATAGAAGAACCAAATGCACTCAAACATAGTCCCATCGCGTTGGTCTCGATTTTAGATGAATTTACATATAAAGATCACATTTTTCGGAGCTCGTATGAATAAGTTATGAATTTCGAAAGTTTATACAATATTCTGAAAAAGATAAATAGATGATTTATAATAGGCCGACACGTGGCAGCACGTCATTACGCCACGTGGCAGACTGACGTGGCTGCTGATGTGGCACTGACAAGTGGGTCCCGCGGTGACGTCATCGCTGACGTCAGCGTTGACTAGGTCAACCCTAAATGGGCCGGTAATGGGCCTAGATGGGCTGCCAATGGGCCGACTGGGCTGGACTTGGGCCGGGCTCGGCCCGCCACGTGGCTGTCTCTGGCTGCGCCACGTCGGCGTTGGATCCGGGCCGGGCTTTGGTCCATGGCGTTAGTTTCGTCGGTTGGCTCACGGTGCACCAGTAGATGTCGGTCTATAGACCACCACATGGTCTATGGTGCACCGGGACCATTCATCGTTTCGCCCTAACGGTGCTTGTGGACCAGGTCCGCGGGGTCGTCATCCGGTGGGGCTCGGGTTCACGCGCTAGGTCTACGGTGGGCAGGGTCACGTGGGTCCCGGGGTTCGGGACATGGTTCACGTGGACCACGTCCACGGCTTCTCCTCCAGTACCACCTCATCCCCTTCTCTCCTCCTTCTCCCAATCCTCTCTCTGCTCACCGGGACGACGGCACGCCGGTGGCGGCACGGCGGCGCGCCTTGGCGCCGTGGTGATGCTCAGTCCACACCGGCGAGCGCTCCGGCTCCGCGGAGGATTGGCGAGCACAGCAGGGACATCATCGTGGGCCGCGCAGAGCACGGCAGAGCTTGTCCGCGTCCATGGCGGCACAGCCGCGGCGGCGCGTAGCAACACGGAGCAAACGCAGGCTTTTCCTCCCAATTGGTGTAGGGGTCCGTCGATTGGCAGCACAGGGGTTCTTCTTGGCTTGCCGGCGACGACCAAATGACCCGGCGGCGCACGGCACGCGGCGGCGGCACGCGGCAGCGCACGGCGAGCATGGCGGCGCACGGCAAGACGTCGAAAACGGCCACCAAGGGCCTCATCATCACCACCGGGGATGCCGCGGCGTGCAGCGGCCCGCGGCGCGGCTCGACGGCGCAGCCTCGACGGGCGAGGCGGCCGGAGCCGGCCGGCGCAAGGTGCGCCACCGTGGCGCTCCCAGAGCGCCCCGTGCGGACTCTTCTCCGGTGGGAGAAAGGGGATGGTGTTCCCGCGGCTACCTCCTCCCGCTGGTGTGCGCATGGGGTGCGCCCCCACCGCGGTGGTTGAGTAGCCGGGGTCCAGCGTGTCTGAGGGGTTTTCTTGCCGGAAACGGCGGCGCACCGTGGCATGGGCTGGCCACGGCGGCGGGCATGGCGGGCAAGTCCGCCGGCATGGTGGCGCCGGCTTTCCAGGGGCTTGGGTCGGTCGGTGCTCGTGGGTGCGTGTGTGCCATGAGGTCGGGAACGACCTTGGCCTACGCGCTCGTGGGAGCGCCATGGCCGGAAGCAAGGTCGAGATTGGCAAAGAAGCTCATGGCGGCGTACCGGCGTGGTAGAGGAAGAAGGGGCTCGGGGCAGCGCGGTGAGGGTGATGCCGAGGCGCAGCTTCTCGTGATTCGGCTTCTCGGCATCAGCGGCTCCTCCTCCTCTTCCGCGTCCTTCTTGCCCCGGTCCGGCGACGGCGCTCCGGTGACTCCGACTTCTCCTTCTTCTTATTTCCCTGTCTCCTACTTCTCCTTCTTCGACTTGGGTGAGCGAGGGCTGGTGGGGTGGTTGCAATTCACCAGCGGCGGCGGCGGCTGGGGAAAGCTCTAGGGCTCCATGTCCGGGGCTTGGCTTTTATAGCCGGGCGGCGAAGATCGACGTCGAGGCGGACGGTGGCTGGTGGCGCTGCGCGATCAAGTGGCTGTAGAGGCTCGAGCTGTCGCTGTCGATCGCGCGGTGGGGTACGGTGGTCAGTGGCAGGAGCGTGGTTGCCTTCGCGGCCAAGGAGTAGTGGAGGATAGGGGCGACAGGAGCAGGTGATCGGGCGCGCGCAGGAGGTAAAGTGCTCGCGGCCGCGGGCGTCTTGCACCCGCGCTGTCGGACTCCTGTCGGCCCGGCTGGCGTCGTTCACGGTCGTTGATGCACTGTAGGCGCGGATCGGGCGGTGGCAGCTGGTTGCGTGAGGAATCCGCGGGCGCGGAGGCGAGTACGACGTGCTCTGCTTTTTCCCGTTCGCGTGTGAGGCAGAGAGGAGAGGGAAGGGGAAAGGTATGACACGTGGGGTCCACTGTGGGGTCCGGTTGTTAGTGGCTGCGTCGCTTGTCTGTCTTCCAGCTGGGACGGGCCGGTGGTGTTGGGCCAGCAAGAAAGAAAAGGAGAAGGATAGGAAGTGGGCCGGCGAAAATAGAAGACAGAAGTGGGCCGGCGGCTTGGTTTGCTGGAAAAAGAAAAGGAGGAAGGAAAAATAAATGGGCCGGATGGCCATCTTTGCCGGGTCTGTTCGGTCGAAATGGAGAAGAAGGAAGAGTGGTTTGGCAGGCCGGGCTGGAGTCATGGGCCAAAGAGGAGAAAGAGAGAAGTCAGGCCGGCTGGGTCGGGCCACCAAGCAGTGGCAGGCCGGAATGGCCTTTGCCATTTCTCCTTCTATTTCTTTTCCTTTTTCTTTACTGTTTTCTTTTGTAATTATATTTAGACTCTATGCACTTGAGTGAGGCATAGATAACCTTGCACATTTCTTCATGGTGGTCATAGTTTGATCATAGGCTTGTGGGGATATAAGTCCCATAATGGTACATTTATTTATTATATAAATAAATGTTTATATGCATGTGTTGGTTTGTTTAAGCAATACAAAAATCCAAATAAAAGCCGAATCAAGAACATTGAGAGTGATCCTCGTAGGTAACACATAGATGTTATGATGCTTAACTAATTTTAGGATCTATCACGTGTTCCACTAGTGCTTCCCTATAGTGGTATGGTACCCATTTGGGTGGCATGTGTAACTTGTCGAAGACAATGGCTTATGAAGTGGTGAGGTGTAATGCTATGTTGAATCCAACATGCGACCATGGGTAGGCTTCTATGTGGCATATTGTTCCCTCTAGAGTTAGCACTAGATACTCTATCTAGGTTGGCTAGGCATCTAGATTACGGGTGGACAATTAGGTAGTTATACCTTAGTCTAACTGCTAAGCATACTCCAAATAATTCTATGGCGACGTGAGGGTTCACTAGGTTATAGGCATGGGGTTAGGGCACGTCCCTCTAATTTGGCATAGCCAGTGGGTTTTCTCACTAGGGTGGTCTAGTGGGGTCTATCCATCAGAGTGGTTAGCTAGCTAGTCAAACTGAGGTAGGCAGCTCCTATTATCGACGTATGTAGTTAAGCAACTACATTCTTGGGGGTAGAGGTACTTACATGGATTAGCATGGTGCTACTAGGGTCAAGTAGTTGACTACCGAGATGGGGATAGCATCCTTGACTATGACCTATGGTTTAAGCTCAAAACTTCTCATAGGTGGGGTCGAGGCCATGGGTCTAGGGTACTATGTCAGGGGTTGGTGTGGTAACACTAACCACTGGTTAGTTCTAGTTAGGCTGTAGTCGATCGTAGGGTTTATACTATAGGCAGGTGTACATGTATACACATTACACCTAGGTGACATCGCTACTAAATCTAGCATAGGATTACTAGGGTCTAGGTTCATATCCTAGGAGCTATCACTAGGGCATACTGCATTGAGTGGTTGGTCATGGACTCTCATCCTTAAGTATAGGGGGTTTCCCTAAGGTCCTAATCACATGTGGCTTAAGGACTATATTAAGACACATGTGATGTTGTTGCATCGCAATGCTTAACAACTAAACAAAGGTACTTTGTATGCGAACTAATAGGGTTTCGTACATGACAGGCAACAAACAAAGGTTTATTTAGAAAAAATTTTGTAGTTCGGATTTTTGGGATGTTACACCTAGCAAGATCACCGAAGCCGAGCAGGGCGTCGCTCTGATCTGGCGGCACAAGATCACTGCATACAGATCATCAGCTTCGTCCAGGTTTTCCTCACGTCTCTAAGTGTCTCTTTGTAGTAGTTCTTTTCTGCAATTTCTAGAGAGCATTCCATATTGTCAAGCTAATTCCCCGACGAGTGATTTCTTATCTTTTTTTAATGAATGCAGAATTAGCATGATTATTTTTTACTTTCCCACATGGATTGACATCGAGAATATTTTTAACATTACACGGGTAGTGTTGATGGACACACCAAGTTCAAACTGTGATCGAGTACCTTTGGATGACCTTACAAATACAACCCATTGAGATATATAAACTTTTACAACATCTCTACATGTTTTGTGTTCATTTGTTTGCAACTCCTCACCAAAATTCATTGAAGTGAATCATAACCAACCGGAATTGGTGCAACTAGACGGGGATCATAAAGAGAAGAAGAGGCAGAGGGATAGAGAACAGTATGCAACAATGTCTGATAAACAGAGGGCACTATGAAATAAAAGACAACGTGAATTGTATGCGACCAAAAAGGCCACAAATATGCAACAAATGACTCCAAATGAGACTGTCCAGTCAATTACCGGTATCGTAATAAATATATTTCTTCCTCACATAAAACATCTTGAGACTGTTTGATACTTATTATATGAATTGATGTTTAGACGGTTCTGCTCCTTTAACCATTGAAGTTCCCGGTGATATTGATGACCGTTTAACAAATATGGATATGAACAATGTCCACGAATCGGGTATGCCCTTAGAATTATGGCTTTTGTTAATTACAAATAGAGTTTTAACACCATCGTAGCTGAAAGTGTTGTGTAAAGTTTATTATTATATAATTAAGACATTCAGACTGTACTTTTTTTATTAATATATAGGTGCTAGCAATGCATCTTTTTCCGTTGACAATATTGTCATGTGTCCAAAACAACGTAGAATTGAGCGAGATAGAGCACGAAGGGCTACAATGTCTCTTGAACAAAAAGCGCAAATGAACAAGAGGCAGCGTGAGTTGTATGTGGCACGAAATGCATCCAACAATGTTGCAAAAAAACTGCAAATGACTCCACAAGAGAAGATGTTGAAACGAAAAGAGATCAACAAAAAAAATACAACACGATGGTGAGGGAACACCGGGCCAACAATCTGCATCCGGACTCCATAGCCATGGAGAGCCTTCACTTCAGCCCTCAGCCTATTTTTCCTTCACCTCAATCGCCTAGAACGGGTTCACAATATATGGAACATACCCGAACCGATGGGCATGCCTAGAACGGGTCCAGAAGTAGAGACCCTGAATTGTCTCGACACATACCATACACAGGCATCGAGTGACTGCTGGAGACAGAAATGCCCTTTTATCGCGTCGCAATTGGGCTTCTGAAGAAAACATTGGGAGAAGTGCTAGAGGTTGTGCTGATGGAGAGTGCAATGAAACGAACGACCCGACTATGATGTGGATGTCGTATTTGAGGATGACAACGAAGATGATGAGGCCTGCTTTATCGCCGGACAAGGTACACCGTGATAGAGCCAAAACATTCATTCTTAAACTATTTTTCAATGCGTAACTGGTAGAATACGACGAGGATGGAACTGATGTTGAGCACAATGATGACATGGATAAGAAAGAGAACAGTGAGCCTGATGTCCCAGATCCATACGACCGGGTTTACGCTAATGTCCCATCAGAGTCGCACTTGTCGGTACTGAACTGTGTGCACTGCACTGCAAAGAAATTCGAGGATGAACCACCTGGATTCTGTTGTCGGGGTAAAAAGATTCAACTTTCAACTCCCGATACACCACCAGCGCTCATGAGGCTGTGGACAAGCTTTAGAGCGATGCTAGGCACTTTCGTGCAAACATCAGATATTTGGTGACACAATTGGTTGACACAATTGGTTGACCTATCAACTATTCAATTTGATTCATATTATGCTTTGAATTGTGCAATATAAGCAACCCTTGTTCATGTTAAAAATTTCAGGTTTCACATTAGAGCTGAACTCATTTGCACTGGTACCAATTGCACAAATGCTTCCTTGAAAGCACCATGGCCCACGTTGGTACTAAGTATGGTAACTAACGTTTAGCTAGTAGTGATGGTGCTCAAACGCTTACACTTGTCATGTTGATGCCAAACGTTTCGAGAACTTGTTGTTTTGGGTGATGGATGCTAAATCTTTGGATTCCTAATGTTTGTGATTGTTGATGCAAACACTAGGACATCTTTGAATGTATTGTGGTTCTGTCGGCATTAATTGGGTTATGTTAGAAACTAGCCATTATTAATGATTTGCAAAGGTAAATTGAATTTTCAATGTTCCAATTTTTTATTGCTATATATGTTATGATGTTTTGTTTTTAGGAATGATTTCGTAGGGATAGTTCCATTCCAATAGTGGCGGTGTGGTTGTGAGTTTGTGACGTGGAAGGTCTCGCGCTCAAGCCTTGAGTTTGAATCCTTGGAAAACATTTTGTTTCTGCCAGTGTTGCTCCATAGAAAAAATGATTCTCTCATTGGTGATTTCTACTTTTCCAGTTGGTTGATGCCGACAGAGAAGTTATCGTGCCGGGTATTAATTTTTCCGTCCGTCATGTATCGTCAGAGAATGAAATTGTTTTTGGCGGTTGGTCGTCACCATTTTTAAAATTTCTCTATTGCTTCACTTGTCTGTTTAATTATTTTATATCTACTGTCAAAGAAATTTATTTTAGTTTTTATGTCTCAGTGTTTCCTCGTCAGTGATTGCACCATCAAGGATTATCCTATTTCCAATAGTGGCTGTGTGGTTGCGAGATATGGAGGGTCTCACAACAAATCGCGGAACTTGCAACTTGCAATGCTACAGGCCCACAACCATGCGGTCACTGCTCGGGCATGAGAATTGGTTCTTCAAATTTTTGGCATGGTTTTATGATTTTTTTTTTTGAAAAAAAAATTCTTGTAGCGGCTGAAATTCAACTTTGAGGGTTCAGGGTGGTTAACATCCTATTGCCACAATCTGCTGGATAAGGGCAGTTTCGAGAACAATTCCCGGAAATATATTTCGGTCGTGTTTAAAAAAAAACTAATTAATTAGTAGTAGGGTGAGTCCACCCAAAGAGACTTTATGCTTGCATCATTGCATGCTACCCTAAACACAGTTCTCTAGAAAAAAAGACTTCACTCGTCGTCCACTCCAAATATACAAATAGAGCTCCGTACACCTCATGCGAAACTGATGCGTTGAGTAAACATGTAATTTGCATGGCTTAGCTTTCTAAATCCAAAAGAATGATACATTGTAACATGCCACATATATCTAAATATATAATAGTAGAGGGAGCATCATTTTGCCCATCTCACTATTAACCAACCACCGCTTCCCTCAAGGGAAGCTCAACGAGTCACTCTGCTCTGAAACATACTCTGCTCGATCTTGTCACATTTGTAGTTCGCAACAGAAGCTCAGCGGCCATGGCAGGCCGTCGTCCGAGCAGGAAAGGGAAGGAGCCAGCTGCCGAATCCTCAGGTTCCGGGTCAGTTGATTTCTCCGCTCCTAACAACTGGCCATTTCGATCTTTTTCCTTCTCCCCTGGGCTCAACTTATCAACTTTTGCGCCACAACATATTTGATTTGCATTTTATGGTTGATCTCTCACATGGGTTTTCACGTAGTAAGCCACCATATAGGCAAACAAGTACAAGGCGAAGATGAACTAGTTTATGGGAACTTCAGAACTCTTTAAGCTTTATATTATTAGATTAGAGTCTACCCAGTATCAAAACCCTCACAAAAAACTGAGTTGTGCGTAGGTTAGGATCGGATGAGCCAATTAGTATTCAAATTTCATGGATAAACACAAAATGTTCTACGACAAACAACAAAGGGAAAGAGAACACACTTGTTTAACCTTGTTCGTTTAACATATACAGAATGTACAGCAGTATTTATGTTATGCACTTCTCCATCAGCATATAAATTCATTCAATTATCATTGTACTCAACTTTCTTCTGTTGTATTCATTATCATTTCCGTCTTATTGTTTTCGATCTACTTTTGTGCTTCACATATCAAAAAAATTGAGTGAGACGTTTAACTATTAGATAATGGAACGTGAAACCAACTAATTATGTCAGCAACGATCATTGATAAAAAATGCCTTCAAAATTTTATAAAAATCACTAAATATATTACAGGAGACGCAGAAGGATGCATATCTACATATTAAATAGATTTGAAGCCCAAATCCTTTTGTATCTATGAGAAGAAAAAACAGGGAATGGATGCATAATGAACAATATGCTTTCGCTATTGTTTAAGTTTTTGCTTTTGTGTAATATACACACCACTCAATACAGAGTTAAGATTCTCTTGAAATTCTGTCGAGATATGGAAACTCCCATCAACTACTTCATTTGTTGTCGTGACTTCTATTCCAATCTGAACTGAAGGCTTTTGAGAGAAACTAAGTGCATTCACACCATGCATCATTCATTGCATATATCATGCTTTAGAAGAAAACCTTGCATGTGGATGGATATACACATTCTTCTGTTCCACAGAGTGATTGCTATCTCTTGCTTCTAATGTTATCATGATACCACAGCCTTTGTGTATGTGTTAATTATCTTGTGATGTGCACATTGCAGGCATCCAATGGCTGGTGACCAGGGCAACCTTCCAGTAAGTTAAGCAAATCGGTGAACATATACATCAAATCATGCATCTATACACAAGCATACTTATCAAATATTGTTTGATTTCCTTTCGTAGATCGTGATAACTGAACAAGGCTGCACGCTGACCGTCCAGAGCAACAGGATTCCAGAGACACTGTTGCACCAAGCTGTGTGCGAAAGCAGACGCTGCGTTGCTTTGAACAAGACACTACAAGATGCTTACAATATGCACAACACGCTGGTACAGTGTGATCACCGAAACATGCTGAACCCAATCGGTGTTTGGACGGACCCAAGCGACGCCAAGCAAGCATACATTGCTGTCACGTCTGTTGACACTTAATTGCCTTGCCAAGGAACAGCTGTTTTGCGTAGAGGGGGGGAATCTACGTGGCTTTACTGCACTAGGGTTCAGTGTGTTTAGGTATGTAAATAGCTATATATCATTGCACATTACAAGTTATTACCCTTTCACTCTACATAGTAGCTCTCTGATGGAAGTTAACACAAAAATTGATTGATTTTCAGAGGCATCTTCGACGCAATTCAATATGTGAATAGCAGGTACGAGGGAGGGGCTACATCCAGCGCGAGCAACAGTCCCCCGATTCCATTGTTTCCAATGATGCTGGAACCCAAAAACATTTTTGTCAAGATGATGGTGAACGGCCAGGCTCGAGTAATGTTGGGAAATTTCAAAACTAAGCTGTCCGATACGTATGTTACAAGAACCAGAAGGGGTCGTCAAGGTAATACTATTACAGCTGATCCTTGGAAATCCATGTCTATTTTATCTGCAACATAGTAACTCACTCTATCCAAAAACATCCCATTTGAGTATTCAAATTTTGTCCTACAAGAATATTCTTGTAGCCTATATAGACAGATAGCTTGTAAGCCTGTTAATGTTTCCAGTAGCGTAGAATGCACCCTTTCAGGAGTACAGCAAACATACGGAATCACACTACAATAACTTGGGCTACCTTGCTTTGGGTCTCCTAAAATTTGAGAATGTAGAAGAATGGGAGTTAGATCAAAACATGTGGATTCTATGAGAGAATTTTATAATCCAACCACTAGATTCGCATAATCTAACTATCCACCATAGCAAACCTACTACCATTTGATCCAACCAACTAGAATCCATAGTGATGATTCAGGTTCCAAACATGCCCTTACAATCACTATCTAGAATCCAGATTTTCTTATAAAAACGGCATGACTTTTGGGATGGTGATGGTGCATTTTAGTGGGGTTTAGATAGAAACTAGCCATTAATAATGATCTGTAAAGGTAAATTGAATTTTCAAGTTCTTCAATCTGTGATGGCTATATATGTTATGATTCTTTCTTTCGGGAACAAATTTTGTGGGGTGGTGGGACGGCTTGTGTGTGTATGTTTTCTTGTGTGTGGGAAGGGGATATGGGGGTGGAGGTTTCAGTTTTTCTTGGTAGGGTAGGATTGACATGAAATTTCCATTTTGTGGTAGTGACGTTTAGTTTTTCATTGCACCATGGTACAAGTTCATGCAAAGTTCTCAAGAAGATCTAAGCTATTGGTGACATTATTTTTTGCATGTGCAAGATTTTCAAGAACAAATTATTGATTCTCGTTCATGAGATTCAGAAAATATAAACTAAGATTTACTTCGACATATGCTTTTGCCTTTGTCTCATAATTAAGATTGAATTTATTCTTGCTATTTTACAAAGAACAGAACATATGCACTAGTGTTGATGAAATTTTATTATAAATCTTAGAAACTGTACATATGATGTCTGCAGAATATGTGTAACTATCCCATTTTACCAAAAGATGGACCCTGGAATAGAATATTGTTAACCCTTTATAAATAATAACAAACAGTTAATATGTTTATTAATAAAGTAATGAGAAATCTAATAAACAAAATTTCCTCTCGATTGGCAGTACATAACTACATATTCAGTATGCAGATAGCAAGATCTAGAAAGGTTTCTCTGCTGGATGTTTGGAAAACTCATTTTAGAAAATTGTAACTGTTGTGTTCTGCATTTGAAATCACTGTTTCTTTTCTAAACGTTTCTGTTGTCCGTCCATATCTGGAGATAGTCGTTACAAGGGAAGACGTTGAAAAGGCACACTGGAAGGAAGTTGGACTCTGTCTCAAAACCCTGTTCGGCGAGAGCACGGAATACGTTGCTAGTAAGGAGTTGACTGAACTTGCTGATTTCTTGACAAAACAAGCAGTAACGTAAGTCAAGCACCGCTAGCAAATTGAAAGAAATATGTCACCCGTTATATATAAATTATTGTTCACTTGTTCTGTACCCATGGTGCAGATATGAAGCCCTGCTCTGGCAACCAGGTATTTGGGAAGCACGCACCAAGATGCAATTCATAAGGGAAATTTATTTTCTTCTCGACATGGAACGGCCTAGGGAAACAATTCCTTGGCAAAGTACACCAAGAGGAAAAATATTGATGAAGGAGGATGCTCTTGGCTTGCTTTCAATCATGAAGAAGTTTTCTGCTCCCCTGGATGCTAACGGCCTGGCAAAGACAATTAAGGAAGATAACTTGTTTGACTCTGTCATATTTCTCAGAAACAAAGTTATAGCTCATTTTAACGAAGAATACCCAAGGTTTAGCGGCTCCATGCAGGTAAGCAGCACGTTTAACTTTTTAGCTCATTTTAACAAAGTGCACGTTTATTCTAGGTACTACGTATACTACTTATATTTTTTTTTAGTTTTCCAGTTGCTTTAGACAATCTCTATATTAGAAAATAAACAGCACCTATAACTGGACAAACTATATATGCTAGCTTTGATCTTAGATCCTTTCTACTACACATAACTTTGAAATGTCAGCAGCATGGGGGAGCAAATTTGTGGACATTCACAATGTTACGTTTCTACTAATTGTGAATATGGAACAAATAGTTTCAAGGTCAAAATGGCATCTTAATTTGGAAAAAAACACTTCTACTGAGGGGGGTATACCTACTGAGACATTATTAGTTATGTTCTAGTTCTTTATGTTTTAGCTTCAAAGTTGCCTTTCTGTTTATAATTCTACAATAAGCTCATCTTTTTTTACATTGGTAAATGATATTACTTGATAGGGTGAAATTGGAACTTCAGTTGTCACAAGGGAGAGGTACATACAGAAGAGAAAGGATGACTACATGATAAATCTAGCTAGAACAATAAAGAAACTGGGGTGGATATCCGAGTCTCCAGTTTTACGTGGTAAGTTTTCCAGCCGGTTCAACACATACAATTTAGTTACAACTGCAGTGCTCTCCAATTTCAAAAGAACTACTCTAATTTAAGCTTTAATGCAGGTGAGAATGATTACATGGCAAGCTTCTCAAAAATGAAGATATGAGGAAACCCCTAAACGACCTTGAAGCAGCAGGAACCTAACATCCACAGCACTCGTCGGCCCTTTTATCTGTAACCTAATGTAGTATAGTTTATTTCAGACTCCGCATGACCATAATGTTGCGTTTTCAACTGGTGCAAAGTATTGCATTTAAGAACTAAACCAACATACTTTGTGTTGCTATATTTATAAACATAAGCTAAACAACTTTGAAAACTATTTGGTGACTTGCAAATTGGATCTTGTCTTATCGGTTCAACTTCAGTTTTGTTTCACTTTACTGTATAGGGGCAGCCCCAAAGTGAAGCAAGCATATGAAAGCTCACATGGCTCCGGTCACCCAGTGCACGTCTTGATTCTCGTTAGTGGCAGATAGTAACTTGCACACGCCCCGGCGCATAGGTGTTTTATGGTTTGATTTGTCTGATATTCACCATGTTCAATGTCCTCACTGACAGCTTTGATCTTAGAGCCCGTTTGTATCCCTTCATTTTTGGGAATTAAAATCTACATAATAAATTAGACTACTTAGTTTAAAATTCGAGATTCCCCAACTTCCAAAGTTCACAAATAAGTCAGAATGGGATTGAGAATTTTATACTCGCCAACTTAATTCCATTCATTTCGTATATATAGTCTAGCTCAAATATGTACCTTAAACTACAATGAATTCAATTCCAAGGATCTTTAGAGAAATTAACATAACAGGCATAGTGTGCTTATTCCCTAGTGCGGAGCAAGGGCGGCCGAGCAGCCAAGGCACGAGAAAGAAGAAGCTAGGAGGAAGAAGTGGAGATGGGGTTTGCTGAACTAGGGTGGCAAGGGGCACAAGCAATCTGCCACGACGATGAACATGGTGCAGGTGCAGACAGCTGGCGTGTGCAGGTGTAGTGTGTAGGCAGCCACACGAAACTCTCGAGGAGGGTAGTGTTAGCAACCTGGTACAAGATGCAGAGAGTAGGAAGGAATTAGGGGAAGAAGCAGTAGAATCTAGGGATCGAGAGGTTGAAGATGAAGGTGGACTCTCCAACTCTTGGTGGCAAATGTGATGGACACTTTCCAAATTTTGGAAGGTTTAAAATTGCAGGTTCAACAACCTTTCTTCCTTGAAGTTATTGTGACAATGTGCTGGGCGATTTGGGCTTCAAGAAATGACAAAATTTTCAGAGGCATTGACAACTCTTTACAGCGTTGCAAGGCGATTTTCCGTTTTGAATTTGCACAGGTTGTTCTGCGTGCAAAGCCTGATGTTCAGCCCTCTATGTATTCTTGGTTAGATGCTCTTGTGTAATTTTCTATGCTCTTGTGTAAGTTTCTTTATCTTTTTGTAACCCTCTTTGTCCCCTGAGTTTCCCAAGCGAAGACTGTTTTGTAACTGAACTTTGTACCAAGTTTTTTTAAATAAATTACCAGTAGGGGTAAAACCCCTCCTGATTCATCAAAAAAAAGATGAACAGTAGAGGAGCAGATGTTTGGGAGGAAGGGTTGATTGATTGATCCTCCCTGGCTGCTAGCTATTGGCATATGTAGTCTCCCATTCAGTGTCTAGACTAGCTCAAGGCCCAAGGTTTCTTCGGCGGCCACTATGGCTAGTTGCTAACATTCCCCTCTCCTTAACACTCAGCTTGCCCTCAAGCCGATGGAAAAGGATAGAACCTCCAGGATCCCAAGGAAACCGGCCGAAGACGTGTTTCTTCAATTCCTTCTTGGACAGTTGTCTTTCATTATCTTTGGGTAGTGCAGGTGGATGCATCAGATGCACACATAGTGATTCCCCACTGTTGGACTCCATGAGTTGCAACCTGTGGAACCCATGTATTGCACTGGCTTATGTGACAAGCTGGATATAAATAGTGATCATGAGGGACCAAATCTAGACAAGCAGACACTGAACTAAAACTGTGTGAAGCATTTGTATGCACAATGTTCCAGCACCAGATCATAGCTTCTGACTGCTGCCACTCATGCAAATGTGCATATCTGCATATGGCTATTGCAAGTGTAGTGTATCTTGTTGAAAAAATTTGACCAGAAATGGGTGGAGTGGATTATGAAGACAGTGCAAGGGGGTAAAGTGGCAATCAATGTGAATGGAGAACTTGGACAATAATTTAGAAGCTACAAAGGTCTGAGGCAGGGGGATCCATTGTCTCCCTTGTTGCTTAACCTAGTAGCAGATGCATTAGCAGAGTTGTTGAAAAAAGCTGGTGAAGGTGGTTTTATACATGGGGTGTGTGAACATCTGGTGGATGGGGGTCTGACTCATTTACAGTATGCAGATGATACTGTGCTATTCATCCAAAACACAGATGAAGACATTGCAAATCTTAAATTCTTACTGTTCTGCTATGAGGAGCTGTCAGGAATGAAGACTACATGAAGAGTGAAGTGTTCACAGTGGGCATGGATGAGTTTGAGAGTCAAAAAGTTGCAAATGCTTTCAATTGTAAACTGGGGGAGTTCCCAATGAAATACCTTGGGTTACCTACAAGCTACAGGAGGTTGAGTAAGGCTGAGTTGAGTGAGTCAGCTACCAAAATAGAAAAAAGACTCCAGACATGGAAGTGTGGCCATCTGTCTTCAGGGGGAAAAATATTCTAATCAACTCAAGTTTGTCAAGTATCCCAATGTATTCTATGGGGTTCTACTGGCTTAATGAGGGGACACACCAAAGATTTGACACAGCAAGGAGCAAATTCTTTTGGGAGGGGGCTGGTAACAAGTATGATAAGGTGGGATGCTCTAGACAAACCTAAGGATTTTGGGGGTCTAGGGTTCATTGATACTAGAGCAATGAATACTGCATTGTTGTGTAAATGGATATACAGATTGGAATCAAATGAAGACACTTTAGGACTGAAAATTCTGAGGAAAAAATATCTGAAAGGGAGGGGCTTCTGTCAAAGCAACTGTAGGCGGGCTTCACAATTCTGGCAAGGGTTGGTGGCTGTTAAAAGTTGGTATGAAAAAGGCATGGCTCATAGTGTGGGTTGTGGGAGACAAACAAGGTTCTGGGATGATGTTTGGATGGGGGAAGTACCTCTAAAGGTTCTGTTCCCTAGAATTTACAGGATCTGTCATGAGCAGTCTATCTCTGTGGCTGAAGCTGTTAACAAGAATTGGGGTTTCAATTTCAGGAGATCTTTTGGGGGGATGAAGTTCAGGAATGGACAGAGATGATGGAGCTAATGGAGGGGGTGAGGCTATCAGAGGATGAAGACAAAGTGATCTGGAAATTAGAAAACTCAGGAAAATTTTCAACAAGGAGCATGTATAGATTTATCACTGACCCGGGGGTGAGAGACACTAATATGATGGAGCTCTGGAATACCAAAATGCCACTGAAAGTTCAGAGTTTCATTTGGATGGCTTGGCATGATCGGCTCCAAACAGTGCAGCAGCTCAGGAAAAGGAACTGGGACAAAGCTACTGTCTGTAAATTCTGTGAAGCTGAGGAATCAGCTGATCACCTTCTCTTCCAGTGTCCTTTAGCTGTAGCGGTTTGGGCTTGGGTGAGAGATAGCTTGGGCTGGGAGAAAATCCCAACCTCAGTCACTGACTTTCAGAGTTTCATTGACAGCCATGGGAATAGAGGGGATAGGGGGAGACTTTGGTGGCTTTTGGGGCGGTTGGATGGGTGATTTGGAAGACCCGTAATGACTTAGTTCTCTCGACATTGTGATTAATTCGCCAAAACAGGTGGCCTTCGGTGTGGTGGGACTTCTGGAGCAATGGATGATCATGGACAGAAGGACAGGGAGCGGAAGGAGCAGTGGAAGGAAAAGCTCAAGATGGAACTGTCGACATGGTGATCAGCTACTAGGAAGAGAAGCGTAGAAATGTTCGAGCTCAGAATCAGCGCGCATAAGGAGTTTCTGGACTTTTGAGTCTGTTTGTTTTGGTTCTGTCCTTAGGGGGATCAGGGAGAGCGAGGAGGCGCTTTTTCTCTGTCGTTTTTGTTGGGGAGTTTAGTTTCTTGTTTGTGCTGCCAAGCGGCTTTTACCCTTGTAAGCTGGTATCCCCAGCGTAATACTCATGTTACCTTCGGCTTTCAATAGAAGTTGGGCACAATGTGCCTTTGGTCAAAAAAAAAAAAAAGTGTAGTGTATCTCACAAACCGAAACAATTTGTCAGACTGAAAGCTTCTGGTGACACCAAGCAACAATGGATCATGGATAATCAAGCTGGAAGCGGATCGCTGGATTCTTGCTGGTGCCGCCGGGCTGAGAGAGCTCTTGGAACGGTAGTGGGCCGATGACTTCCGGAGAAACAGAAGAACGTATATCTTTACAATGTAGTCCCACGTTGTAATTTTGATTTTGTTTTTGATTGTTCGGCCGGCAACGGCGTGCTGTAAAAAACTTTTATGCTTTTTATTCTCCTTCTAATACAAAGATACGCACCCTCTCGTGCGTATTCGAGAAAAAAAACAATGGATCATGGATAATACTTTCAGCTCCTGGATCCCATGCCAGTGGCCCTATGCTGTTGTGAACAACACTTGGGCCATAATCGGCATCAATGGAATGCGCCTCACTGAAACTAGAAGATAACTTGCACAGGATACATGCCACTATACTCAGATAGCAGTTGCTCTCAAGTTTCCCAACAGATGGTAGTAGTTGCAATACATATGGTAATGAACGACATTGGATATGGCATTTGCACTCAACTGAGAACAGCTCGCCTGATGGAAATGACACCCAAGGAGGCTTTGGCAGGATACTGCTAGCTAGAGTCAGTGATGTAGGTAATTGCACCAGAGCTGCATAACTGTCAAAAGATGGCCAAGGGGTTGGTCGGAGTTGGAGTGCATCAAAGCTGATATCAATGCAGAGCTTCATCTGAACAGATTGACCTTGTGCAGATGGCAGCCATGATTGAGAGCAAAGTAAACCATCACACTTCCACTATACATGCTCGTTAATCAGTGTACAGTTAGCCATGTTCACTGATAGCAAAATTTGTGAACCATTAAGAATTGCAAGTGCATCATAGTTTAAAGCTTCCACAGTTTCAGATGATTCTGTCAGAGAAAAATCATGGCCAGGCTTCTCACTGCAAGTCTGATCGCCTGCAAGCCAATCACTCAAGGGACATGCCGTATAGGGCCGTTCGTCATTGGACATCGTCATCTTAATAGCAAAATAGAACACGCGAGTTTCATAGGTGTCCTCTGCTTGTCGATGTTGATCCAATTCATCTATCTCACATCTCGGCTGTCGCTGGCAGGCCACGGGTGTGACACGGAGGCCGAGGACGTCCTTGATGTCGACGGGGAAGCACTGGACGGGCTTCTAGCCGATGTCGAGCGGTGTGTGCCGGTGGAGTTGAGGCCGCTCTCGATGTGGATCTGGCCGGTGGGCGTGAGCCCGGCGAAGATGACGTCGACGGGGGATTCTTCGGCCAGGAGCGGGTCATGGTCAGCGGGGGCGAACTCAACGGAGATGTCAATGCCGTCCACAACATCAACGACGTCCGACTCCATCAGGATGTAGGCAGGCTGCTTGAACAACCCATCCCAATTGTTGGAGACGATGGATCGCGCGAGTCATCACATCCGCCAAAGAGCCCGCCCCAGTTGTCGGTGACAATGTCGGCTTCAACGGCCACAACCTCGGAACAGAGACATCGCCTCCATCGAAGAGCCCGCCCCAGTTGTCGGCTCTGACGATTGAGACGACCTGGGTCAGAATGGGGGCGCCCCGGGTGGCCACCTACATGATGAACAACTTCCGAAGCCCGTCGAGGAGTTGAGTATCAGGAGAGATTCTATAGAGAAATTCATGGTGGTAGGAAGCAAGAATGGATGGAGCTGATATCAATTGTTAGCAATCTAGTACAGGATGCAAAGAGTAGAAAGGAATTAGGGGAAGAAGCCGTAGAATCTAGGGATCAAGAGGCTGGAGACGAACAGTAGAGGAACAGATGTTTCAGAAGGGGAAGAGCCGAAGAGCACATGATTGGGAAGAAGGGATAAACCTTTTGGGTTCTGACAATTGTTGATTGATTGATCTTCCCTCGCTACTATCGCTTGGCATATGGGCTCAAGGCCCAAGGTTTCTTCGACGGCCCAAGGCCCATGGTTTCTTCGACAAACCAACTATGGCTAGTTGCTAACAGGTAGGCGCGTCTGTGTTTCTCAAAAAAAATAATAATAATAAAAAAAAGGTAGGCGCAACTGTAACTGGGTATGTCACGTCTGCAGAAGCGAGCTGGCTGGGGCACCTGCAAGCCGGGCTTACTAAGCTGCAGGGCGACATGTGGAGAAGAAAGTTTGTATGTCAGGTGAATAGAACTGTTCTGTCCTTCCAACCAAACAATCCCCCGTCGTACCATGAACCTTACGTGGTGATTAAAGTAAGTAGAGCAGTAGTCGTGGATTCAGTCCAAAATGGGTTAGTAACTAAATCAGGTGACTTCTCCGAGATTACAAGCTACAGTAGAAAGGTTCACTCCTTATACAAGATTAACCTGTGTGATGTACATCAGTTGGCACTCATTAGCAAGATGTCCAGCAATCTATCGCATGATTTGCCAAAAAAAAATATAAGTTTTCTTCGTACAACTGCTTCAATCATATGTGGTTAAATCAGGTCTTGATCGAAGATGATCAAGTGATCTATCAGTTGGGGGCAGAGTGGCACCAGATACACTGCATCTCTCAACCATACCTGGATTTCGGTGCTCCACCCTTCAAAAACACCTGAACAGAAAGGGGGAACCATCAAAAGACTTGACACAAATGCAATAAATGAAACAAGTTGATGGAAGAGGACAATAAAGGCATATTTGCCAAACTGAATGAAACTCAACTCTAGCGAGAAAGGATTGGTAACCAACTACCACCACAAATACTCACGTCTGTCTGAACACAAGTACATAATTATCCCATCCCCAAATAACCACACCTCTCACTTTTCGAGGAGTTGACTTTTGAATGTTTCATTAGATTTATTTATAGAAACATTTGTATTTCCTAGCATATTTTTTATGAAACTATATTTTACTATTAATCTAATGATACATACTACACATTATAAACATAAGTGCCTTTTATATATTTGGCCAAAAAAAGTTTGACTTCCTGAAAATGATATGTGCAGTTATTTGGGATGAAGAGAGTATTGCATAGTTAAACTTTCAGAGGGCCTTTGTAAAGGGTATTACGTAATTAAAATATGTACTCCCATATTGCATGAGCATTTTAGACTCTATCCATAATATTCTCGTTCCTCCCATCCCCATTCCTGCAGTATATATCCCCCCCCTAGGGAAGTCCAGATCCAGGCATAGTTTTCCCTTTTGAATGATTGGGAGTGAGTTTAGGAGAGATTTCACGAGTTAGTTTGGGAAGATTTGGCTGGAGGCCCTATGTAAGCCAACCTACACTTAGTGATGAAATCAAGAAAAGAATTACCCTAAACCTTTGCTTCTCTTCAATCAACAATAGCAGCAGCTTAAAAAAAAAATAGGGAGCCAAGGGGCAAAACCTCGCTCCAATACCAGCGACTACTATGACCTTTGTAGTCAGGGCTCACCGTCTACTCCTTTGTTGCCACACCGGCGACATACCATCTTAGTAGGAGGTTCCAACCCCCCACCCCACCCACGCACCCCCACCACGCACACACGGCGATGCCACCATGCCAGGAGAAGATGACCTCAAGACGGCCCTGACCAACCTAATGTCACAACTCAAGGACCACACGTTAGCCCTTCTAATGGGTGAGAACCCACCCCGTTTCCAGCCCACCCCAAATTAAGTATATTTGTTTTAACTTACCGGCAACTCCGCCTATGTTGCATAGCCGGTCCCAAGCCCGGGTAAAGGAGGAGGGTTATGTTAGGCTTGGCGAGCCAACGTAAAAACTTAGCCACTCTTATGGAGATGAAACCCAAAAGAATCCCGTTGGGGCGTTACCCTCTTAGCGACGCGCTACACCGGAACCCGGGTGTGGTGTTAAATGAGCAAGGGCCAGGTCGTCATCCCCTTAGTGGCGCGTCGTATCGTGATCCGGGTACGATGACAAATGAGCAAGGGTCGGGTCGTCGCAACCTTAGTGGCGCGCTGCATCTTCGCCCGGGTGTAGTGATAAATGAGCAAGGGTCTTCGCACTTCCCTCGACGGGTGCGAAGGGTAAGGAAGCTAGCCGAGCCAACTAGGATTCGTCTAGGTAGCTGGAACGTAGGGTCCCTAACGGGTAAGTTGAGAGAGCTGGTCGACACAGCAATTAGGAGGCGTGTAAATATTCTATGCGTTCAGGAGACCAAATGGAAGGGCCAGAAGACGAAGGAGGTGGAGGGTACTGGCTTCAAACTTTGGTACACGGGGACAACATCGGGTAGGAATGGTGTAGGCATCTTGATCGATAGGAGCCTTAAGGAGGGGGTCGTTGATGTAAGGAGGCAAGGCGACTGGATTATCCTAGTCCGGTTGGTAGTTGGAGATGCGACTCTGAATGTGATCGGTGCCTATGCCCCTCGGGTAGGTCTTAGTGAAAGCACCAAAAACAGTTAGGGAAGATCTAGATAGCATGGTTAGTACCGTGCCTACCGGCGAAGCTCTTCATAGGAGGAGACCTCAACAGCCATGTGGGTGCGACTAGTGTAGGTTTTGAGCGGGTGCATGGGGGGTTCGGGAACGGTAGTAGGAATCAAGAGGGGAAGGATGTTTTGAATTTCGTGTTGGCCTACGACTTGTTGATAGCGAACACCCTCTTTAGGAAGAGGGAATCCCACCTAGTGACCTTTCGTAGTGGTCATCACTCGAGCCAAATCGACTTTATCCTTGCTAGGAGGGAGGATAGACGTGCTTGCTTAGATTGTAAGGAGTGTGTTGTCCCTCAACACAAGCTTGTGGTGGCGGACTTTCGCTTTCGGGTACGTGTCCTTCGGGACAAACGAGCCAAGATTGCGAGTACGAAGTGGTGGAAACTTAGAGGGGAAGCAGCGCAAACGTTTAAGGAAAGGATGCTAGGCGAGGGGCCTTGGGAAGAAGGAGAAGATGCAAACGACATGTGGCTAAAGATGGCAACATGTGTTCGGAAGGTGGCTTCAGAAGTGTTTGGCGTGAGTAGGGGAGGCAAGCGGGAAGCGAGAGACACCTAGTGGTGGAGTTACGACGTGCAAGGGGCTATTAGGGAGAAGGAGTGTTTTAGGCGCCTCCACCATGATAAGAGTGCAGCCAACATCGAGGGCTATAAAATAGCGAAGAGGGCTGCAAAGCGAGCTGTGAGTGTAGCAAAAGGTCAGGCGTATGATGACCTTTATCAGCGGCTAGGCACAAAGGAAGGGAAGAAGGACATTTATCGGATGGCTAGGATCCGCGAGAGGAAGACAAGGGACATCAACCAAATCAAATGCATCAAGGATGGGACTGACCAACTTCTGATGGAGAGAGTACTTCGACAAGTTGTTTAATGAGGAGAATGAGGGCCCAACCCTTGAGTTGGACGACTCCTTTGACGATACCAACAGACGCTTTGTGAGGAGAATCCAGGAGGCAGAGATCGGGGAGGCCTTGAAGAGGATGAAGGGAGGTAAAGCAATGGGCCCTGATGGTATCCCCATTGAGGTGTGGAGATGCTTGGGTGCGAGAGCGATAGTATGGTTAACTAAGCTTTTTAACCTTATTTTTCGGTCCAACAAGATGCCTGAAGAATGGAGGAGAAGCATATTGGTACCGATCTTCAAAAACAAGGGAGATGTTCAAAGTTGTACCAACTACCGTGGGATCAAGCTGATGAGCCATACGATGAAGCTTTGGGAGAGGGTTATCGAGCATCGCCTAAGAAGAGGGACAAAGGTAACCCAAAACCGGTTTGGGTTTATGCTGGGCAGTCGACCATGGAGGCGATTTTCTTAATACGGCAATTGATGGAGAGATACGGGGAGCAACGAGAAGGACTTGCACATGGTATTTATTGACCTCGAGAAGGCATATGACAAAGTTCCAAGAAATATCATGTGGTGGGCCTTGGAAAAGCACAAAGTCCCAACTAAATACATTACCCTTATTAAGGATATGTACAGGGATGCGGTGACGTGTGTCCGAACATGTGATGGCGACACCAATGACTTTCCAATTAAGATAGGACTACATCAGGGGTCCGCATTGAGCCCTTATCTATTTGCTTTGGTGATGGATGAGGTCACAAGAGACATACAAGGTGACGTGCCTTGGTGTATGCTCTTTGCTGATGATGTGGTGCTAGTTGACGAGAGTAGGGCAGGGGTTAATAGGAAGTTAGAATTATGGAGGCACACGTTAGAGTCGAAGGGTTTCAAACTTAGAAGGACCAAGACCGAGTACTTGAGGTGCGATTTCAGCACGACTAGGCATGATTTTTGGGTTGCCCTGTAACGTGTCTCTTCTGGGTTTCATCTCTAGCCTACCCCAACTTGCTTGGGATAAAAAGGCTATGTTGTTGTTGTTGTTGTTGTTGTTGTTTTAACTTACCGGCACACCCCACAAATTCATGTAATTAACCCACCCCATCCCATCCTAATCGCTTGCATCACCCAACCCAACCCACGACCCATGGAACGAATCTCGCAAGAGGACGTGCGGGAGGACCACGGCAGCGCTGCGCATTCGAACCCGCCCCAACCCATCTCAACCCGCATTCGTTGTTAACCCAACCCAACCCAACCCGCTAGACGCCGAAACCCGTTCTAACCCGTCCAAAGAAACCCAGGCTAGCACCCAACCCATAAACCCGTTTTACACCCGACCCATTAGCAGGCCTACCACACGTCCATCACCTCCCTCAATGCCAAGGCCAAGAACCATTCCCTGGCCATCCAATGTTTCGAGCAGAACCAGCCACCACCCACCCTAGGTGCTGACTCCTCTTCCAACCAATTCAGCACTGAGGAACACCACAATGATGGACGCCTAAGTTCCAGAAGATGGACTTCGCCAAGTACGACGACAAGGGCGGCCACCTGTTGTTCCTCAACCGTTGCGAGTCATACTTCTTTCAGCAACACATCATTTAGGAAAAGGTATGGATGGCCACCTACAACCGGCTCCACTCAGTTGTGGTATATGCAACTCCAACAGGACAAAAGCACTCCCAATTGGCATGGCTTCTCTGAGCTCCTCAATCCGCAGTTCAGACCTCTGCTTCACTCCAATCCCCTGGCTAAGCTGACGACATTCAAACGTACTAACCAGTAACCACTCCAACCCCCTGGGTGAGGTGATGGCATTCAAACGCACCGATTCAGTGGAAGAGTTCTAGGTACTTCCTGCGCCGACAAACCTCACCGAGGATCAACGTGTTCAGCTCTTCACGGCCGCCCTTCAACCTCAGGTCAACCTCGACATGGAGATCCTTAAAGACAAGACTCTCGTCATGGCCATGAACCTGGCGTGTAAGGCTGAGGTACGCAGGAGCTTTCGCCACCAGTTGTGCTTGTGCACCCATCACCAAGGGCCTCTTGGCAGCACCTGGGGGGCCCTTCCGTGTCGCCCCCTACACGCGCCCGACCCGTGCCCCCCAACGACGACAATCATTGTTGAGGGCTGCCAAGTGTACATGTCCCCCGGCGAGATGGAGGAACATCGTTGTCTCAGCTTCTGCTACAACTACAACAAGTTCGGCAAGGCCTGTCTGTTCTTGCTGGAGCTGGCTGGGGAGCCCACGGCAAATGACAACCCAATCATCTCCCTCCACGTGATCGCGTGTGTCTGCACCAGTGAAGTGACGGTCACCATGGGCGACGCCACCTTGCATGCACTGTAACCAACCGAATGTTTTGCGCGTGTAGATTGATAATGTCAATGGCCTCATGTGCAAGGAGGGACTACCGAGGACCACCATCGCCAGGCAGGGACCAGTAGTCAGCGGCAGCGGCAGACACCGAGGCATTGACGGCGGCAGCCTCAGCAGCTTCTTGTGGGCGAGAGTCTCACGAGCGCGAGCCACGACAGCAGCATCCTTACCGACTGCATTGGCGCACTGGAGGGCAACTGCGAGTGTGGCCTCGCCCTTGCAGTGCGGGCGTGAGCCGCCTCACACTCCTCTACGGTGCTCTCCACGCGCGCTTTCCTCCTCGATCAAGCATGCGCGCGCGTCTTCAGCGACACGAGCGTGCTGCGCTCCACCTCAGTGGGGTGGTAGTCATAAGGAAAGCACAGAGAGGCCAGAGATGGCATGCAAGAAGGATGAGAGCAATGGAAGAAAGAAGCCTAGACTCACGATACCATGAAAGCAATGGAATTGCATGGATAGAGTAGGAACCAATAGGCAGGGGAGCATGTATAGGCAAGAAGGACCGAGGGTCGGTTTATAGAAGTATGACCACCATTAAATCTCCCTAGCTAATATAATAGTAATCAATCTTAATCTATAATAACCATAATGGGTCAACAACCCATTCACCTATGTGGTTGTCTAACACAGCTTATAACAATGACTCGAGTCGACGCAGACCTAACACTCAGGCTTATTTTATTATTCTCAACCTGGAATGCATTAGGACTCTTTATTTTTGTAGCCTCCTGAACATAAGGTGGACACATCGGCACGCCGAAGCTGCACGTATATAGCCACCTAGATCCCATGGCGCAGTCCACACCGCACGAAAAAAGAACGCTTCCAATGGAGAACGGCGAGGACTGGTGCGCCTCACCAACCGTCGTCATGTAAACTCTAAGTTCGCTGCCCACGGGGGAAACAGCATGTCCGCCGCCCAAGGGGGGAACCTGCATGCCCAAGATCACCGACGCGGTGGACGAGATCGAGGTCTGTGTGGCGTTGCACAACTTGGAAGAGCTGTGAAGGGGTGCGGGCCTAAATCAGTTGCAGATCGCGCATCTCCCGGACCCGCCGACACCTAGCGGGCACTCTTCTTACTCAGCTCCCGTCCAATCTCCATCTTTGAATCTAGCATGGAGACAGTTGTCATCCCATAATCCGACAAGTGGCAGGGAAACATCGGTGGTCACCGGTGGTCACATTCAAGGGTATCTAGGCGCACCTAGAAAGACACCATCTGCTAAACGAGGTCGGACAGCGCCTTGGCAATGGGATCCAGCGACGGCGGCGATAGTGGCACCTTCAGCTGCTTGTCACCATCATCGGATGGCACCTCTGACACCAGATGTTATGGTGGCAGCTTAGGGTAGAGAGGGAGAGAGGGGGGCCGGCCAAGGACCTTGCCCACGGCCGAGCAAGAGATGAATAGCCTCCCTAGTTAACCACTCATTCATCTCTTCTTTCCTATTATTCCTTCAACCTTCCAAACTAACTAACCCAATTAGCTAACTAAGGCAAGACTGAACAGATTTGCCTCTAATTGAGCGTGGTTGTTAGCCACTAAGGTAGGCCCATGAAACACACCTCTAACAGTACGTATCTAAACCCAACTATGAAATATTTCATTATCTTGTTAACAACCAGATGGGCACAGAACATCAATATAACAAACACTGAACTTTTCATGTCATGGACCATTAAATACCAACCCTTTATTAAGAATGGCACAATGGTTCAATCCAAATATGGTTGCAGTTCTATCTATCCAGTAAAAGGAAGCTTCAAGTATAGTGCATCAGGATTAAGGTCACTGACCTTTTGAAGTGGATGCGCAAGTGCATCATAGTAGTAATGTTCATAGGGTCTTGTGGTCAGCCAAAACTGAATAGATGAAATAAGTAAATACACAAAAGAATACCAAGGAAATCATATGGATATTTGATTTCATACCTGTCGGAGATTTTCCTTCCACAAGTCAATTTTATGACTAACAACCTGTCATGTACATGATAAATAACTACAATTGTCAAAGTTCACAAAAGGGAAAAAAAAAACAGAAAGAATACATTGACCTTTTGGAGAGCCTACCATTTTAAATGCATCTTGCCAGGCAACATCCTTCATTTGCATGATTTTTTGACAATCCTAACATAAGTTGTAAAAGAATTGAGTTCAACTTATTTCTTAAAGTAGATGAGAAAATAATAAAGTAACAGAGCACACCATTATTCCTTGGATGACAAGACATCTGCCAACACACTGACCAGGGAAGACCATTTCATTGAATTTGTCTATCGAATCTGAAAACAATGTATTATTCTACAAAAAAAAAAGTTCATGGTTTCAAATATTTATTAATTGATGACAGAAAAAACATTAGCATACAGTAACAGTACTTCCTCCTTTTTCTTTTTGTATGTAAGGTGAGGTTTGATCTGGCACGGTCTCAAAGCCATACTTTGACCATTAGTACCTTTTATAACTTAACATGATTCGACATCAGATGGAAGTGTTTTAAAATACTAATGTAGTCAAAGGTAAACAAGTTTGAAAAAAAGAAATGGAGTAATAACAGTTTTACTAGTAAGAGAAGTACCCAATCCATCGTATCATCATTAACACTGAAGAAGCCTGCTGTGTCCAGCATTTTCAGCAAACTTCCAAGTTCATCCTTCATCTGAAAGGAGGTTGTCAGAACATTGAATTACTGTATATACTAGCCCATAGGGTCTGTGATGCTAAACATCCTGCTTTCTTATTCTTTATAGATTCCTTAGTCTAGTTTCATTGCCTCTCTTAGGCTTCTAGATTCTGCTGTTCGTTGTTTGCTTGTACAGCTGTGTGACTTGTACAGCTTCTTTTATTTTATTAATATAAAAGCTTACCGTGGGGCCTTCCCCTGCTGTACCATTTAAAAAAAAAAAATACAATATATATATATACTATACTCGAGAAGTTTATCAGACCAATCTGGTCTAATGTTGGAATTTGTAACTCTCCAAAACTTACAATGGACTCAAGGCATAAATTTGGATGCAATCATATAGGATCCTATGTTATTAGTCTTTTCAAAATATAAAAAACATAATTAGAATGTCATTGAAATATCATTAAGAAGAAATAACATATTTGTATGTTTTTTCCTTGAATATCGTTATTAAGAAAACTATATTTAGAATAAGTTTCCCTCAAATATCATAAAAATAAATTGAAGTAGACACTGAAATGGCACATGGACATACTCCCTTCATCCCTAGTTTCAAGTCAGCTAGGAAGACCTCTTTCTTAAATGAAAGGGAATGGGGGTTGGAAACTCGGAAAATCAAGTAAAATAACTGTCGTTTTTGGGTTCCGTGCCATAAGTTTGACAAGATTTGTAGAAAATGCATGCAACATTTATATCTCCAAATAAATTTATTATCAAAATAGATTCAATGGTCTATATAATGATATCAATATCATAAATACTAATATTTTTTCATATAAAATTAGTCAAAGTTATTTCTCGAAACAAGAACAACGGTTATACTCATACTGAGTGCCCAGACAGTTCAAAATCAATTGAGCATGGTGCCCTTATCCACCATGATTGTCACTTTGCCAGGATCTTTATGTCAAGTATGATATAGATCTAAGAAGCTTAGGTCAAAATTTGTCAATTTCTTAGTGGAAATTGTAAATTTGACATAGAATTCAACTACGTATGACACGCTCGATCAAAATTTTGACAAGTAGCTAGTTTTATTAATGGGGACTTGTAAGTTTGTCAGAATTCAACTAAGTGTTGGCATCAGGACACAGGTAAGTGGGAGATAACTTGGTTACTAGGCCTTGTATTGAAACTGAAAGTTGCAAGTCTGTAATGAATTGTACAAAGACTATCTCCCCTACACTTGCTCTTATAGGCTAAAGGGAGAAGCCTGGGATATTCTAACTACCACACTTGGTAGATGCCTTTTGATTACTTGGCAGCCAAGGGTCTTATCTTCTTGACAAAAGCAAAGATAGAATGCTAACTACTCCTAGGATAACCGGATGCAGGACCAACCACTTGTATCACTAAGGGCCCGTTTGGCCGGACTCCACCCACTACGGCTCTCGCACAGTGGAGGTACCATGGTGGAGCCCAGCAAAGCCACGAATGGGCAGCTCGTATGGCTCATCTCTTGTCGCAGGCAGAGCCGGAGCCATTTCTGGCAACACTACAGGGATGCATAGTGCGCTAGGATTCTGGGAGGCTGAGCTGGAGCCATGAGGAGCGGTGCCAAAAACTGCCTAGTATGTCATGCTCGACCAAAATTTGTCAAGCTTAGGCTGTTGGGGAAGGTGGCCAATTCGCTTTATATTTCAACACCCCCGGTCACGTGGAGGCTCCCTCAGGGAACGCAAAATAGGAGAGAGCAATAATTATTTTCATTTAATTGTGTAACCACGATTTGAACTTGAGAAAGCTTAAGCTGTTGGGGAAGGTGGGCAATTCACCTTATATTTTAACAAATTGCCAAAATATAATGGAAAACAAGTAGCTAGTTTTCATCATATAAGGTAAAAACAAAGACAAGGATATATAAAATATACCTCGTCATTCTTAAGGAGACATGTTATGCATTCAGAGTACAAGGATCTTTCAGCCTCCCATTCAACAATCTTAGCCCTTCGCTGTATAAGGATTAAAAATTTAAAAATATTTATGACACATCCTTCTTTTAAGAGATGAAAATAACTGTCTGAGTAAATAAAACCTTAAAGGACATGGAAATGAGATCATGCTCCAGTGTAGCAAATGGACCGTTCGCCAAATCATCGACAGCAAATTTATGGACAAAGTCATCCTACACATAATGGACACCAAACAATTAAAAAGTAGATCAAATCAAAAAAAAATTAAAAAGTAGATGTATTGGAGCCATACAGTGCAATGTTTCTAATAAATGGAAATTAATGTTTTGACCTTAGAACAATTGAACCCATTCAAACGATGATCCAGTATGCCTGAAGCCAAATGATGGTCAAACTCTTCATGCAAGCGTACTTGTTCTTCAATCTTAAAATACTGGAGAGAAGGTTAACTATTTAATATATGATATAAGCAATCACGAGTTGGCCAAATTAATTAACACATAAAGAGCACAAAACTTTCTATTGGTACTCACAAGAAAGCAATAAAACAAACGTATTAATATTTAGTAGCTATGAAAACAAAACTAACTTCACAAGTTGGAGACTAAAGGCCTATATGGATAGAGCTCTGTTTTAGTTCATTAAAATTGAAAATGCCAGAAAGAAAGAGATAAGCTATATCCAGCAGAATACTAACTACGATGCATATAAGAGCATTTCCATGTACTCCTTACGAGTTAAAAAAACTCCCTAATTTGTCTTCTTGGCGCCCAGATTTTGAGTTTAAGGAACCCAACTTTTACAGAGAGGAATAAATAGAACTTCCTGTTAAATTTGTTCACCTCTTTTAAGAAGCTTTTGGATGCTCTAATCCCTGTGCTAATGCTGAGCTAACTAAGATTAATCTGGGAGGATAAAAAAACTTGTTTATTGCACACATCAAAATGACTTTGAAGTAGTTTAGGCACAAAAGGTAAATTCTACAATTGTTTTCCCTATGCATTAAAAAAAACCTAGTAATGAAAGACAATGTAGCTTCAACCAAGAAGTGGTAAATTGGCAGAGATCAACATTATCACTTGTAATTTACATCCTGCTATATATTAGCTTATGGATCAATGCCAAGGCCAAGTCTGGTAGAGCACCCTGCTTCTAATTCTGTAAGTGATGCAACTAAGTGTCCGTATGAGAAACTCTATGGATGAAGTGATTCTATGCGAGAAGTGAATCAAGAGAACCTAATTTTTTCAGCCCCTAGCCACTTAGTTGATTTCAGAGATTCAGCCTAGAAGAATAACATCTCTGACAAAATGTCAAAGATCCTTCCTGAGTCAGGAGCTGCCCAGGGAGGTCTGCCAAACAAGCCCTTAGACCAAAGCCCCAAAATGCACTCTTCTTAAAAGGAATGCTTCTCAACTAAATAAATGAAAAGTTTGCAATCCCTTTGATGTAAGTCAAATAGTATCAATGAGTCAAATTTCATCCTTGGCAAAGGATGTTTAAAAGACAACAAGCCTTCTCAGAGGCCAAAGAAAATAAATAGAGGTCTATAATACTACCATGAAACATGATAAAATAACAATATTTCTGCCTAAGAACTGCACTAAACTCTGCAAATGAATCTATAGTTCATCTTATAATCGAATTGTTTTTTTTTTTGACCTAATTCAGCAAGGGAAACCCCAGCCTATTTTTTAAATTTGTTTTAACAATGCAGACCTGTTTATCTTCGCTCTCACGGGGAGTCGAACCCAGGTCTGTTGGGTGCAACTCAGGTGCTCTAACCACTAGGCTACAAACCCTTTCGCCTTATAATCGAATTGTTAGGCCATTACATCTAACACCCCGAGCTCCTACCTGTCTACCTTACAAGAGTGTTGTGATATGCTAAGGTTACATACATATGCTTCTGCGAGTCAAAGTCACCCCATACCATAATCTCCATACTATGTCACCAATATGACATTATAGTTTATGAAGTCACAAAGACATATAGTACTCAAAACCAAAACAGTTGACGAGGAGCAATCTAAAACCAGTGATAGTAATGGCATACCCCAAACTCTTCCTTCTTTCTCTTAATATACATACATGCATAAGGCTGTAAATGCTCCAAGAAATCATCCGGGTGTGGTTCCAGTGGCTGAAAATAGGAACCAGGCACGTTTAAACTGCCAAGCTCTAAAAGACAACAAGAAAAAAAAGTAACGAACAGACCTTAAACAAGACCCTCTTGTCTGCTAAGGCCAATTGGCAAGCTATTGTTTTCAGCAGTTCCTGGTGAGCCTAGAAAATGGGACGATTAATTAACTTGCAGCATAGAATCACAAACAGACAAAATAGGAAGACTTAAGGAAAACAGTAAAACATGAATATCCATGATACCTCACGTATCAAAGGATGAAATTGAGGTTCCCAATAAAACAATAATGAACGACGGAAAATCTGCAAGAATAAATATATCAAGACTGACCTTCATATTTTCAACTAAAATTAAGTATGACAGCACCGATACTTACATCAACCAGACTTGCTGGATTACATTGCACAAGATCAGACTGTGGCTCACAGTTTTCTAAAACACGCTTCAAAATGCTACCCCAAGAATCAGTATGCTGCAAGTGAAAAAGTTAAGATTGCATGTGTCCTGGATAGCTGCTGGAGTAAGGGCCTGCAGGCATTTTTTTAGGTTTCCTTTTGGAAGTATGCTTTTTGTGTTCTTCAGTATCCTGTGTTGGTGAATTGTGTTTTGAGGTGGTCTATTGTGAGTTGTGAGTTAACAGTTTTTCATGTTAGCCTCTTGAGGAATTAGTTGGACTGGCTTTCCTCCTTTGTATAATACAAAGATGAGCAGCTCTCCTGCACTGTTCAAGAAAACGAAGGATCGTGACAAATACCTTAACATATGGTTTAAGGGTGATAAGTCGGTTCAAATGTTGCGAGATCCAGTTGACACGTTTCCAGAAATATACAGCAGGCATCTTTCGCTTCAGAGAGAACAAAACACATCAGAAAATAGGACTCAGCTATGCGTCTGTGAAAACTGAATGGTACGCAGATGCTTACCTGTAACATACAAGTCATGGTATTCAAATAAGGATGCAAATAGCTGTCAATGCCATACATTGACTTAAATTCAGGTCTCAGATTCTCAAAAAGAATCTCATTGTCCAAATAATCATCCTGCAAGTGAGTAAATAATCATTATTAGCTAAAATTGCAGTTTTGTTAGAAAAATGCATCACTTGGGGAACTATAGGATTTCCTGCTTCCTCACATCCCCAAAACTTATGGTAAATAGGTGTAGACAACCATTTAAGCTTGAAGCAGTCCTATCTATTTTATATGAATTTGCTAGATTCATATAGAACATAGTCCTAGCTGACAAGTCAAAAGTCAATGTGTTAAGAAATAAATGACATTATTTGCAGAGTTGGTTTGCCACTAGGGGCGGAGCTACATGTTAGACACAAACTCAATTTGGGGCTAGAATTTTCATTTTCATTAGCCTTGCCACAACCATGGAAGGTTGGGGTACATGTATAGGATAGCTTCCTTGGTTCTTAAGAAAGGTTACAGCATATTCCAAGATGCTAAGCATATGCTAAAGTAAAGGTGCTAAAGCAAAGTAAAGAGAGAAGATGCTGACATAAGCATCCACTACCCCTAAGGCATCCTAAGCAAGACTTTATGCTTTCATTCTCCCCCTAAGGCTTGTGTGGTGCCTTCGGAGGAATTTGAGCCATCCCAATCTTGGTGCGCATTTCCACAGATCCGCCCAAGGGACTTAGTGAGGAAGTCCGCTAGCTGATCCTATGTGTTGATGTAGCTAGCCTTGATGCTCCCCTCATCCAGGCGGCACCGGATGAAGTAGTACTTGATGTGGATATGCTTGCTGCGCTCATGGAAGACGGTGTTCTTATTTTTCTTGCCCCCAGTTATGATGGGGTCAAGGTCGAGTCATGTTTGGTCATATGTGTTTAAACCATGAGTCTGTGTAATCTCCTCACTCATATCTGGTCCTCGTATGAGTGAGGATCCTGTTGGGAGACACCCCACCCCCCACCCGGCCCAATTTTTCATCTCTATAATACAATGAAACGCAGCTCTCCTGCGTTTTTTTTAAAAAAAATGATGGGATCTAGTAGTTTTGGTTGCCTTTGTCTAAACCCTGGGTATTCAGTACAACTGGCAGAGTGTTAGATTCAGGTTAAGCATTTGGTATGGAATGGTAACCGTTGTAGTTGAGTTGCTTTTGGGTAATAGAATTTGATTCGGCAGTGGTGGGAAAGAAATATGGCTAGAGCAGCAGAAGGGGATCAGGTTCAATAGATCAAATATGATACATGCAAGCAAGAGTTGAGAGGGAGAGATGCAGCAATACTTCACACAGCCACGGGAATAATCAGTGATTAAAGATCACAACAGATTACAGGAGATATGGAAGTAACAAAGTAACCACATATAGCTAGGTAGTTAGGGAAGTCAATGTTGGAGTATGTGTAACATTAGGCCCATGAGGCCCATGTAACCTACACTATATGGCAGCCCCTCTAGGGTTAGCCTGAGGGCAATAGAGTAATATTCCACAACATGGTATCAGCCTAACCTTTCTCCCTCCCGATCCCGTCCCGATCCAGCGCCGCCAGGCGCCGCCGGCCGGCTTCCTCCCGCCGCCGGGCATCTTCTCCCTCTTCCCTTCCTCCGCCTGGGCGCAGGGGCCGCCGTCCTTCTCCCCGCGCCGCCGCGCTCTGGCAGCCGGCGGGCGGCTCCGCCCCGGGCTTCGGCCCCCCGCTGGGTGGCCTCGCCCCTGGTCTCGGCCCTCTGCTGCCTAACACCGAGGCCAGCGGGTCGCGCCCCGCGTTGGCGCTCGCGGCAGAGGGCGAGGTCGCGGGCTCGGGCGGGGGCACTGTCCAGGGTGCGGATGCAGAGGATCCTGATGCCACCGTCGATCCAGATGCCACCGTCACCCCCTCCCCTCCCTTCCCCGGCGCGGGCAACCCTGCGGATGCAGCTGTCTACGCCGCCACCCTGGCTGCTGCTACCGCGGCCGGCTATGACCCGATTGCAGCGGCCAACTACGCCGCAGCTGCTGCTGCCGCCGTTGCAGCAGGGCTGGGGATGCCGGTCTCGTCCACCACTTCGTCCAGCGCCGCCCTCACTGCTGCAGGCATCTTCCCCAGTGCCACACCTGCCGCAGGAGGTGCAGCAGGGACCCTAGGGGGGACCTTCACCTTCCCTGAGCCGCCCCCACCGCCGGTCAGCCACTACGGTGCTCCTCGGCCCACCTCCAGCCTTGCTGCCGAGCTCGCTTCTGCCCGCGCAGCTGCTGCAGCAGGGCAGGACCGTGTCCGCGCCGCTGCCCTCGTGTGGCAGCGTGAGCGGGAAGCCGCCGACGCCCTGCCCGGGGCCACCTCCTCCGGCTCCGGCTCGACGGGGCACCGCACCTCCACCACCGTGGTGCTCCGGCACGACCCGGCCGACCCCCTCGTCCAGCACCTCCACTACCAGGCTGGGGGCGTCCAGAACATCGGGCTACTCATCCGGGTCGTCCTCGACCCCGTCGACCTCCTACGCCCGCCGGAGGGACCCGGATGGTCCTCGTCCTCCGCCGCTACGCCTTGGACGACCACGTCCTTGACGAGCCACCTGTCGTCCAGACTTCGTCGTGGCTCCGCCTCGACAGCATCGTCCTGTCCTGGATCCTCAACACGATCAACTCCGAGCTCCAGGACGTGCTCCGCAACACCCCCTCCGCTCACCAGGCCTGGCTGGCACTCGAGGGCCAGTTTCAGGGCAATGCTGAGGCCCGGGCCCTACAGCTCGACGTGCGTTTCCGCACCTTCGAGCAGGGTGACCTTGCGGTTGGGGAGTACTGTCGCAAGATGAAGGCGATGGCGGACTCCCTCGGCGACCTCGGCTGGCCTGTGGAGGACCGTGCCCTCGTCCTCCAGATCCTCCGCGGGGTCAGCGACCGCTACGCCCACCTCAGGTCGTTGATCGTTCGCCAGAAGCCTTTCCCCACCTACCTGCAGGTTCGCGACGACCTCCTCATGGAGGAGATCACTCTGGGGGGCCCAGGCGGATCCAGCTCCGCCGGGTCTCTCTCTACTGCTGCAGGGTCTTCGGCCTCCTCCACGGCTCTCGCCGCCACTCCACCGCCCCGTCCACCTGCCCCGTACACCCCACCTTTGGCCCCTCTTCCCACCGGGCCAAGCGGGGGTGGAGGGGGTCGCGGGCAGGGTGCTGGGGGTGGCCACGGTGGGGGTGGCAAGAAGAAGAAGGGCAAGGGCGGGGGTGGTGGTGGTGGGGGGGCAGGCCGTGGCGCTCCACAGCCGCCACGTCCACCAGTTGCCTGGCCCTCCTACAACAACCCCTGGTCCGGGCGCATCGCCATGTGGCCCTTCCAGGCTCCGGGTGGCGAGCCTCGTCCACCGGCCGCCATGTTCGCGGGAGCTCCTCCGACGTTCTACCCACCGGCGACCCCGTGGGGCACACCTTCCGGCGCCTCGCCGGGGCCGGCCGGTTGGAGTCAGGAGGCCCTGGCGCGCTCCTTCTCCACCTTGGGCTTGACACCTCCTGTCGGCCCAGAGTGGATCGCCGACTCGGGTGCCACGTACCACACCACCCCCGACTCCGGTATACTCTCGTCTGCTTCTCCTCCTTCTCCCTCACACCCTTCGTCTATCATGGTCGCCAATGGCTCGTGTCTTCCTGTCACGTCCGTGGGTACCGCCGGTACCCATGGCTCTTTTCGCCTTCATGATGTTCTTGTTGCACCCACAATGGTCCACAATCTTCTTTCTATTCGTCGTTTTACAGCTGACAACTCTTGTTCTGTGGAGTTTGACTCTTCGGTCTTACCGTGAAGGATTTGGCTACCCGGCGTCCTTCCGCTCCGATGTGACGCTCGGGCCCCCTTTACACTCTTCGCTTCCGGCCTCTTCGCCATCTTCGTCACTTGCTTTCGCCACCACTACCTCCTCTACTTGGCACCGGCGTCTCGGACACCCCGGACGTGATGCCCGACGCAGCCTCGCTCATAGCTCCGACATTCGTTGTACTCGAGTTCATGATGAGCAGCTGTGTCATGCGTGCTGCTTGGGCCGTCATGTTCGTCTTCCTTTTTCTAGTTCCTCTTCTCATGCGGCTCACATTTTTGACCTTGTACACCGCGACGTGTGGACACATCGCTGTACTCGCATTTCGGCTATAAATACTATCTTGTGGTGGTTGATGATTTTTCTCATTACTTGTGGACTTTTCCTTGCGTGCCAAGTCTCGATGCTTTCCCCGCGATTCATCACTTCTTCGCTTGGGTGTCTACGCAGTTCGGCCTCACCATCAAGGCCGTCCAGTGTGACAATGGTCGTGAGTTTGATAACTCCACCTCGCGTGGGTTCTTCCTCTCTCATGGTGTCCAGTTGCGCATGTCTTGCCCGTACACCTCCTCACAGAACGGCAAGGCTGAGCGCATGATTCGTACCATCAACGACACCATGCGCACGCTTCTTCTCCAGCCTCACTTCCGCTTTCGCTCGGCCGAGTGCCCGCACACGCCCACCTACCTCCTTAACCGCCTTCCTTCCGCCGCCCGTCCAGCTCCTACACCACACCACGCCCTCTTCGCACTCTCCTGGTCGATCACCTTAGGGTCTTCGGGTGTGCGTGCTACCCGAACACCACCGCCACCGCTCCCCACAAGCCGGCTCCTCGGTCCACCTTGTGTGTCTTCCTTGGGTACTCCCGTATCACAAGGGCTACCGGTGCTATGACCTCACCTCTCGTCGGGTTCTCATTTCTCGCCATGTGGTGTTCAACGAGTCTGTTTTCCCCTTCTCCACCCCTCCTCCTACCCCTTCCACTCCACAGGAGCTTGACATTTTCTCTGTGTTTCCCACTGACGCGGTGGTCGAGCCACCTTTCCAGTTGTCTCCTGCAGGTACTCCAGCACCGTGCTCCTCGCCGGAGCCGTGCCCCACCTCACCGGCGGCCAGTCTCTCTCCTAACCCTGCTCCTTGCTCGACCATGGAGGGGCCGAGTGGGGGTGGGGGTCTCGAGCCGCCGCCTCAGGAGCTACCGCAGGCGCCACCTGCGGCGTCTCCGGCGCCACGTGCGCCACCTCAGGAGCCACCGGCTCGCTTCGCCCAGCCGGTGCACGTCTACCACCGTCGTGCCCGGCCTGAGCCGCCACCACCTGCACCGCCGGTGGTGTCCTCTCCGCCGGGGACACCATCGCCGCCACCTCCGCCGCCGGGTGCCCGTGTCACCACACCGGTCTACCCCCCGCCGCTGCTTCACCGGGACCCTCGTCACACTCACCCTATGGTGACGAGGCAGGCGTCCCGCCCGCAGGCCCTCTCCACCACCGCCCGCGAGACGGGGATCTCTCCAAGCACCTCTTCCGTCCGCGAGGCCTTAGCGGACCCTCACTGGCGCCGTGCGATGGAAGAGGAGTACGCGGCACTCCTCGCCAACCAGACCTGGGATCTGGTGCCCCGTCCGCGAGGTGCCAACGTCGTCACCGGCAAGTGGATCTGGACCCACAAGCGCCGGGCTGATGGCACACTTGAGAGGTACAAGGCTCGGTGGGTACTCCGGGGTTTCACTCAGCGCCCTGGGGTTGACTATGATGAGACCTTCGGTCCGGTGGTGAAGCTCGCACGTCCGCACCGTGCTCTCCCCGGCTCACCCGCTCCCCGGCCCGTGCACCGCCCGGATGTGAAGAATGCTTTTCTTCATGGTCTTCTCACTGAGACAGTCTAGTGCAGTCAGCCAGCTGGGTTTGTTGACTCCTCCAGTTCTGAGATGGTCTGCCGGCTCAACAAGTCTCTATACGGCCTCAAGCAGGCTCCCCGGGCTTGGAACCACAGGTTCGCTGCTTTCCTCCTGACACTGGGGTTTGTGGAGGCCAGGTCAGACACGTCCCTGTACATCTATCACCATGGGGCCGAGATCGCGTACACCGCTTACTCTATGTGGATGACATAGTCCTTACATGTACCTCCCAAGTGAGTCACTTCTTCGCCGGATCATCACCTCTCTTCAGCAGGAGTTCGCGATGAAGGATTTGGGTGTGCTTCACCACTTTCTTGGGGTCACCGTTGAGCCTCATCCTGCTGGGCTTCTTCTTCACCAGCGTCAATATACTCTGGACATACTTGAGCGGGCTGGGATGACAGATTGCAACCCCTGTGCTACTCCAGTTGACACTCAGAGCAAGCTGTCAGAGGCCGAGGGCCCCCCAGTGACTGATCCTACGGCGTACCGCAGTCTTGCTGGTGCTCTTCAGTACCTCACCTTCACTCGGCCTGACATCACCTATGCAGTTCAACAGTTGTGCCTTCATATGCATGATCCTCGGGAGCCTCATCTCACTGCTCTCAAGCGACTCCTCCGGTACCTCCGCGGCACTGCTGATTATGGCCTGCTCCTGCATCGGCGGTCATCCTCTACAGAGCCGGTTGTCTACACTGACGCCGACTGGGCCGGCTGTCCAGACACTCGCCGGTCCACCTCTGGCTACGCCGTCTTTCTCGGAGGCAACCTGGTGTCCTGGTCCTCCAAGCGCCAGCAGGTGGCCTCCCGCTCCAGTGCTGAGTCCGAGTACCGCGCCGTCGCCAACGGTGTGGCTGAGGCTTCCTGGCTCCGGCAGCTCCTGGCCGAGCTCCATAGCCCCCTTCGCCGGGCCACGCTCGTCTACTGCGACAACGTCAGTGCGGTCTACCTCTCCACCAACCCCGTTCAACATCAGCGCACGAAGCATGTGGAGATCGACCTTCACTTCGTTCGTGATCGGGTGGCCATCGGCGAGGTGCGGGTCCTCCATGTACCGACCACCTCCCAGTTCGCCGACATCTTCACCAAGGGCCTCCCGTCGTCGACCTTCACCGACTTCCGCTCCAGCCTCAACATCACCAGTGGCTAGTTGTGGCTGTGGGGGGACATGTGTGTGTGCTCTTTCTTTTAGATGTCCAGTCTTGAAACTCCGCTGCGCCGGTAGTTCAGACTGCGGGGGAGTGTTGGAGTATGTGTAACATTAGGCCCATGAGGCCCATGTAACCTACACTATATGGCAGCCCCTCTAGGGTTAGCCTGAGGGCAATAGAGTAATATTCCACAACAGTCAATACTAACCAAAACATATAGAAATCACAAACAAGAATAGTGGAACAGGCTCCTTTTAGTGGAGGGGTGTTTTCAATGAAATAATTGGATCTTAATTACAAATTACTTTTACAATTGAATACTCCCTCGAAAAGGGTGCACTTCTCGCTTTTCAAGAAGTTAAAAAAAGTTTGAACAAATTTGTGAAAAAAGATACTAACATTTATGGTTCAGAATAAGTATCATTAGATTAATCATGGAATACATTTTCATAGTAAACCTATTTGGAGACATAATATTGATACTATTTTCCATAAACCTTGTCAAAGTAAAGAACAATGGACTTAGTTTCCAAACTAGGAGTGCACTCTGCTTGAGCCAGAGAGACTAGCTATAATTCAGTATATAAAAAGAATTTGGAGTAAGCATTTTAAAAGAATTACCAAGTTACCTTCAAGCAGTCATCCATTGCATCCACTTCTTTCAGCATATTCATATAGGTAGGAAGGTATCTTTCAAATTCTTCATTAAGCTAAGCAAGAACAAATTTATACGAAAAATGGTCACTTAAAAAAACAATGAACATAACCGTGCAAAATTTGAGGTACTAACAGTAAGAATCAAGAAATGAACCTCCCAATCCCATTTGGCACCCTCTGGGAAATCCTTGGGCACAGCACAAGAAGCACGCTGATAAAAATATTCCAATTCCTTAGCTAGCCAATCTTTAAAGCGGTCAGATACCCCTTCATTCACTATAACCTGATAAGAATAACATATACATATGATCAGGATTGAATTATAATGTTTGATGAAACAAGAATTCACATGGAAAAGGAGAAGGCATTACATTGCAGAAAAAAAAACAGATTGATGGCAACTTTGACATTTGAACCCTCATATTTCATTTTATTTTAGTTATTACACCTTTGATTTGCATTAAAATTCAAAATTACCCAAAGACTGTCTCCAACGAACGACCCATCATGTTATCCATATCCAAAATGCATGATGGGAGTACAAAAAATGCCCTCTAACAGAGTAGGCAAAGGGAAACCAATTTTGCCTCGTTGCTGAGAGGAGCACCGAAACTTTCTCTCTCTTCAACCCAAATCTGTGTCGTCGACGTGGCCCGTAGGAGACCGTGCAGATGGCGCCGAGTGGGGGGCAGCAGATGACGATGGTGGAGGCGGGCCCGCGACGGGGAGTCGCCGGCGCAGCGAGGCGGCACCATGGCGGGGCGCGGCCGGCGCTAACAAGTAGTCCTCGGGGACTCATCCTCGTCCTCGCCTCCGGGTGCCGGCGATGAACGAGCCACCACAGGCGGCCAGCACGGCCTTCGCCTCCAGCCCCGGCGAGCTGCGGCCGTGCAGATGGCACCGCTGTGTGAGCGGACCAGCCCCGGTGAGATGTGGAGCGCCTCAAGCTCCTCACCGACCCTGCTGGCGGCTTGCGCGGAGGCGGAGGGGAGGGGCGTCGCCGCCATGCGGCTCGAGCAGAGGGAGTGGGTGGCACCGCTGCGGAGTTTCTTTCGCGGCTGTGGAGGAGGATCTGGGATCTGGTGGTTGGGAGCGAAGCGAAGAGGGGCGGGTCGTGCATGCAATTTTTTCTTTTTTCTTTTAATTCAGGCGCATACACTTATGGATTGGCTGTTGGAGAAGCACACAATTGGGTGATGACTATTTTTACTGTACAACACTCAATTGGTGGGATGGGTCTTGCATTTGGCTATGTGCTGTTGGAGATAGCCTTATAGCCCATCAAGGCTAATCAGACTATATATAAGATAAAGCAGGCAACTGACAGGAACAGCATACAGGTTGGTTATTTTAGTATAGTAACACCTCTCCATGTCTTCTTTTTCCAAAATATACATCATTCTATCGTGTATCACTGTCCATCATATACGAGGCCACGGGTACCATTATCATTAATCAGTAAGGAAGTTTTGCCACCCAATCCTCCAGCACCCCTTCCTCTGCACAGCATGACACCCCTGACCTAGCTGTTGCCTCCTTTCAACTGGAACAACCATGGGCTGCCACTGCTATGAACTGTTATATTACCTCTTCATGCACTACACCTACTATTTGTGTCTCATTCTTCCCTCAATCCATGCACCAACTAGATGCGATCTAATTGGTCCATTTGTTAGTATTCAACCAAATAATTTAAATCAACAAGTAGCCTTGTCATTTTAGGAGAGAAATGACCTTGCAACCACCAATTCTCAGATAGAAACTTAAACAGACTTATCTAAGAGTAACTTAATTAGATTTAAGATACCAGACTGACAGTAATAAGTATAGAACATGACACTGAAACATCTCGTCTTAATTTGACCTTGAGATAGTGACCCTTGAAATTAGTATTGTTACAAGTACAGAATAGGAAGTACACCTGATAACTTACCTGACTATCTATGTACACTTCATAGATTTCCTGGCATAGACGAGTAATACTATTCCTGGCATCTTCTTTTCTGGTTGAATTTAATGAGCAACTAAGCTGTGATATTGCACTCTTGAAATCAACACCAAGTAGTAATATAGTAGTTGGGAGCATTTCATTAAGGATAAACTGGTTCAGCCTCGCATGCTTAGTAGCCCTTGCAAGATGGACCAATGAATAGCAAAATGGCAATGCATTCTCCACTGCTTGATAATCCACCAAACACCCAAACATGTACATACTAAACCTCCCGAAGCAGTTATGGAGTAAAAGACACCTACAAGTAATCACAAAGAAGAACTAAATAAATGTGTATTATCCACACTGAAAACACAAGTGAATATTTTCGTACCCGATGATAGAGCTGGAAGATATGGATTTCAAGTCTTGAACATCAGTCTTCATGCTAGTTTTAAATTGATAATTCAAAAGTGAAAGACTACTATTCAGATTTTCTGATGCTAAAACCCCAAGCAGTTCAGATACAGAACGAGTAAATTTAAGCAATGTCTCCTTTTCAAATTGGTTGACTATTTCTTCTGGTCCGCTGGGATTACCAAGATAAGCTGTAACTTTAGCACGGCCCTCATGAAGAAAACTGAACCATGCATAATAAAAGATCTCTTCACAGTAGCTAAATACAGGTTCCAACAACTCAACCATCCATTCATCCCAGCATTCATGAGGGCAATATTTAATCAATGGAATGAAGACAACTTGTATGAGCTTTCCCAAATGATTAAATTCCATTGATCTCAAATTTTCTGTGAGAACTTTGACAATAGATGGCCTGTCTAATAATCCATAGAATGCTCCCTTTACAGAAGCACATGAACAGATGACATTGTACCTGCAACAAACAATATTACATAAATAACTTGTGCTCAGATACATTAAGTATTAAACAAGCTTTTAATCATTTGGGATAGACTAAGAGTGCTTTATTTTGATGGCATTTAATAGTGTTTCCAAAAAAAATGCACTACATAATGTTATCCAAGAATAGATAAGCATGTATCTTGAAGAGATCATGGGAAAAAATTATAAAGTATTTTATTAGAAAAGAATAAAGGGAAGCCAATATCACTTCCCATGTAGGGTTGAGAATATTTTTTAAAGCAAATTGCATCTGTGTAGGCAATGAAAAGGTAGAAAGCAACTGCCAAACTGCTACAAAGAGCAAACCTACCCAGTCTCTCGAATTTCCTGTGACCATCTTTCTGCATTCTGCAGCATTTCTGCTTCATCACTTTGAAGCAGTTTACCATTCTCCAATATAAAACTTATGTCTTCGGCTGTAGCCGCTGATAGATCATAAGTATTTGGCTCCCTCCACAGCATTTGTATACAATTAAGAATCTGAAGCAAAAATGTTAAACTTAATAAATGCATAGTCACATTCAAAGATCACAAGCAACAATTAATACTAAGGTAAATTTTTCATATAAAGCGCCCCAAAATTCCCAGTGGTCAAGCCCATAGATCAGTGACAACAATGAGTTTTCTTCCAGCATACTTGTGAAATGTCCTTTAATCTAGTAGACTGGTTTTGCTGCAGTATGTCATTACTATCAGTGTAAGAACAAAGCATTGGAGATATACCCGCAAGATTAGGGGAAGCATCAACTTTGGAAGGGTAGATGAATACAAGTGATCAGCAGACACTAAAGAATGTCCTTCACAAGTTCCTGAGAACGCCACAATTCTGCCACCAAGCAAATTCTCGAATGATTTTACCAATGAATGAACAGTCCTCCTAAATTGGTCGTTGGCAAAAAGACCAGATATACAATATGTATAACGCATATATGTGTCCTCCCAGTCTGACTGGGTCCAAATTTTGTTCAAAGCGCTCAAAAGACCTGGAAGCAAATGCTCCACATCTTGAATCCTGAAAGACAACAGATAATGTAAGTTTTGCTCTAATATGAACAGCAGCAGTGATGAAACCGGATCAGATGCGAACAGATATTACGGATGAAGACGGGTAGTTGTTTCTTTCTGGGATTCAGAGTCAGACACAGTCATACAGATAGTGACGGATGCAGCAGATATTAATATCTATTCCATATACATATCAGAATCCAACTTTGACTATTCGGATTCGGGTATGGTACGGATATTAAATGTTCAAATTCATATATGGATAACCCATGTAGTTTTTAAACCCTTTAGGGATGGATGGATTTGGCAAATATCTGTCCCATTTTTTATCCCTAAACGGCAGTGGTAAACACCATAACATAGTGCAACTAAGGTTATGAATAAGACATAAAAGGTGTAATTATCAAAATACCTAGGAAAGGACGTCACATTGACAAATACTTCAGATAGGATATTGTGCTCCAAAAGAAGCAGCTGGCTTTTTTCTTGATGGCATGACATTGTTCCCACAATACCCTGCACCATGAAAAATTCCTTTGACTCAGCAGCAATCAAGGAGAATTATCTATCTATAGAGCTACGGCAGCTATATGTCTTGAAAGCAAAAGGGAGAGTTGTGTGCCAAAGGCAATCTATAGAAAATTAGTTAGTGCCCAAATCTATGGGGTTCCTTCATTCTGTTTTCCCTGATAGTCTGAATGTGTGTGGGTGGATGGTGGTCCCTCTGTTCCAAAATGTATGTCAATTTAGTTTTCTCCTATGTCAAACTTTTTCTATCTTTGACCAATTTTATAGAAAAAAGTAACATCTACAGTACCAAATAAATGCAGACATTCAATGAAATTAACAAAGGTAATTTGATGTTGTAGATGTGGTGCATTTTTCTATAAACCTGGTCAGAGTTAGAAAGTCAAAACTAAAACAACCTACATTTCGAAACAGAAGGTGTAGTATTTGGGGTTGGTTCCTCTCCACGACTGCGGTTAGGCCATCACAAGCCATGTCATGCTACAATTGCACAAGGTAAATACTACAATTATCCACATTGCTTCTTTATGTTTTCCAGTCCCATACCAACACTACCAGGGCTGCTGCCTCAACCAGTGAAACATATCCTGGTTGTTGTTTCTGCAATAAGTTAAAAAGTTCACCACAAACCATATTGTAATCTGTAGTTTCATCGGAAAAATTCACAAATATTTATTCAGAAACATATGAAAACCACTTGCTTTCTTCAAGAGGAAATTCAGAAACCGTGACACGAAAATTGAAGGCATAATAAGAGAATGGGGGAAAATAATAGATATGCTTACCAGATTTCTTTCACTAACAAACTGAGTGGATCCTTCAGAAACATGAGTACTGATTTGATATTCTGGACTAAGGTTCAAACTCTTGGCTTCATTTCCGTAATAGGATTTTGTACCTAAACTCAGCCAAGAGATAGGCACTGAACCATGATGTGGAAAAGAGGTGTAATAAAGTCGGGGACAATGGATGAGATTATGGTTTAGTTTCTTTTGGTTCAAGGTAAAAGCGATATCATTTGATATAGGAAGTGAAGAACACAAATTGAAAGAAGGTTGCATTGTGGGCAGATCATGAAAATAAGGAAGAGCGAGAGATAGGCCTGGACTTTGAACATTTTGAGCCCAAGGACACAGTTCTGATGTCATATGAGTACTTGGAGGTGTCATTATAGAAGAGCCAGAGGAGGCTTGTGTAGCTCCTCTATCCTGATTCCATTCTCCACATGCTGAAAAAGAAAAGAATATAAGAATATGAGCACATGTATTTCACAATTTTGTAGCATATTATCTATAAATTTTGCCAGCCCATGTAACAAGGGTGTAGGCTGAGCTACATGGGCTGGCAGCAGGGCCCAGGCCCAAGCCGAGACCGGCCATATTTGCCCGTCTAACAGGTTTCATGATCATATGCACCCAGAGCTTTTATGTCATGTGGTTCCATGTATGTAGTAACTTCATGCAAAATGATGACATCTTACCTTGCTTCTGTTCCACAGAATAAGCAGTTGCGTTACTTGCAACAAAGGCAAGGACATCTTCTTCAGTTATGTGTGGAATGGAAAATAAATCCTGCACAATAATACTTTCATCTCTCAGAATAACAGAAAATTCAATACTCAATGCTGACCAAACTTTCTGTTTACATATTATTAAATAAAAACATGCCCAACAGGTCAGTTAATACACACAACCCACAACAGAAAAACTTAAATCACTGCAAAGAAATTTGCATCTTGTTTCTTCACGACATGTAAATGTTCGAAAAAAATACAACCACGTATCCAATATTCTATGTTCTCACTTGTTAAGGGTGTGTAGAAAATAGTGATATCTAGTTTGTGCTTTTTGGCCAAAAATCTGTTCGATTCCACAAATGAAAATTGATAGAAGATGTGAAAGCAAATCCAAACCTAACCTTCATATATGAAGGAAGAGAAGCTCCATCGGCAACTTGAGATATGTGAATGATGCATGAGCAGATTTGCAATCTTGCACACTGAGATTTCGAAGGGTCCTGAAACTCCAAAATACAGGTTAGGGAACTCAGAGACATGGGCTACCTAGTTTTAGAATGAAAAAAAAATACAGAAAAAGGGTTAAAATTAATGCATTACAAGCTTATAGACTTTCAACAACTTGAAGATGAGAAGATATAATACAGAATGAATCAAGATTCTCCCAATGACTGAACATGAGAGAATTAGGCTTACATGACAATCAACATTGATTGCTGACAATAGTTCTAAAAGCTTAGCCACAACCATGCCAACTGCGTCCGGGAAGTGTCTTAAAACAGGGCACAAAGCATCAAAATAGCGACCCAGGATAACAAGAAGCTTTGGTCCAGTCCAATTCAAAGATAGAAGTTGCAGAAGTAAACCTGATCACATGCAGACAATAAGACAGGTAGTGTGGAAGAATAACAACAACAAAAAAACGAAGAATGTGCAAGTTAGATTCACGGACCTTCAAATATCTTGTATATTCTCTGCGAAGGAAATTCCGCATCCAGACTGATTTTAGCTGTATCATCAAATATTGCACTGACAACAGTCTCAAGCCCTAGCTGCGCACTTTCAATAGCATCCAAATCCTAGCATACACATGCAGTAACCAAGATTTCTCATTTCTCAAATGTAAGTAAATTCTTGAGGACAGAAATAACATAACAAATTAAATCAGTAACACTTGGGCTATATATATGAAAAACCCAACCTTAGGGTATTTTGTTGCTGCTCTCACATCTCCAATAACACAATTAATTCTCTGTACAGCTCTCTTCGCAGCAATGATTGGCCGTTCATAAGCAATAGATCTGATGAGATCCAACTGGATATAGGAAGTAAGAAATTATACAGAGCAGATAAAAGACATAAAAACTTCTATAAGCATCTCTTTTATCTTATTATGGATTGATTATTGATAAAGATTAGTAGATATTTACTCTCCATTCCAAATTGTAAGACGTTTTGGCTCTTTTAGATACATAGCTCTTGATATGCACTTAGTTATACACTGTCTAGATACATAGTAAAAGCAATGTATCTAGAAAGGAAGCCAAAACATCTTACAATTTGGAATGGAAGGAACAATACACAACATGTGTGCAACAGTGAATTGCTGGATTGCAGGTTGATTGAAATGGTATGTGATACATTCTGAATTATTCAATTTTAAGAGGAAACAAGAAGCGCACCAGTAGAGAGCGGTACTGTATAAAGTCATTCTTTCCATGAAGCTCATCACTACATAGCTCCAACAACTCTGTAGATGTAACTGCAGATTTATTGAGTATTCGTTTGAATGAAATATCCAACATTCCATCACATATATCATCACTAACAAAAACCAATGCACCATTGTTCCCCTTCTGAGTTGAATTCCTGAGAGATGCAGGAGAAGCAACAGGCCCAGGATAAGGGACTACATATTCTTCTTTAGACAGCTCCTTTAGCACCATCTGTGCAAACAAGAATTTCATCAGATCAAGTCATGTCAATTTTATTAAGTAATGTGACAAAGAATCATACCAGCCAAAACTGCAAACACTGAAAATGAAGTGCAATCTTATCATGTTGGTAATATTCCAGCATCTGCAATGCAAAATTGAGAAAAAAAGAATTATGCCTACACACAAGTATAACACCATCAGTCCATCACACACACAGAGTGATGCGCAAGTGGGGCACGTTCCAACAAACATGCTGGCAGTAAGGTATCGTGTCAGTCGAGGTTATATTTTTGCACTATCATTACCCGAGCAAGCTAAAAATAATAATGCAATGTAAACTCATCTTGTCAGCACTGACCTGTCGAAAGAAATGGGTGGCCCTATTCCTGTCTTTAATAATAAATTGCATGTTGAAGGAACCCAGAGTAATCAAACACTCACAAATCCGCCCTGTAAAGTCAAGCAGGCATTCATCGAGAAGACCACAATGGGTTTTAGCACTGATCAAAAAATCTTTTGAAATGTTTATCAAGGTCCAGAAGACCAGGCTCATTATGGTGTCATAATCCTCTGTAGCATAAGGTGGTCTTCTTCTGAAAACAGTCACAGACACAACCATTTCAGAAAAAGAAGTGCATAAGTTGTTATGTTACAGGAAAACAGCATCCAATATAAATACAAACCTCTGACAGATGACCTTAAAAAAACGCAAAGCAAGAACTTGGGGATTGCTGAAATATAGGAAGGACTTGCATCTACAGAATTAAACATCATACGGTCATAACCGAGTTAAATAATCACTAAACAAGTTCAAAGCTGGAATGCTGACCGCTCAACTAAACCATATCTGGCAAGATGAACCACTGGAACCCACTCCGCATACGCAGTTGCAGCAAGCAAGCAAGCCGCTACTGTCAACCCATGCTTTTTGCTTGATGCAGTTAGCTGCTCAGTGTGTTTGGTAGGAACTGATCCACCATATTTCTCGAGCAACTACAATATGACATTAAGTAACGATGATGATTCACATTACACTAAGAAAATGTATCTTCGTGGAGAATCCTGAAACTACAAATGATGAAGATTAAATAATAAGAAAAAATAACTTACTGATGAAAGGATCACCATAATACTTGGCAGAGCCTCATCTAGGCCACATAAAATTGCTTCAGATTGACCACCTAAAATCAGAACCATTGATTTAATTAAGTAACTAAAACAATTGCAAGGTACATTACAAAAAAGCAGTAAAAAGATCACCTACCTTCTAAATCCACTGTACAGACAGTTCCAAAATCCGAAATCCACTTAAAAATTAATGCAGCCAACTCAGCCTAGTAATTTAATACAGAACTGTTTAGAAAATTTATGCATTGCACAAAGGATTTACAAATTCACTTCTTGATAAAGATAAACTCACCTCAGCAGGACCTCTCTTTGCTAGAATAATAATTGAAGGTAGCAGGGCATTCAACAAAGAAATTCCACAACTCAAAATTACCTGCAAAATAACAGTATAACAATGACATGAACAAAGTAACCAGGAAGAAGATTAGCTGCAAAACAACACTGACATAGACTGGTTAACCAGGAAAGAAAGAGCACAGCATGACAGCACATGCAAAACAACAATCAGAACCTCTGCCATTAAAGCAGCTATAGCATTCGTTGGAGGTGATATATCAGTGGCGCCATGCAGCCCTTCTACCAAACCAGCAACATCACTGGATGCACTCCATTCCTCAATGCAAAGCTCATCCCACCTATATTCCAACAGGTGCTGCCAATACAAAATGTATTTGTAATAGATAAGTAACAATCAAGGGATGATGCAATATTGAAGGCAATGTTCATAGTGAAGGGAGTTTAATAATTCAAAACAGAGTTAATTGAGCTTGAGAATTGCTAATGCTGATATGCCACTCAAAAAACAGTTCCATTCATGAAGTGGGGGCTGAAGGGGATGAAGGTGTTCGAAAGGAGTATGGAGTTTTTGTTCCACATAACAATATCACTCCTGCTCCCTGCAGAGAAGCCTTGCTCTTAGCTCTACCAATATCCATTGTTGTTGAAAAATGATGGTTGTCAAGAACAGAAATGTTATCCCAGATAACAATTTTCCCAGATGAATAGATAAAAATAGTGCTAGAACATGCAAGGAGTGGCATACTGACTATTTCCATGAAGAGTGGATAACTGCATATTCAAATAGGCAGATTCTAAATAGGCCCACATGGTGTACTATAAACACACTGCAGCAGTATCCATGAAGACAAATACTTTCTTGTGTGGCCTACTATACATGGTAGCGCACTGATACACTGGTAACTGGAACATGTATCTAGTGATTTACATATGCAGTCAGCAGTTTATAGTGCTAAGCAAAGCGATAACGAACTACGAGGTGAAAACAAATAAGGGGAACACAAGTGGACAACTGGTTGTTGAGTTTCAGCGGATATTGTCATATATTTTGTCCTAGTAGCAAGAAAATTGTCTTCAGCCAAGAAGAGCTAAAAGATAAGTAATACGCGCAAAGCCTTTCCAAGCACACCTGAGGCAGTGAGGCAATATGGAAATTGCCTCCCAATTCAGTGCAATCTTTTTTAGAAGAAAAAGGTCTCTGTTGCTCTATTTATGCAAAACTAATAAGTGTTCAATTCAGTGCAATCTAACCAGAAGGGCCTTGGGACGCAGACAAAACTAGTTCTGAAGTATCTGATAGGCATAAAATTTACTAGGTGCGCCTCTAATTCTGAAGTATATGACGAGCGGACATAGACATAAAATTCACTAGGCAGTTTTTTGTTTGTTGTTGTTGATGATGATGTTGGGGGTAAGGAAGGGGGCGGTGGCATGCAGTGAAGAAATAGTGACCATCATCAGGTTCAGGCCTTGGCGCCGGATTTCGAGGGGGACACCCTTCCCGAGCAGTTGAAGCGACGCCCTGAGCAATGTATCCGCGTATCCTCGCCTCTCTTCCTGCAAGACAGCCCAAAACAGCACCGGTTCATCAATCGGAAGCCAATCTTGCACGAGATTCAGCTCAAATGGGGCGGGGGCGGGGGCGCGAAGCTGACAGGCACCATAATCGCGGCGGCCGCCGGGCGGCGGGGATCCAGATCCACTATGCCGCCGGAGTGTTCCGACGGAGACGACGACGATGGCGGGGAGACGGCGCCGTCCATCGGAGTCGGAGATGCTTCTGGAAGGTTCTGAAATTGGGGCTTGCGGGAGGACGCTAGGGTTTCCGCTGGGTTTTCGTGGAGAAGCTTAGGCGAGGGAAGGGGTTTGCTAGGGACACTGGTCATTAAAGAATTTTTAAACCAAGTATTTATACGCGACACTGGGCAGAAGAGACACACGACTCAGATTTGACTCAGGTCCACCTGCTTAATGAGATATATTAGGCACAAAATAAGAGCACGTGCTTGATAAAGGGCTAATCTACTACTCCCTCCATTTCAATTTATAAGATGTTTGACTTTTTTAACATAAATTTTGACAGTTTGTCTTATTCAAAAATTTGTTCAAAATATCATTTCTTTTGACATGGCTTCCTTTATTAATAAAAGTTCTTCAATAGTAACTTAAATTTCACTTTTTTTTATAAATTTTTTTAATAAGACGAGTGGTCAAACTAGGGATTGAAAAGTCAAACGACTTATAAATTGAAATGGATTAAGTATCGCTTCCATTCCAAATTATAAGACATCTGACTTTTTTATCTTAAATTTGATTACTCGTCTTGTTTAAAAATTTTGTACAAATATCGTCATAAATTAAGTCATTGTGGAAGACATTTTATTAATAAAGCAAAGCCACGATAAATGATGTGACAAACAAGCGGTTAAATTTGAGGTTAAAAAAATCAAAGGTCTTAAAATTTAGAAGAAATTAGTACTACTAAAAATTAGTTCAAATTGTCTCTACAAGTATATTCAAACAAGAGAACAAAATAGGTGGGCTAATTTTTTAAACAAGTCTTCAACATTTTGTAAAGGTGCGGAATTAAAATCTATTGCTTAGCCAAGACTTAACCTGTCTAACTATGACTCTAGATGCACCTTGTAAAGGTGCCAATCTAACTAGTGCACACTAAATAAGTCTAACTCGCAAGGTCACCAAACTAGTACTTTGGCAAGCGGGTGTACACCTATACAATTCTAATAAGCAAAAGCACAAAGCCAGTCTAAACTTACTAGATGCTCAAGGACAAAGCTACACAAGCTTACTAGATACCCCCGTTCCCTCGCCTCCGGCCTCGCTGCCGGTGGTGACGGGGGGCGGGGTCCGTCTCGTTTATAGTTTTCCTGTCTTAGTCGAGTCTACTTAGGTCTAGGGTTTTCTCGCTGTCGATGTTCGGCGGTGGAGTTAGGTTTTGCCAGAGGAGCGTGGCTTCTTTGCGGCTTGGTCTTCATGGCGACGTCGGCGATGCGGAAGCGGCGGCGGCGCAGCGGAATAATTCTTCCAGCTTCTTCCGTTCTCTGATGGCGATCTACTCCGATGTCAACGGAGAGGCTGGGGAGACCTCTCTTGGAGTCGAGGGCCGGCGCATCATTGTCTTTTTCAGGTGATGATGTTGTTGACCCTATTAATCTCGAGGAAGATGTTTGTTGGTGAAAACCTGAGCCTTGCTCTGGTTGCCGGCGATGGAATCGAAGGATGCGTCGTGGGTACAGGAGTTGGCCGATGCGCCTAGGAGGCAATGTCGGCTGATTCGCCCAGAAGTAAGTCCTCCTCTGCGGCCTTCACCCTGTTGAGTTTGGCTCTGGTGACGACGACTGGGATGTGGTTTTGATGGCGGCGACGGATGGATCTCTGAAGGCTTCGAGGAAGACGAATAGAAGTTCTAAACTTCTTTGTAATTTTCCTTTTCTTTTGAGTCCTGTCTTTAAAAGGGCCGGTGTAATACGCTAATATCAATACATGTTCCTTCTCAAAAAAAGCCGAGCCCAAGAGCTCAACTTTACTTAACTACACAAGCTAAGTAAAACAACTTACCGTACTTCTAGCTACACAAGTAAGAAGATGATATTAGCAAGCTACATAAGTAAGAAGATGATATTAGCAAGCTACACAAGCTAACTAAGCACTAGAGCAACTACATAAGCTATGTATATGAAAGTAAAGAATGTAAGTATTAAGCTTGTGAGAGATTGCAAACCACCGCGAAGGGTAGAACAAGATGAAACGACGATGTTTAACGAGGTTGACTTTGTTGTCACCAAGCTATGTCCTCTTGTAGCGATACATTCACTTGGAGGTTCACGCGTTAATTGGCGTCTCCTAGCCAAACACTCAGTGGGTGCGGTGAGACCAACACAAGATGGAGATCCTCCAAACCACGAGCTCTACTAGAGTTGCTCTTTGCGATCCCCGCGGGGTGAGCGCAATACCCCTCACAATCTCTTCTCTGAAGCACCGCACAATCTCCCTTGCGTGCTTCGACGGAGCCTCTTGCCACCGAGCCATCTAGGAGGTGACAACCTACAAGAGTAACAAGTCCACTGGCTTGCAACACGAACACCTAGAGCCACTCGATGTAATCTCTCAATGCAACGCACTAGGAATCGCGCTCTCATTCGATCGAATGATCTCTATCAAGTGAGTAGATGGATCTCCAAGCACTCTCCAAGGTGGACACCAAGTCCCTCAAGGTGCTAAACACCAGCCAAGGTTGGCCATCACTTCTATTTATAGCCCAGTTGGCAAATCTTAACGTCGTCGCCAAATATTAGCGATGGCGTTAGAAATGCCCTATGAGGTACTTCTTATGTCTATTGGATAGTTCTGCAAGCGCACAGAATATACCAATGTAGAACTTCACTCGAGAGTATTCCAAGACATCATATTTATATTTATCCCAAAGCATTAGCTAGAAATGCTAATAGGAAAGAGATCCTTATCTCAATTGAGCAACAACTAGTGTAGAGGGGGGTAAACAAAAGGTAGAAGGAAGGTGATAATTCAAAGATAACTAGTGTACCGTAGCTAGGTGGGAGGACAATGAGTGTTGACGGTCGTTAAGTGTCAATTTTTACCGTCAACTACAACATGAGAAAGGACTAAAATATGTTCACCAACTAGATATAGGGGTTATACCGACGAATTCCATGAGTTTTGGTGAATGTCATTTCTCGGGGTGTCGGCTGAAAATACCCAAGGAAGGCCCACATGTCATGATTACATAGAGAGAAAGACCGAACGGGTAAAATTGTATATTCTAGAAGACTCCGGAAGGCAAACCCCGGGAAGCGGGGACCCACCGGCGAGTGGTGGGTCGGCCGACTCCCTCTTTGGGTCGGCCGACCGGCCACCTCCACCAATCGGTGGAGGCTCGCGGATACGCCTCCACCGACCTTGAGGAGCAATAATTATCGTCCGTTTAGGTCGGTTTGATCCGATGGCCGTGGTGCATCCTAGGGGGCTATATAAGCGGGCCCCTGGCCCCCGGGAGGAGGCATCCCTTAAACCCTAATTTCATTTGCTCCACTGGGATCACCGAGAGGGGGTCCCTTGAATGGATCTCCTCGCTAAACCTAGCCATCAAGAGAAGATTAGTCCTCATTAGGATCTAGTCTTAGCATAATAGAGAGATAGAGAGCGAGGAAGAGTTGGAGGTGGTGCCGGCATGTCGGTGCTCCCCCTCGGGCTTGTACTTCGGCGGATTCAGGCTTCTCCAAGCCTGCATCCGGGATACTTCTGGTAATTGATCTTTATTCAAGTATTTATTTTACTCTTTTGTTCATTGGTTCACAGTTCTTATGATTGCTCTAGTTCTTGTTAGCGCTCTGAATTAGAGTAGTAATTGTTAGCATAAGCGTGGTGCTTAGGGTCAGTCGGTTACCCGTGTTTGCGCCCTATTCTCTCGGTTGTGTGGTAGTTACGGGAGGTGACAGCCCCGTCCACACCGAATTGAGTAGGTTCTTAAATTAGTAGGACCGTAGTCACGTCGGTAGAGTTATCCTTTGTGGTGCTTTCCCATCTAGTGGCGTCCCGAAGTGAACATTAGAAGGACAATTGCTTCATAACCTTGCCTTGCATAGGATCATTACCATAGGAATCCTCTTTACCCATCATATCTTAAACCTTGATTGCTACCCATAGATAAACTAGTTGTTTGGCGACCCACACATGTTTCCCCGTGGATACGATATTTAAAACCCTCCGGTGAAAGCTACAACGGTATCCGTGCGCTTGCGGATTTATCTGTGCGTTAAAAATACCAACAAGCTTTAAAGGCGCCGTTGCCGGGAAACGGTTGCTTGTGATTCGTCAAATCATTTTTTGTTCTTATATCTTACCTTGTCAAGCATGGATAATATCACTCCCATCAATCAATATGCTGCTCCCACGGGCGCACAACTAGAGCCATTGGAATCTTCCAAACCTATCCTCACACCTGGCTATGACTTGCGTCCGTCTTTGATAAAGATGGTCAAGGACCATTCATTCTCGAGAAGACGATGAAAACCCATACACACATATGCGGGAATTTGAGCTAATTTGTGCATGCTTGCAAATTGAAGGCATGTCACATGAAACCTTAAGGTGGAAGCTATTTCCGTTCTCTTTAACGGGAAAAGCTAGACACCGGTATTCCCGAACCGTAGGGAGTGTGCGGGGAGACCGGGGAACTCTATGCTCTAGATTTTTCTTACATTTCTTTCCCATCCTCTCTCGTGGTTAACCTTCGAACGTAGGTTCTAACTTTTAAACAAAAAGAAAAAGAATCTCTTGGTATGGCTTGGGCACGTTTTAATGACCTAGTCAATTCGCCCTAACCTTTCCATTCAAGACCAAATGCTCTTGCAACACTTTTATGTGGGTCTTAGTGGAGAAACCAAACAAATTCTTGACACATCCTCCGGAGGTTCTTTCTTGCATCTCTCGCTAGTGAAGCGAGAGAAATCCTTACAAAAATTCTTGAAAACACTCCGTACACTAGCATTTCGAGATGATCCCCCGAAGATATAGTTGAGATAGCTCCCGAGGAAGAACCTATGATAGTTGAGCCCGAACCTTTAGCTACTCCACTTCTAGCCTCAACTATCCTCCAAGTTCCTGAACCGCCGAAGGAGGAAGAAATTCCACTTTCGGAGGACATGTTTAATTTCGAGGAGGATCTTTTCTCGAATTATGGAAACACCTCGAATTATTCTGCAATTAGGAAGTCTTCGGCACCATCTGCACCTAACCAACACCTTTCTGATCCAACCGAAGATAAATTCCTTAAAGATACCATGAAGGAGTTGACAACAATCATAAGCAATGAAAGGTTGAGAGAATCCGAGCTTTCTCATGAAGTCATTCGTCTATATTCTCCTTCTACCTCTATTGGTTGTCGATTCACCAAACCTCCTTCGATGGCCTTTACAATCCAGTTGTAGGAGTAAATATCATGTCCGAGTCTCTTGCACGGACACTTTTTGAAGACATGAATTTAACCCCAACGACTAGGCTTCTAAAAAGTCTCTCGTGCCAAATCCTTCCTAGTGAAGGAATCTTCCACCTCATCCCGATCAAAGTAGATGAAACCAAACTGTACCTTAGTTTCTATATTTTCAATACTAGGGAATTCGACCTTTTAATTGGGCATCCAATAAAGAGACTTGTCCATGAAGGAAGAAAGGGGAGTATAAATATACATCTCGGAAAAAACTTAAACCTTTCCATTCCCATCACTCATTCACTCCATGCTAAGGTAGAGCTAAGTCCCGAGCAAGAACCAATGGAAGAGATAATGGCGATGTCTTTCCTAGAATCATCCGACAAAGATCTCGAAGAAGTCGCCAAAGATTTCATCAAAGAAGTAGAACAACCACGAGATTCTTTACCCTTGGATGAAACTCAGGAACCTCCAAAGTCCCCCATTGAGCTAAAACCCCTTCCTTCAGGATTGAAATACGCTTTCCTAAATGACAACAAGGAGTCTCCTGTCATAATTAGTGATAAACTTTCTGAATATGAGACCTTCCGACTCCTTACTGTTTTAGAAAAGCATCGTTCTGCTTTTGGCTACTCACTCGAAGACCTCAAAGGAGTTAGTCCAGTCCTTTGTACTCATCGCATTCCAATAGACCCGCCTTATACACCTTGTAGGGAGCCCCAAAGAAGGCTCAACAATGCGATGAGGAGGTTGTTAAGAAAGAGGTTTTGAAACTCTTGCGAGCTAGGATAATCTATCCCGTACCACATAGTGAGTGGGTAAGCCCTGCAAGTTGTACCCAAGAAAGGGGGTATGACCGTGGTAAGAAATGAGAGAAATGAATTGATTCCACAACGAACGGTCACTGGATGGAGAATGTGCATTGATTATCGAAAACTTAATAAGGCAACAAAGAAAGATCACTTCCCGTTACCCTTCATCGATGAGATGCTTTGGAACGGCTTGCAAAGCACTCTTTCTTTTGTTTCCTTAATGGGTATTCGGTTACCATCAAATCCCAATCCATCCCGATGACCAAAGCAAAACCACTTTTACTTGGCCGTATGGAACTTTTGCCTATCGTAGGATGTCTTTCGGTTCGTGCAATGCGCCGCTTCATTCCAAAGGTGCATGATGTCTATATTTTCAGATATGATAGAAAAGATCATGGAAGTTTTCATGGATGACTTTTCTATATATGGAAAAACTTTTGATGACCGCTAGAAAACTTAGACAAGGTTTTGCAAAGATGTGTGGAAAAGCACTTAGTTCTTAATTGGGAAAAATGCCATTTCATGGTTAGAGAAGGCATAGCGCTTGGACACTTAGTGTCTGAACGTGGGATTGAGGTAGATCGTGCAAAGATAGAAGTAATAGAGAAGTTGCCTCCTCCCACAAATGTCAAAGGAGTACGAAGTTTTCTTGGCCATGCGGGGTTCTATAGACGTTTTATAAAAGACTTTTCTTATATTGCTAGACCCCTTACAAGTTTGCTAGCCAAGGACGCTCCCTTTGAGTTTGATGATGAGTGTTTAGATGCTTTTCATATTCTTAAGAAAGCACTCATCTCCTCGCACCAATCATTCAACCCCCGATTGGTCGCTACCTTTTGAAATCATGTGTGATGCTAGTGATTATGCTTTGTGGGGGCGCTTTTGGGTCAAACAAAGGATAGAAAGCATCATGCAATTGCTTATGCTAGTAAAACTCTCGTCAGACCTCAACTTAATTATGCAACAACCGAAAAAGAGCTCTGGCTGTTGTTTTTGCCGTTGACAAGTTTAGATCTTACTTAGTAGGAGCTAAGGTGATTGTTCATACCGATCATGCCGCTTTGAAATACCCGCTCACTAAGAAAGATGCTAAACCACGACTTATAAGATGGATCTTGTTACTCCAAGAATTTGATTTAGAAATAAAAGATAGAAAGGGAGTAGAAAATTCTCAGAGATCACTTGTCCAGGATGCGGTTTGAAAAACCACGGGATTTGCCCATCAACGACTACCTCCGAGACGACATGCTCTACAAGGTCACGAGCGTCGACCCCTGGTACGCAAATATTGTCAATTTTATGGTTGCAGGTTATGTACCACCAGGGGAAAACAAACGGAAGCTTATCCAAGAGAGTCGTCAACACATATACCTCTTCCGAGTCTGCTCTGATGGTCTACTCAGGAGGTGTGTACCAACCGAAGAAGGAATCAAGATCATTGAAAGATGCCATTCATCACCATATGGAGGACATTATGGGGTATTCCGGACTCATGCAAAAATCTGGCAATGTGGATTTTTCGGCCAACCATGTATGAAGACACGAAAGATTTCATCCGGAGATGTGGAGCATGTCGAGGCATGGGAACATAAATACACGAGATGCCATGCCACTCACCAATAACCTCCGGGTAGAACTCTTTGATGTCCGGGGAATAGACTACATGGGACCATTTCCTAAGTCCAAGCAAAGTGTGAATACATCTTAGTGGCGGTGGACTATGTTTCAAAGTGGGTTGAAGCTCTACCATGTCGAGTCATTCCAACCACACCAAAAGGATGTTTGCGAAACCATCTTTCCACGCTTTGGAGTTCCACGCATGGTGATTAGTGATGGAGACTCTCACTTCATTGACAGGAAGCTTCAACGCTTCTTACACAATCATGGGGTCCATCACAAGGTTGCGACGCCATACCATCCTCAAACAAGTGGGCAAGCGAAACATCAAACAAGCAAATCAAGAATATTCGCAAAAGACTGTCAACGAGATGGGGACAGCCTGGAAGGACAAGCTTCATGGAGCATTATGGGCTTACAGAACAGCCTACAAAACACCTCTTGTAATGTCACCATACCAACTGGTCTATGGGAAGACATGCCACTTGCCGCCGAACTAGAATTCAAGGCACACTGGGCCATAAAGAGATGGAACATGGACTTTGAAGCACTGGGAGAAAAGAAAGATGCAACTCTCGAGCTTGAGGAATGGCGAGAAAAAGCATATCATAATGCAAAGATCTACAAAGAGAGGACAAAGAGGTGGCATGACAAAAGACTGAAGAAGAAGGAATTCAAACCAGGTGACAAGGTGTTACTATTCAACTCTAGAGTAAAGTCATGTTTGGACATGGGAAACTACGAAGTAAATGGGAAGGACCATTCAAGGTAATTGAAGTGGCATCACATGGAGCAGTCACTCTTCAAAACAATGAAGGCAAAATTTTCAAGGTAAATGGTCAACGTCTAAAAGTTTTCTTTGATGCACAACCACCAGAAGAAGAATTGGACATAATTAATTATATAGAACTTGAAGTTACTAAAAGAAAGAAAAAGGGTATCCTGCTTAGTCCTGCATAAATCATGGGCAACTCTCTAGACAAGTAATGCTTAATTTACTAACCCTTAATCTGTTCCACGAGTTTTGTTGTTTATTTGAATTGAGCAGGAGTTATCAAGAAGAGCTAAATAAGCAGAAGGACGTCCTCTCCCCTGCCGGAGTACTGTCTTCAACAATCATAGTGCTGTCTCTACAGCCATTATCCCTGACACTCCAGGAGGAGCACTGCTAGTCAGCAACACCAACAGACTACGTCAACATCCAGCTTGGGGGAGAGCACCCCCTTGTATCCAGCTAAGTATCACTAGATTATCTATCTATCTATCTGTTAAGTTTGCAAAATAAAATAGAGGAGAGTATGTGAAAAGTCTGCCGCTAAAATGAACCCTACGAATAAGCTCTTATATGGAAATGATGAATAGTTGCTCGCCGTAATTCCTTTCAAGTACCTAGTTTTCAACCTTGCACTCTCCCGAGTTTTGGACACAACTGTTTAGATTTGAGATTTACTCGAACCCGAAACTTGTGGGTAGCGAATGCTTGATCTAAGTCTAGGTAGTTGACGGATATGATATGGGAAAGTTTTGAGTCAGTGTCCATCTAGTTTCTAGAGATACTAGAGTTCGAGAATTTATTTGAAAATATTAAATTCCTGCATGATGAGTTCCTTTATGACGAGAGTTCAAAATTTCTACCACAGCCATATATTCATGCTTATTAGATTAGGAAAACCCATCTCTTTATATAGATCATATTGTAGGCTTGAGTGTAATCTTTAGGCATTGAGTGTGGTTATGCTGTGGACCCATAAGGAATCAGTCATGCAGTTAAAAGTCATTACTATGTGCTCTCCATCCATTGATCTATGCTACTTCTGTCCTCAGAAGCATGCACCCATTTCATAAATACTACATTCATTTTGTGCTACTTCTGTCCCTAGAGGTACCACCTACATATAGATCCACATCCACCACATACTGTGCTGTCTCTACCCTGGAGATACGCACCTATGCTGCTCCTACCCTGGGAGTACGCATTCCCCCACATACTGTGCTATCTCTACCCTGGAGATACGCACCTATGCTGCTCCTACCCTGGGAGTACGCATCCATCCATCCATCCATCCATCCACATATACATATGCAACTCATTTCATTCCATCCAGAAAAAGGTTTTACTCCTATCCTGGGAGTGAACATCTAGAAATAATCATCGCCGTTCCATTTGCCTACATAAAAGCTCCAGTCATTATCATTTCAAGTTATACACTCCCCATTGCTAAAGTTTCATTTTCAGAGGATTGGTTGTTAAAAAAAAAAAAAGAGAGCAACCAAGTCCTCCTCTTCAAAGGTCTTCAAAGTTTCCAAATAAAAGGAGGTATGTTATCCCCAAAGGAGCAAGTGTAAAAGTAGATGTTCACCAAGGGATCACCCCTTATAATCATTTCCTCATCATCATCATCTTATCATCCATCCCATTTACTCATTCACATGCACATATGACTTTATTATTATTTTAGTTCCTATTGGATCCATGGTTTAACTGTGCAATATATGCAAGTGAGTTTGAGTGTCTCCCCACCTATGAGCTCCACATAAGCCTATTAGAAAGTAGGGTGAGAGAGAGAAGGCTCTTTTCACTATGTCTTAGTTCCACAAATACCACATATTCTCGAGAGAAGAGAGAAGGCATACACTACTCATGCCTCGGGAGAGGATCCAAAAATACCACAAATGAGAGACCCGAAAGGTTCATACAAGGAACTCGAGTTTTATTTGAAAATCTTGCAAAAACTCGGAATAATAGTTGATCAAAGAGCGAGAAACATAGCGCTTGACTTGACCGTTCGTCTTTCAACCGCTCAAGACCTAAGTGACGGTTACAAGCCCCATAGTGAAAGGTAATATGAGTAAGTTTTGAGTCGAATAGTTCACTCTAATTCGTAGGAGAGTTCTTGTTTCAACGCATGTGTGCTTTTGAGGCATGAAAGCATAGTAGCAGCTCCCGATCCATACGAGTTTATCTTTGCTCAGGGACGAGCAAAAGGTAAGCTTGGGGGAGTTGTTGACGGTCGTTAAGTGTCAATTTTTACCGTCAACTACAACATGAGAAAGGACTAAAATATGTTCACCAACTAGATATAGGGGTTATACTGACAGAATTCCACGAGTTTTGGTGAATGTCTCCGTTTCTCGCGGGTGTCGGCTGAAAATACCCAAGGAAGGCCCACATGTCATGATTACATAGAGAGAAAGACCGAACGGGTAAAATTGTATATTCTAGAAGACTCCGAGAGAAGGCAAACCCTCGGAAGCGGGGACCCACCGGCAGAGTGGTGGGTCGGCCGACTCCTCTTTGGGTCGGCCGACGGCCACCTCCACCAATCGTGGAGGCTCGCGGATATCGCTCCACCGACCTTGAGGAGCAATAATTATCGTCCGTTTAGGTCGGTTTGATCCGATGGCCGTGGTGCATCCTAGGGGGCTATATAGCGGGGCCCCGGCCCCCGGAGGAGGCATCCCTTAAACCCTAATTTCATTTGCTCCAGCCGGGATCAGCTGAGAGGGGTCCCTTGAATGGATCTCCTCGCTAAACCTAGCCATCAAGAGAAGATTAGTCCTCATTAGGATCTAGTCTTAGCATAATAGAGAGATAGAGAGCGAGGAAGAGTTGGAGGTGGTGCCGGCATGTCGGTGCTCCCCTCGGGCTTGTACTTCGGCGGATTCAAGCTTCTCCAAGCCTCGCATCCGGATACTTCGGTAATTGATCTTTATTCAAGTATTTATTTTACTCTTTTGTTCATTGGTTCACAGTTCTTATGATTGCTCTAGTTCTTGTTAGCGCTCGAATTAGAGTAGTAATTGTTAGCATAAGCGTGGTGCTTAGGGTCGGTTACTGTGTTTGCGCCTATTCTCTCGGTTGTGTGGTAGTTACGGGAGGTGACAGCCCCGTCCACACCGAATTGAGTAGGTTCTTAAATTAGTAGGACCGTAGTCACGTCGGTAGAGTTATCCTTTGTGGTGCTTTCCCGTCTAGTGGCGTCCCGAAGTGAACATTAGAAGGACAATTGCTTCATAACCTTGCCTTGCATAGGATCATTACCATAGGAATCCTCTTTACCCATCATATCTTAAACCTTGATTGCTACCCATAGATAAACTAGTTGTTTGGCGACCCACACACGTTTCCCTGTGGATACGATATTTAAAACCCTCCGAGTGAAAGCTACAACGGTATCCGTGCGCTTGCGGATTTATCTGTGTGCGTTAAAAATACCAACAATGAGTGAGTAAAGAACTCTTATGGTTCTAATTCTACTTCTGTGTTCTAATCTAATCAGATAGTGAAAATAAACTAGGATTGGTACCTTACTACCTAGTTGCTAGGGATATAGACGAGAAAGCAGGAGACAAAATCCCTGCTCAAGCGACTATATTCTTATTGATGTCGTGCCTTTTAAGAACTAGTCTGAACATGAGGGAAATCCTAATGTCGAGCAGGACCTGTCACTTCCAGCCAGTACGCCCCTACTATCCGTGCGAGCCAGTGACCACCAACGGTGAGTTTTAGCATAACCACGGCGCTTGCACTAACTCTCACTACTCTAGCTGAATGTACGATCCAACTAAAGCACCTTGCTACATGCGTTGATAACAACCAAGGAGTTGTTCACAGGATCACAATCTAGCGTGCAACTACTATAAGACTAACGAGAACACTACAATACTATTGCAAGAATAATATTGCGCTAAGTAAATACTCGGAAAAGTAAAATAATAATATATCTCTACTATAATGGAAAACTTCTAAAAAAAGTTTAAAGCACTCAAACTAACCACCCCCGCTCAAACTCACACCCATTAAACGATGGTTGCGAATTATGTGGGGAAATTTGTGGTATATGGTATGAACTCGAAGGCGGGTGGGTGGTGGGAAGGGGCTGAGGAGGCTGATGAACTTCAGGCGGTTTGGGAGCAGCGTAACCCAAAGATGGCAATGGAACGTGAGACGAGGTCGATGACATACCGGATGCCAAGATATGGGACCACGTCATCACGACGCCAGGCTCGATATCCCGTGTAGTCGAGTCGGAGCAGTGCCCGTTGGGCAATTCCATGGCAGATTCAGCCGCTGCTGAAGCTAATGCGGTCCCTGACGATGAGAAGATGCCCGGCTCGCGCGATGTGGAGTCCAGAACCGCCTGGTCCTAGTGGTTGTTGAGCTTTGCGACCTTGAGGCTGCGCGAGTTGATGACGCCCTTCGTCTCCTTGACAGCGCGCTCAAGCCCCACAATGCACTCGTCCTCCTCATCGCGGATGTTCTCCACACGGAGCAACTCGAGCTCCCGCAAACGCTGCTCCACGGACGGATCGAGCCCAGCGCTCACGGTGGTGGAGTTGATACAGATAATGTTCAGCTCGGAGAGACGACGCTCGTACTCTGGGTTGACGGCCACGCCGCCGCCGCTGATCTCCAAGTTGGCGAGGCACTAGGTGGCAACACGGGCGGACTCCAGATCCGTGAAGCGGCACCTCCACTTCACCTCATGCCCATCGAAGCGACACGTCGACTCCTGCCGAGACTTCTAGATCTCCTCGAGCACAATGGTGGAATGCATGGTGCCCTTGGACTTTTGGAAGCGAGTGTAGTGCTCATGGGGAAGATCAGGCCCTGCTAGGATCTGAGTCTCTGATACCAGATGTAAGCACCTGAGTAGATTGAGAAGGGGAAAGCAGGGAGTAGAGGAGAACAACAAGAATTTAGGTCCGGATGAATATTAAAATTGATAAAGTGTTCAATACAATTTGTTCATACTCCTCTCAGCTCTCCACCTCAATATATATACTACACACCTAAGCCTTACAGGATGGACCATCGTACTTGGTGTTGGACCGGCGGTTCCCCTTAGGTCGGGCCTCGCCTGATGCATTCTCCACTAGGCCACGGTCAGTAGGGGACGGGTTGTTGGCATTGACACTTGTTATTTTCTCCACTGTGGTTTGCATATCTCAACACTATCTTTTTACTTAGTAGTGTTGCTTGTAATTGTTCTTTACCTTAGCTCATTAATATGTGTAGGAGCTGCTTTGTGCTAGCTTGTGCTCTAGTTTCTTAGGTTGATTGACCTTGCCAAGTAGACTTGTTTACATGAGCTCTCACTAGGGCATCCTAGTTGCTTACGTATTTTTATTCTCTTGTTAACGTGTTTGTGAAGCAACTCCAACAGTTTGGCAAAACCACTTGATAAATTAGGATTTTTGGCAAAACCACAAAAAAACTCCTCCAACAACTTAGCAAAAGCACTTGACAAATTGGCAAGCTTAGCAAAAACAGACCTTCCCGGCGCAAATATGCAATCATGCGAGCGCTTGGCAAATCGCTTCCCCGGTTCTCCCGCGTGCGTGAACATGTGCATGCACGATCTCCTTCACGTGAGAGGAAGAGGAATCGCTCCAACCGCATGCGTCCCCATAAAAAATTAAGAAATGTGGACCACTAATTTTCAATTTGCCAAGCCCAAATACCAAACTGTTGGAGAAGGGCTATTTTTTCAGTTGGCAAATGGGTTTTAGACTTGACAAAACTAGAGATTTACCAAGTGATGTTTGCCAAACTGTTGGAGTTGCTCGAGAGGTGTAGTTGTCGCTAGTTTGCTAGGTCAAATTATCAGTTAAATTGACTAGCCTTCGTGTTGACGGGAATAAAGACCAGTTTTGGTACACCCAGAAACCCGTCAACAGTCCTCGATGAAGGGAAGATAAGCATCACATGAGCATATTTATCACTAATAAAGTTCCACTTGTACTCTTAGCTTGTGAAATGCAGGAAAGCTGGAAATAGGCCCTGTGAGACCGAAACCCAGGTCTACCGACCTGATTCTAGTCTCACCAGGATCTGACCACCAAGCAGGGTCCCTGACATTCTACAGGAGAGCCTGATCCTGGATCCAAATGTACCACACCTCAACATTCCAATCAATTGGTACATTAGACCAAGGATCCACATAGAAGCAAGCAAGATATCAAGTGAACCCAACTTCAGACAAGACTACACGTGACAAGCCAGGACAGCACGAGGAAGCTGCCAGGTGGGCCAGGGGCCCAATGCCAGGTCGGTCGACCAGCACTTGGTGGCCTGACACCTTGGCACTGCTCCCACAGCCACCTGGACCTTCTAGAAGGGGACTGGGACCCACAGGTCAGCCAACCCCTGGTCGGCCGACCTGCAAGTGGGCCCCACTCAAGGTCGATTTTCTTCCACCGCCTTCCTGCATGACCTCCACGTGTCCTACACCGAGAGACGTCCATTCAAGTCGGTGGGAAGGTCGGTTTGATCCAACGGAGCATGGCGGAGAGCACACGGATCGCTGACGTGGCGTTGGAGTAACCCCTACTCCACCTCCATTATAAATACCACCCTAGTCCCTCATTGTAAAGTGTCCCCAAGTAGTCCACAATAGTGTTCTCAAGCTCAAGCTCTCTTGGGAGATCAAGAGTAGTGTAGTCTAGTCTGGAGTGGGAGTTAGAGTCGAGTCGAGCGAAGCTCGGGTCTCCGGAGTCGTCTTCTGGAGAATCTAGTATAGCTCTTGTACCTTTTCTCTTATAGTACTTTCATTATTAATATAGTCTTGCTTTACTTTATTAAGTCTTACTTTGAGTACTTTACTTTCAGTATTTACTTAGTGCACTGCTATACTAGTGTAGTAGTGTTGTGTCTTAGTCTCTTTAGTGTAGAGTCTTAACTAGTTTAGTGTCTAGATCCTTTGTGTGTGTTTCACTACCAACTGGGGCCGAGGTTACTTACGTGGTAGCCGGAGTCTTAAGGCTAGATTAAGCGAGGTGCTTAGGCTGGTGCTTAATAGTGGATGCACCCTATCGCTGATTGGTATATCCATTCACTATTCGACGTGTATTAGCGGGAGCGAGTCGTGACAGGACTCCGTCTCCTTTCTGGCTCTATTGGCATCAGGGTTAGGCTGTAGGTTGACCATAAGCCAAAGGTCCACTGGAGCAGGAGATAACCCCTCCTGTTTGTCAGTCGACTTCCCCTATCACACAAATTGTCTAGGTGTTAGTTTAGTTAAGTCATTACATTAGTAGGATTAGAACACAGGAGTATAGTTAGATACATAGGAGTCCATACTCACTCGTTGTCCTCCCACCTAGCTAGCTACCTACTAGTTACCTTTAGTCTATCACTCATATCAACACTTATCCCTGTATTAACATCAATAGCTTAGATTGGGTAGAACCACCACGGGTATCCATCACCCATTTGCTAGAGAGTCTTAATCCACTTCCCGTGAGCGAACTATAAATCCGACACCGGAATACTCATCCAGTCGAAGTGCTACATCGGTATCTGTGCGCTTGCAGAGTTACCCTTGGTCAGTCTTACGTCGTCACTAGAGTCTAGCTTTGCTTAGCATTCTTAGGCTGTTGCCGGAGGAGGAATTGTGACACCCTCTCTCTGGTAGTAGTTCGGGTTTGCAGTAGGCATAGCTACCAGGCACCAGTCATGATTACCTTTATCTACTTCTAGTGATTGCACTAAGATCTGCCAACAAGCATTTCTGGTGCCGTTGCCGGGGAAGCGCCGCTTTAAGAATCTCTAGTAAATTGGAATCCATGGTCTACTCTTAATCTAAGCATCCGTAGTGTTAGAGGCTTATCCTTCACTTGTCTTGTTTTTGTTATCATCTTTTCTAGACAGTGCATGAGCGGTTTCAGTCTGCCATCGAACTTCGTCGAAGATCCTCAAAAGTTGCTGAAGAGAGCTAGACGCAGTCTAGTCCCTCCTCAGAGAATCATCTCAGAGCCTGAACCGTTCGTAGAAGGAAGTCCCGCACCAGTTGTTGAGGCAGTCATGGCTCAGAAGACCATCGCTGAGTTCTCGTCGCCGTCAGCCGACTTTGTCGCTACGGGTCCAAACGTGAGCTTGGGCGATGCGACTTTTGAACTCAAGCCTGCACTGATCAACATGGTGCAAGCCAATCAATTCTGTGGGAAGCACATGAGGATGCCAATGCCCACCTCCAACACTTTCTGGAGGTGTGCAATACCTTCACGGTCAAGAACGTCACTGCAGATGTCGTTCGTCTTCGTCTTTTCCCATTCTCATTGTTGGGAAAGGCGAAGCAATGGTTCTACAACAACAAGACCGAGGTGACAACTTGGGACAGATGTGTCAATGCATTCCTCAAGAAGTTCTTTCCCGCGGGCAAGACCAGTGTCCTGCGCGGGAAGATCTCAAGCTTCCAACAAAAGTTCGACGAGACGTTTGCCGAAGCATGGGAACGTCTCAATGAGTACATTCAGGCCTGTCCCCACCACGGGATAGATGAATGGCTCATTATTCAAGGTTTCTACCATGGGCTGACTGGCATAGCCCAGAGTCACCTTGATACTTTCGCTGGAGGGGCATTCCTGCAACACAATGTCAGGGATGCCAAGGAGCTCATTGAGAAGATGGTGATCAACCAAGGATGGAATGAAGAGCGCCTTCAGCCCAATAAGAGAGGTGTCCACGCCCTTAGCGAGGTGGACATGCTCTCTACCAAGATGGACCTCCTGATGAAGAAGATAGAGGGATCGTCCTCTAACAAGGAAGTGGAGGCCATCCAGACTCCTGCCGCTATCTGTGCTATGGATACTGACCCATGGTGCGAGGTTTGCGGAGAGGAGGACCATTCGGGCAACAACTGCCCCATGACGCAGGAGGAGGTGAACTTCGTCAACAACAACAACAACAACCACTTCAACAACGGGAATCGGCCCCAACAACCGCAATGGAGTTCACGCCCTTCTACCAAGGCCAAGGTATGGGTTACAATAATAATTCTGGTAATTCTTTCAATAACCAACCTTCCTTAAAAGAACTTGTCTTTGGTCAAATTAAAATTAATGATGGTCTTAATAAAAGAATGATGGCTAATGACAAGATCTTAGAAAGTCTTAGTGAGAAAATGGATAGCTTTAACTCTGCTATGAAAAATCAATTGAGCTTTAATAAAATGTTAGAAAACCGCTTAGCTCAATTAGCAAAGCAATGTCCCAACCTATGAGCAAGGTAAGATTCTGGCAAAGCCGGAAGACCCTTTCGAAGGTGTCAGTCTGGTAACTACGAGGTTCGGTAAGCCTCAGTCTTGTTCTGTTCGGGTAACGGTGGATTCACCGTTTGTCCCGAAGAAGGGAGATCCTAGCATGCCGACGATCACTTGCCAGATTGGACCGCAGATCTTCGACAACGCCTTCTGCGACCTTGGATCCGGTGTCAACATCATGTCCAAGGTAACTTATGATAATCTGCTAGGGAGCCCTTTGCACCCTACATATGTGCATTTGCAGATGGCGGATCAAACCATCCGGTTTCCCGAGGGGTTGGCACGGGACATCTTACTCAGAATTAAAGATGAGTATGTCCCTGTCAATTTCCTAGTACTGGATATGGGAGCCAACGTCGACGTACCGCTCATCCTGGGATGACCATTCCTTTACACGGTGGACGTCACCATCTACATGGGGGCTGCACAAATCCATATGCAGTTCAACGAATGGAGGGTAAGATTGCCTTTCAATGGTTTTAAAGCTAACATGCAGGCGTAAGCACCCCAGAAGCCGCGTTGTCAACACCGCCGATGGAAGAACACTAAGACCGCTAAGTCCGCCAAGAAGGCCGAAGCGAAAGAAGAACCCGCCGAACCGGAAGCCGAAGTCAAGCAAGAATGGCGGAAGAAGGAGACTATTGGCGGTCCTTATCGATGATTTTATACCGCCAATATAAGATTAAAAAGGGAGAATTATTTATTTTCATGCACATATACTTTTGCTATTGACCGAATTCCATTTGTACCCATAGAATTGACACTTGCAGGGATTATAGCCAAATACAAGAGGAATTATAAAGAAAACACGCTTTTCTACAAAGCGTGACGGAGGGTCAAAGAGCATAGCCCACCGATCCGTGCAATTCTGGGCAAAACCAGCGACATGGGAGTGGCATAGCCCAAACAACAAATCATGGTCGAGTTTGTCATGGGCCGCACGAACATGTTCGGGTAATTTGGACGCCACGGATTCATACGAACTCCGATTGAGCCATGCGAAGCTAACGACGAGGCCCACGTGCCTGCAAAATCTGCGGCCCAGCCGAGCTACCCTTGGCGCGCTCGCGCCAAGGGAGCGAGCGCGCCAGCACGGGAACCAATCGGGCCAAGCTTCGTTTGGAAGGTGCTATGGCGGTTCCTTATGGCGGTTCCAGGGTGTTTCCATGTGTAGCTACGCCGAACCGTCCTAGTTGAGCTATAAAAGGGGAGAGGAAAACATTTCTCAACACAGACCACATTTGAGTCTCTCTCCCTCCACTTGTATCTTCTTCTTTAGTAGTTTTAGTTATGTAGTGGAGCAAGGCAAGCCTCGTTGGAGAGCTTGAACCTTTAGGAGGATCTCAGTATGAGCAATATCAAGGTCTCTCTTATTCGTTCTTGTTCTCTTATGTTTTTGTTCTAGATGTTCGTGTTCTTGTTCTAGATGTTCGTGTTCTTGTTCTAGATGTTCCTGTTCTAGTTCTTAGATGTTCTTGTTCTTAGTATAGTTATGTTGTAGAACTAGAGCATAGTTTTTATGATATGATCTTGGCATATGAACTAGAGTATAGTTTGCATGTTTTGATCTTATCATATAGAACCTAACTTTGATCTCACTGCATGCATGTCTAGACCTAGAATTAGGTTGTGATGTTGAGATCTATCTTAAGCGTAGTCTTGGTTAATATTAGTTTGCGGGTTCGTCGTCCGTCCCCGTGGCGGATGCTCTAGTAGAGGGCCCCTAATAGAGACGGGTCACCCTATACGACACTAGAGCAGTAGTCGCTAGCGTAGACGTGGTGTCTAGGCTAGAGGCTGCCTTCGTTTGCCTCGTACTCACGGTTGAGGTGGTAGGCGGCGGTGGTGACAGCCACTGTTCGTCCCTTGTAATCCCCACGTCCGGGTACGGCGTAGAGCTACAGCCGGCATCACTTGGCGGACTGTGCGATCCAAAGGCCCGAAGTAAGTTAACAAAGGGCCCTGGCTATCTTAACGTAGAATCTCACTAACATGCATATGTTTGTGTGAATTTCCGTTGTCCTAACATGGTTATGTGGGAATGCCTGCTCCAGTTTAGGTAATTCTTTATTCTTTCTCTTATCTTTATCCTTGAGTTTGGCTCGAGTGTGTGTGTTAGTTATCCAACTACCGATCCTACTTTACCCCTGTTATGAGTATTGGTCTCGCTATGCAATCTTGTTATCTTGTTCATGTCCAAATTAGACTCTTTTATACCATGCCTTCCTTTGGGAAATATAAATAACGATACCCTGAATACTTCCGGGTGAAATGCTACAACGGTATTTCCGTGCGCTTGTGGACTTGTTCTCAGAACGCTGCGTAATACCAACCGGCATTTCTTGGTGTTGTTGCTAATTCTAGTGATGACGTTAAGAAATGCCAACAAGCATTTCTGGCGCCATTGCCGGGGATAGACTTTTTATCTATCTTTGGTGATTGCGCTAAGAAATGCCAACAGAGACACCCTCAAGGTCCCCATCTTCGGGACCAACTGAGGTGTCCACAGAATGAACCCGACAGGAGAGGTCCTGCTCCTTGGACCTAAAACACGGAGCCCTCCGCTGACCAGGTATGTCAGTAGTTATCTCATATTTATTTTCATGCATTCTCATTCTGCATTTCCCTTTTCAATTGCATGTTTACTTTCACAACTGCATACTTTTATTTTAATAAAATAAAGTTAGATATAGGTAATAAAACTTGAGAAGAGTGTTTAGAGAAAAGCTGAGCTGGTGGGGCCACTATGGCCTGGTCGACCGACCTGCCTTTGGGGTCCACCACCTCTCTCTTCACTCTGGCTAGAAGCAGGGATCCAAGGAAGTGCGCTGGGTGCCCTGGGGCTCACAAGCCCAGGTCGACCGACCTGGACTTGGTCCCACCAGGCACCCAGCTGCCTCCCATTGCTGACACACAATGATCCTATGCCCATCCCACTAGCCAGAAATCGAAGAGAGATGGTCCAATGCTCATGACTTTAGCTTAGGATATTACTTTAAGCATGAGAATGCTTTACGGAACACACCAACAGCCAAAGCAAGCTTGGGGAACAGCAATGCATGCCAGGAGACAACTTTTATCCTTGTCTCCACTTTTGCCCTCTCCTTTTCTCTTTCACCAAACACTAGACATAGGAATCCGAATCAACCAGCAGGAATCTGGGACCAGGACCACCACCACCTTTATCAGACAACCAGACAAAACATGTCCAAAGTGGTGGGGTGCCAGATCCCTGGTCGGCTGACCAGGGTTTGGACCCATCTTCCTGACTTTTTGCAAACACGAGGCTAGATTCCTTGTCTAAAGTGAGACACAACTTCACATGGCCCAATGTGGTGGTCGGCCGACCAGCCTCTTTGCTAGTTTGGCCTTGCCCTTTCTCCCCTATAACTACCACCCCAATGTGAGCTCAATCCCACACCACAACCAGCAGAATTATCTCGAGCTCACTTGGCCTTCTCTTCTCTCTTAGTGTTTCAAGCCTTCTCAAGTCTAGTGTAGTAGTATTCATAAACCCAAAAACATTTCCCTTTCTCTCTTAATAGTGTAGTAGAAAGCTTGGTCTTGTTTGCCCATTAGTGTAGTTAGGATGAAGAACCCCTTCCGAAGGTCTAGCAAAAAGAAGGGCGATGGCTCATCTTCGAGCTCTCGCCAATCCAAAAGTAGGAGTCATGAGAGGGAGGAGGAAGAACAAGTGCACCATCTTGCTCCTGCCATCATGCTTGGCAAGATGATGGAGCCTCTTAACAACCTCATGGTCACCCATGAGGAGTTAGGAAAGCTCTATACCCTTCGCACTTGCGGCTTCCAGCACTCCGCACTCTTCGACCAAGAACTCCTCGACCAAACAGGTATGAGCACCGACTTTGCCACAGTTTTTAATACCATTGGTTGGTCCTCATTTTGGCAAATTCCTGAGCGTGGTATAATGCTGCTCACCCAAGAGTTCCTTTGCTCACTAAAATCAAATGCTTTGGGTGTTAGCTTTCGCATGTTTAACAATGACTATAACCTGTCTTAGAGTGAGTTGAGCATTGCTCTAGGTTTTGATCATGATTGCATATTAGATGAAGAGGTTGCTCTAGCAAATTTTAATCTTGCTGTCTTTTGGAAATCAATTTCTTTATCCAATGACTGGTCCAATCCTAAACCTAAGCAAATTCATAATCCAACCTTGCGGTTTATGTTCTTTTGGATTGCAATCACTCTCTTTCCTAGGACTGATTTATCAAGAATAGGTCTTAAAGAGATGCAACTCATGTATGTCATGGTTAATAAAATCAAGTTCGCCCCTGTTAAAATGCTAGTACACTTTTGGGAGAACTCTGTTGTTCAAGAAACACCCATAGGATTTACTTCATTCATAACTAGAATTGCTAAAACCTTGGGTTTGCTTGAGGGGAATGTTTACGAATATATCCCTATGGAGAAACCAATCATTCTTGAAGATATGTTTATACGAGTTGGTTTGCTCAAAAGAGATCCTGTTGACACAAAAAGTGCACTGTGTCTCACACACAGCAAGCCAGAAAGCCTAGCTTCAATCGGGTGCCTGGGCGTTGAATCCGGAAGCGTGCCAGTCGATTTGATCTAATTATTCGGTTAATCTAATGTAACTGATGTGAAACGAAACTGACAAATTAATACATATACATGAAGACATGTTTGAACAAGATTGAGTCATTAAAGCATATCAAACTATATCTTAAGCTTAAAGTATTATCAAAATGTAAATAATTATAGATAGATAACTTGTAAATATAGATCCACTAAGATAACACATGCATAGGCCAATCCAACTAGTCTGCCGCACATCTAGCCTTCATAAACCCGTCAAGCACATACTAAAGCAAGTTAATCCACCGCATGATACGACTTACTATTAGCATATGCCACTCCCTACTCTTAGATCAATCCACCGCATGATACAATCTAATAATAAAGAGCTAAAAGCACGTAATTGTCTAAACAGATCCATGAATACTCATTACACGTGTAAGCATAACCGTATCGGCAAGGTTACCGAATCGGGGTCCATGAAGAAGGAACAAACAAGCTATTACAATCTAGAGCAAAGCAAAGCCTACATCTGCCGCACGATATCCAGCTTTAACCAAGACCTAAACGCTCTAACTTGTATGAACCCGCAACATGTAACAATCTTGATTGACCTAATTCGGCTATATGAACTCGATCTGCTTTATATTGAATAAGCATGAAGGGATGATCGAGAGCCGAAAAGAGTATCAATCTAGATTGGACAAAAGAGTGTTGCAAATAATTAAACATTAAACTAAACATGCAACACGTGATAACTTAATGAATCAATTAGATCTTGCCAAATCTAATGGAGCCGGATAACTATCTTTACTCATGTCTTAATCCGCCGCACGATACAAGGCATAAGCAAAAACTTCTCATGATCGAGCTTAGATCTACCGCATGTTCTAAGCTAAAACAATGAGACTACTTGCATCATAATCTAAATCCACCGCATGATACTAGACATGATAGCAAGGTTGCCGGGACTTACGGAGGTCGACGGATCGATTGGCCCTCTCGAAGAACTCGACGACACGACTAAAAGGACTCGAAAGGTGGCGCGGGGTCGGTTGTATTGATTTGGTTGTGAACCTCTTATTACAATGGTCGAGGGTTTATATTTATACCCTGGACAAGATATGAGTCCTAAACGACTACGACTTACTAAACAAAATTGGAAAGTACATGATCCTAGCTCTAAACTTGATCGGAGTCCTTGATCATTACGGCTCCTTCCCCTTTTAGCCAGCTCCCTCTTGCTATTTCTGCTTCCCGAATGAAGTCATTGCTCAGCCGAGGATAACCGACCGCTTGATCACTTGCCGAATCATGGAAAATCAGCCGACCGCACACGCTTTTGCTGAATCCTTCTCTCTATCGACCATGGGCCTACCTGTCATATCCTTTACCAAATTTTGGTGTTAACACATGCCCCCTCAATTTCGAGATAAAAGAGAACTTTTATTTCGAAATTGACCATCAGCGCCCCTCGTCTAGGTCAATCTCGTCAACACCCACAGCCGCCACCCAAGAACCGAGTTAGCACCACTTCTTCAATGGCGACAGAGGCTTCAATCCACTCCATCATGGCGACGGGAACTCAAGAGGAACTTCTGGAGGTAACCCTAGTTGCTTTACTCATTCGGCAACTCTTCTGAATTGGTTCTTGTTGTGCCTTCAACTTATTTATCCTACCCCTTGCTCGAAGGAAATGAGAAATGAGATCTTGATCCCCAACCTTGCCCATGCTGAATCATTCTTTCTTGGTCCAATGGGAGATTCCAACCCGAGGGAATTTATCGAGAAGGAAACCTTGAGGATCCCATTTAAATCTAGGATTGCTCCTTCAAACAGATGGCCAAACACCTTCAAAACCTGGCCCCTTCCCTCAATTGCAGGATGGCATGACTGGTTTCGCAGGATGCAAGCAAAGAACAGTGATCTCTAGGAGACACAGGACATTCAACATTGCCTGGAGCTGTCATTGGCCGACATGCCAAGAAATGATGCTCTTCTGATAGCTGCCTCCCACTTTTGGTCTGATGCCGTCAATGCATTCATCTTTGGTCATGGCCCAATGTCAATCACTTTGGCAGATATTTTTATGATGACCGGACTGAATATCACAAAGCCAACTTACCCAAACAAGTACAAGGGTACTAGTTCTCAGAGATCAGTCAAGTCAGGAGGTGGATGGGTCAAACACATTCAGTCTTATGCATCAACCGGTGTTGTATCTGATAAGGAGTACAGGGCCTTCATGAACATGTGGCTATGCAGGTTCATTTTCTGCAGCAAGTCCAACGAGCCCACTTTGAATCACATAGTGATGGCTGAAGATTCGGCTGCAGGTCAACTGATCCCCTTGGGCAAATATCTTCTAGGAGCTGTCTACCATATGATGCATCAGATCACTGTTCAGATGCGCAACCAAGGTGAAATCTCTTGTGTCAATGGCCCTTGGTGGCTTGTTCAGATGTGGTTGCAGCTATACATGCATCAGATTGTTGCAGTTGATCTCCACAGCCTGGGTTTTCCATCCATCAATTATGCTGAAGGCGAAAACCCTAGACAAAAGTCCTGCCAGACATATGGTGAAGCTGCATCTTCTATTGTCATTGACATAGACCTTGGCCATCTCTTCAAGATATTCTACAAGGGATTTAACCACATCACCTGGTTTCCCTACAGAGAAAATGAAAATTTAACTCTCCCTTGTAAATTCAGTTATGAGCTTGGTTGCACAGATGATAAATCTAAGGAAATTTTCAACTCCTTCATCAGGCCTTGTGCTCTGCCAGCAGAATTCCACCATGGCAGGTTGGTAAACCCAACTTATGAATTCTATAACCCAAACATGGTTGCCAGGCAGCTTGGATTTGGTAAATTGCCCCCAAGGCTATACTTCTCAAGCATCATCAGGCCTAGGGAAACATTGTCAGATAGTACTGAGGCTAATAAGGTTTTCAATCTTGGATGCAAACTCCCATCATATGAACTCGACCCTCTGGTGATAACCGAAGTTGCTCATCCTTCATTCAACCTTTGGTGGCAAGAGTGGCACTCCCATATTTTCAGTACTCAAGTCCACCCTCTGTGCCAAACTCTAATGCCTCAATTTACTTCCGATGATGAGGTAACTTTTTCAGAGCTTCTTCTACTCCTGTATTTTTCGCTCTGTACTCTAAGCATTCTTTTGAACAGGATAATGCTCCTCCAAGCCCTCCAGAAATTCAGTACTGGCAACCTGGCCCTGTTACTGCTTTAGGACATAATGCTCCAACTTTGGCAGTTTTCAATAGGATCCCTGCTGATGATACAGTGCTCCTGAAGGACCTTAAGAGGAGAATTCCTTCCTCTCCTATCAAGGATACTGCCATACCCAAGAAAACAAGGTCAAAGAAAGCCAAAGTGCTTCCTCAGGTACAAATGCTCTCAGCCCTCTTGTTTTCATTGTCAGTGCACTTTTATTCACCATTTTTCAACAGGTGCAGGCTAGCTCTCAAGGTTCTGACGGAATAGTAAATTTGGTGGATTCCCCTGAAATCTCCACCGGTCAGACAGATGCCAATGAGACCATTGGCAATACTGGTATGTACCTGTATCTTGTACCTTTTTCTCTTTCAATCATGCACTATTTTTCTCACCCTATGCCTATGATTCAGATGAACAAGGTGAAGCAACAGAAGAACCCACTCCCCATCAGGTTCCAGACTCACCAACCCCGGCTATGCAAGAAGCTTCAACAAGCCATGAGGTTGTTAATCCTGAAGTAGCCATTGTACCAACTACTCAAAACATTGAGTCTACTCAGGATGCAATTGATCAAGTATTTGCCGAAGAGGTAATGCTTTCACTTCTTCAGTTACTTTCTGCTTAAACCAAAGCATTCGGCTAAACCATCTTCTCTGTCCATCAACAGGACACTGCTCATCCACAAGCCAGCTTCTCTCCTATCGCTGAAGAGTTTGCTGAAGACAAAGATGATGAGGTCTCTTCCAGCCAGCAATTGTCATCAGAGAATCAGGCTAGACTGAGGGAGATAATCCTCTTCTTGAATAAAGACATTGTTACCTTGACCCGAGAATCGATTAGATAAGGGAAATTGCAGAGCTCATTGATCAAGAGATCCCTTCTGATCTAAAAACTGCTTTGGAAGCCTTATTTCATCTTGATGATCATTTTGCTGCTGTTAAGAGGGCAAACAAAAACACAACCACCAGAGCCAACTTAGAAAATGACAAGGTGGCCAAAGAACAGCAGGTCAAGGAGCTTTACTCTGAAATTAAGCTAACTAAGCACTCCTTGGACAATTTAGAACCAAAGCTGCAGATCATGAGGGATGAGAGAACAAAACTAGAGGCTGAATTGGCCCAGTTGAATGCCAAAATTCAATCCCATGAAGCCAAGCTTGCCAATCTGCCATCTCTTGATTCGGCTAAAATCAAGATAACACCAGTCATCAAGGAAACCAAGCAAATCAAGAGCAAATTATCCAAGATCCAAGATTCTGAAGAAGAGGACCAGAAAACTCTAGATGAAGTCAACCGAATCAAGACTGATGCCATTGATGCCAGTAACTCTTTTCTGAATGTGTAAATACTTGGCTTGTAATGAAGATGTAAACATTATGCTTCCCTGAATATGTCATGTTGAAAACATTTCATTCTTCCTTGAAATAGAATTTTTTCTTCTTTCCTGTTACTTTATTCTTTTAGCCGAATGTCATCGGCTCTCTGAACATAACTGTTCCTTTAATAAGCAATCACCTTTTCTGAATGCAACTGCTTGTTAATCCAAATTTAGATCTTAGTCGAATGATCCCTGTTTAGACAATTAGCCGAGCGCACACCGGGAACTTAAACGATAGAAATGATCGATCCGGCCCAGTCCAACATCGGCCCATAGAGGTTGGAAAACACTATTTTGTCGCTTGGCTTTCCCGAAGGCTCCGCCACAGCTCCCAACATTCATAAATAGAACCACCTCTCGGCTCCTATCATCACACTCAAGCAGTTGCTATTCCATCTCTTCCACTTCCTCTTCCATCTCAAGCCAAAAAACCCCAGCACCATCCATGGCGAGCGGCGGCGACCGTGGAAAGCGCCCGGCCGAGGACGAGGCGGAGGGAAGCAACACCCGACGCCGGCGGTGAGATTCCTTCAACCTTTTGAGTTGCGCTGCTCGACTTCTTTCACTCGATTTTTCCTTTGCCCCCTTGCGGTTATTCATTCACCTTCTTGATTCCGTTCCAGGGGCGTGGGGATCACCAGCGACTACGTCTCCAACTTTAGGAGGCAGGTCGCCCGGGCCGGCACTCACGCTCCCGCTCCTGCTCCTGCTCCGGCAACGGTGGGAGTAGGCAACCGCAGCGGTCGCCGTCTGAGGTGATGAGATAACTCCTTCATCCTCTTTGCGGTTTCTTTTGGTAGCCGATCTTGATCTTCTTCTCTGTTTCAGGACCGCGAGGATGGGTTCCGGCTAATGGCACCTCCTCGCGCCGGCCGCGGCAGCCGCAGCTCCTGCTCCTGCTCCCGTTCCGGCTCCGGCTCCCGCTCCTGCTCCAGCTCCGGCTCCGGCCCCGGCCCCCGCTTCATCGGGGTCTTCCTCCGGCAGTTCGTACCACCCCTACCCGTGGGGTCGGGCGGATGAGGAGATCCCGAATCCATACAGCGGCGACGACGCCGTCCGTTACCTCCGCGAGAGGAACGAGATGAAGGAGCTTCTTGGTGAGGAAACCAAGAAGCACGGGATCGCCGAGCTAGAGTGGGAGGACCAGCGCAAGCAGCTCTGCGACGTCGTCACCAGTATGGCAGTTCTTGATCCTTGCTCATACTTTATTTTCCCGATTCACTTGTTCATCGGTTTGTTTGTCTTCTGTTTTGCAGACCTCTCCGCGGAGTTGGACCGCCTGAAGGCGGCGGCAACGGCGGTCGCCAATCGGGTGAACGCCAGAGGAGCAACGGTCGTGGACCGTCTGGAGGTGGTACCTGGTCAGATCGATCAGGCTGCCCTCCATAGCGTGCGCCTCGGCACCGCCCTCGGCCTGGCGGGGGTATCGTCCTGGACCGGGGACGAGTACACCTCCGTGCCGGTCGGCTTCCAGGGCGGGCTCCCCCATGAGATCGACGATATCGACGGTCTCCTGGCGGAGTACGACGACCACGCCCGCGCCATGGCCGACGCCACCCACCCGCAATCAGTCCTCAACAAGCTCTTCACCAACGAAGAGGAGTAGCTTGTATTAGGATTTGACGCGGGTGTAATAAAAAATTTTTAATGAAGGATGTTGGTTCTCCCCTGTCTCTGTTCATCTGTGATGGCGTTTATTTGTTGCGTTTGTTCTCGCGAAATCTTCATCCCTTAGCTAGAATCTTGATCACGATAATCTCCCGAATGCAATCTTCCCGAACGCATGACGTCACTGTTGACGGTCGTTAAGTATCAATTTTATACCGTCAACGCAGCAAGAGAAAGGACTAATATGAGTTCACCTATTAGATATAGGGGTTACACTGACAGAATTCCATGAGTTTTGGTGATTGTCTATTTCTGCAGGGGGTTATCATAAAGAGAACCAAGGAAGGCCCACATGTCAGGTTTACATAGAGATAATCGGGAACCGGTGAAAATTCTGTAATCTAGATGGTTCGAGAAGGCTCTGTACCAAACGGGAGCCCGAACGGGCTCGGTGGAGAGTCGGCCGACTCCCCCCCTTGGGCGGCCGACTGGGCACCTCAGCCAATCACGTTGAGTCTCGCGGATCCTGCCTCCACCGCCTTTGAGGATGAATAATTATCGTCCATTTAGGTCGGTTTGATCCGAGGGCTGTGGTTCATCCTAGGGGGCTATATATTCGAGCCCTGGCCCCGGGTGAAACCCTAATTCATTCTCTCTTCATTCATCCGAGAGGATTCGGAGAAACCCGAGCCACCATCTCAATTAGAGCTCCATAGTTTAGTAGCATAGCTACATAGGAATAGATCTAGAGGGAATCAAGCCTAGCTTGGAGTCCGGATCGTCGGAGTTCTTGGTAATTCCCCTCTACATTCTTGTAATATTCATCATTGTTCGTGATACTATGAGTAGTACTTTATTCTATTCTATTATATCGGACTTGACTTTGCTCTATTTGATTATGTTCTCAATTATATTGTTCTTAGTCTACTTTGATTATATGTTTAGCATAGTTGGACTAGAATTATGTTTATGCATAGGATCGTATAGCGCTTGCTCATTCCTTTTTTTAACCGAGGCAAGAGAATGGTGAGTAAATACAGTCTGAAAAACGAATTCAAAACAAAAGAAAGGGAGAAGGGACCCGCTGGGTGGTGTGAGTAGGATTCATATTTCCACAATGAAATAGCGAGCAACAAGAATCGATTTTGCGGTAAGTTTCGCTCATCCGAATCTGAACAAGAGGAGCAGAATGTACACGAGCACCAAGCCAACTACTCCTACATGGCAACAGAATATTCTGAATGCGTGGCAGCCTGGCTGGCATGGCATCCAGCAGTGCCAGTGCATCCAGCTACGGGTCATTCATCTGCTGAAATGCATCACGTTCAAATGGCATGACGGCACGAGATCTAACCTTGATTCAGCAACCGTACACTGTGCGGGATCACTGGGATGAACGGGCCGAGCTTGTGCCTCTCCGCGAGCAGCTCGGCAAGGTACCTGCAAAAGCATCGGAACATGGTCGTCATTCATCGCGTGTGAGAACAGCTATGCAAAGACAATTTTTTAGTTAAAAATAAACAGGGTAGCCTGAAAACTCAGAAAATTTCCAAAATCCCACGGCACACACACGGAAGGCCCCATAACGCGATCACGAACTGAACCAAGCAAACACTGAGCTAAGCGACTCGCTTGTTGAATCGAATCCAGTAGAAATCGAGCGAAAGTTGGACGAGAAACAGCTTTGACCGAAAAACCGGAAGATCTTGCGGAGGCGAATCAGATCCGATGCCAAAAGGGCCTAAAACCTCGGCGCGCTACACTAGATTCAGACCGTGGAAACCTCGATGCTCCCCAGAACGGACGACCCCCATTCGGTCCTCCAGGGCGCGATCGGAGCCGACACGGAGCAGGGGTGAGGAGCAGGACAGACAGGAGACGCGGGGGAAGTGCGAGGGCTTACTTCTCCTGTTCGGCAACGGCGGCGGCGGAGGGGTGCGGAGGCCGGCGATGCGCGGGGAGTGCGGGGTGGTCGACGGCGAGGGCGAGTAGGCCATGTACCGTCCCGACGCCATGTCTGCTGCTGATACTGCTGCTCTCCCTCCTCGGCGAGATCTCTCAGCGGCGGCCCGGGACTGTCGAGACTTCTTCGTCCGCTGGAGCTCGTAGATGGCGGCGGCGGCGGGGGGAGGGAGAGGAGAGGGGGAGGCGGAGGGGGTGGAGCGAGGGCTTATATGGGGGAGGGGAGGGAGTGAGGAGACGACTCGACTCGAGAGGAGTGGTAGGCGCGCCGCCTCCGCGCGGTAACAACAGGTGAGGGAAGGTGAAGTGAATAGTGGCCGGAGGGGAGGTTGCGGGCGGAGGGCGGCGCCCGGTCTCCCGGTGGTGGTTGGTAAATTTGCCGGGAGACGCGCGGGGAGTGGGAGATCTGACAGATCAGCATCCTCAGATTCAGACGAGGGTGCGCGGCCTGCGTGCCGTCCGATTAGTGATGTGCGGTAGATCACGAAGTATGCGCTGGAGCATGCTGACTGGGCTTCAAGCCTTTTTTTTTTATTCCTCAACTATCAAAATAACCATTATTCTCAAACTTTTATTTTTAGGACCGCAATTTCATCCTAGGTCGACATGACATGCCGTCGTAACAATTTTAGCGTGCTAGGTAGAACGAGGGACAATATATTGCATATACTATTATATATAAAGGTTTGATGATTAAAACGGTATGCATATACTATTATATATAAAGGTTTGATGATTAAAACGGTCGTTTTTACGGCAAAGCCGCTCTTTCAAAAAAATTGCCGTTTCAAATTTGAAAAACAAAACCAAGACCAAAATAAAAGTTTAAGGACAACAACAATCATTCTCATAAATGAGGAATGATTTTTTTTTACAAGTGAATGAGGAATGAAATTGAGTCTTAGGAGAAAGTATGAGAGAAAAACAACTGTATCGCACCCTCTTTTCTTTTTTCTGATGCTCATCTCTTTTTCCTCAAAAATAAAAAGTGGTTTCATTGCCAACAAATCGGTAGTGGAGCTATCAAGACATACATTGATATGATTTCGGACGGCTTCAACTCCTTATTACGTTACATGGAGTTGAAGCCAATAGAACAAAAAATTGAGTGACTTCATAGACTCCTAATTCATTTTGAAACAAAGTGATAAAAATGATTCATCTCTACAATGGTGCATGAAGGAATCAGACTCAAACCAGTCGCGACTGAGCTCTACCAAATGAGATCTTAATTGGGTATGAGGGCTAAGTATTCTCCGCCCACAATAAATATCTATCACTGATTTAGGAATGATTGACATCACCCACCATCGGTAGCATAGCTATTAAGACTTACAAGTGTATGACTCTAAACGGCTCCAACTCCTTGTTACATTACGTGAAGGAACTGAAGCCGATAAAACAAAAAAATGAGTGACTCACACTCCTAATTCATTTTGAAATAAGCGATAAAAATGATTCATCTCTACCGTGGTGCATGAAGGAACCGAAGTCGAAGCCAGCCGCAGCTAGAGCTCTACCAAATGAGATCTTAATTGGATAGGCTAGGCCTAAGTATAAAGTATTCTCCGCCCACGATAAATATCTACCGCCAATTCAAGAATGATTGGCATCACCCACCATTGTTGTTGTAGCCCCCAAGACGAGTTGCTATCGTCCCTTACGTGTTTCATCTAACTAATGAAATGTAACGTGTAGAACACAAGATGTGGTGGTAGCTACGGGAGGATAAGCCAGTACATAGATGATGATGACTTCTGACGAACAAGCTACGCCCAAGTTTACCCCTTCCTGGTTGCTTGCGTCTTCAAGTTACAGCTAGTATTTACCAATGCAAGGGCATGATGAACAAAAAAAAAGGAAGGCGGTAAGCTCTCATGTGGAATAGCAATCTATTGTTTTTTACTAGACATTTCTGCAGATGGTTCTAGTTTTTTTTACTAGTAAATTAGCAAGGTCGCTAAATAAGCACTAGATAGAGCGATAATTATCATTACTAGGCGTTACTAGCAGAGGACAGTTGTCCCTGCTCCGTGCAGTAGGTGATACTTCTATTTATGGAGTACACATTGTTAAAATTCTTAGATCGTCTAGCAGTGGATCGGGTTCTTTCACTTGCAATTAGGTAAATCGAGTAGAACAACCGGTGCAATCTTCATGGTGCACGAATCGAGGGACGGTGGTAGAAGAAGATGATATAGGGGAACGTACCAAGGATCGGGAGAGTCCGCCATGGAGTCGATGATGAGCGTGGCGTCCGGGTGGTGCAGAGGTAGCAGTTGACGCCCTAGCGGCATGGACGTCAGGGGTTTGCAGGCGACGCGAAGATGCTGATGGCGTTTCCCTGTCACCGCCTCCTCGATCGTCTAGGTTAGGATGGCGATATGGCCGCAGCTGGTGAACCTCATCCTAGAGCCAGTGGCCCCCACCTCCTCTTATAGCACCGTGCGACAGGGCCCACCACCAAGCCTGGACCGGGCTCCCCGATCGTGTGGCGATCAAAGGCCCCGACTTCTGGCTGCTGGATCGAGTCGAGGAGATCAACTAACATTCTCCCTTGATCTCAACATATACCTTACTTTTGACATTTTCACTTTTACACATTCCATCACAAATTAATGCATAGAATCTGCTTCATCGTCACGGCCAATTGCCGATAATTGATGTTTACAATACATATCTCCGCGTTCGAAATAAGTCCTTTAACTTCGGGGCCGTTTATTGTCACTGGAAAACATAGGCTATACCATAAACCCATGTCGATCATGTGTTCTCTAAACACACCGGGTGGTAAGCCTTTGTAAGCAGATCGCAAGCACTTTCTTATTACTTTTATGTTCAATACTTTGATTATGATTCCGGACTTTCTCCTCTACAACGTATACCTTTATGTCAATGTGTTTGGCATCACACTTGACTCGTTGTCTTAGGAGTGAACAACTTAAATGGTTATTGCTGTTGTGCACCATCATCAACTCGGTATAAGTTATCTTAATCATTTTGCCTGGGCCCCGTAGCCTTGTTACATGCTATACCTTAACTTTGCATCACTCGATGATACAAAATAGTTCTTTGTTGGAGCTTTTCCACAATAAAACTCCAACCGCGAGTGTTTAGAATGTGGATTTCTATACACATCTCGCCATAAACAAACATTTGTACCCACAACGAGAGTACATACTCTTTCTTACTTAGCATGAGGCCAACATTCTTTACTCCATTCCGATCTATATCTGGACCGGTTTTTGCCAAAATAACCCGATATGTGAACTGTGTTAGGTAATGTCATACTTGCATTCATTAAGCTTCCAACAATGAAGCATATGGTACCATAATCATTTGAGCTATTTCATATCGATTCTTGGAACATTATAGTTCTCAAATCCATTACCCTTAACTATAGGAATGTAGGTTTTCACACTTGCATACTTTATTTCTTTAGAATCTTTTCTAAGTATGCCGATGCGATAGTCCTAAATACCCCTTTTCTTTTATCACGGTGAATTTTAATTCGTATAACCAGATTCATTTCACCGAACACTCCTATTGAACCTTGAGGACAAGAACTTCTCCTATAGTAGATTGACATCATTACTAGCAAGTAAGATGTCATCCTCATAAATAGGATTGGGAAATAAATTTCCCATTCTATAACTTTGCACAAAAGCAATTGTCCTCTCATTCTCTTTAAAACCCAAACTTCCTACTTCAAATCAACTATGATAGTTGACTTCTTTAGCGGCATCTCTTATGCTCTTTTGCTTTCGACAAACTCTAAGGTTGTGCCCGTAATCAATTCCTTACAAATCCCCATTAGGAAATGCCGTCATTACTTTCATCATAACGATCGCTAACACATATTGTAATGCATTCTTTTGCCGCGGCGAAACTTTCAATTCAAGTCATGCTATATATCTTCACATATTCCCTTTGGAGTCACATATTTCGCCTTGTAAACCCATTATCCATCGCTTTGGCTCCATTAGGAATTACTTAGGAATCCCAAACGCCGTTGGTAATCTTTGATTTTATTTTAGCATGCTTAGCTCATTGCCATTTAGACAAGCGAGTGCTTTCATGGCTTCTTCAAATGAGGCGGGATTACCCTCCATTTGAATTTCACTATGTCTCTCATTTGGTTATTGCCAAGAGGCAATTGATTCTATAGTCTCCTATATCATAGGATACGTATCTTCATACCATGCTCCCCTTTACTCCATCTTCTACAAAGATAGTGTATCTTCAAACTTTCTTATTTGGGTTTATTATGTATACCTCATATGGCGCTTAAAGCACTATCTTGGTATTTCTTATCTTTTTATTTTCTTTTGGGGTATCATTATTATGACCGTTGTACTCCCTCAACGATCATATTCATACTTTATAGATCACACTTGCTCTAAATTCAAACTATTCAATGGGGAATATCTTTCAATCGTCTTTATCAATTAACTTTCTCGATTTATATCTCTCCTCGAAATATGGCATAAACTTTGTTGCCATACTTTCAAATCATTCATAACTTTTAGGAATGAGGAATCATTTATCACTTTACTTCATTCACATGATCGAAGTCATGCAAAACAAAGTTATTTCCAAAAAAAAAAACTTTTGGGAGTACATTTTCTCATTCCACTTCATGAGCTCAACAATTCCTTTAATACTTTTGCAAGTTACACTTGCGTGTCATTCTTTTCTTTAGGTTCATCTCGTAACTTTCTGTTCTCCTTAGAACTCATTGAGTGCTTAATGACTATGACACAATGGAAGTGCACGGCCAACACTAAAGCACATGAGTCATCGTAACTCTTTCTCTTGCCGTGTGGTGAGTACTATGCCAAAACTTCACCGCTATGTGATTTGATCAACATTTGCACTATGTTAACTTTACCCCGCCTACGGGGTTGCTTTGTCAACCTTTTCTCGCTATGCGAGATAATTCCCTTTAAGGGATATAAGTGCCATGATGGCTCTCGTGGCATATTCAATCATCAATCAAAAAATATTCAATACTTTGTACCACATATCACACACATGGTTAATCCGACGTTGGTCAAATTAGACATGTATATGACTTATTACAATTCTTATCATAGGGTGCTTAGAACTGAATATTAATTTATTCCTTATAAAAGTATATATATAATACAATTGTTAAAAGAAAAATACATGAAAGTCACTTCTTCAACTAAACTTTTCTTTTCTTATATCAATATCCCCGAAAACTTTTCTTGTCAAGCTATTCTTTGAAGAGAATACTATCCCTTAAGCAATTGATATTCTTTCTTACAAAACTTGCCCTTAGGCCTTTCATCATCCGAGTCACAAGTACACAACTTATTTCTTACGCCTTCAAGAATGAAAACACGAAGATCCTTTGTCCGAAAATTATTCAACAATAATAATCAATAATGAGTATGAAAATAACCCTACATTGGTCTGTTAAAACATACTCATTAAACTTTTAATCTTTCTTTTGTATTCTAAATCACCGATGGGTAGAAATAGAACAAAACATCATCCTTTTATATTAATTCCACATCACCATAAAGAAATGGAATTAACATTTGAAAAACTCAATAATCTTATAACATTCTTCAAATTAAACTCTCCTTAGTTGGTTCGAGTTTAATTAGAAGATAATCATTAACATTTCACGGAAACATGTAAAATACAATTCTTTATCTTTATGTATTCTCTCGAAAATTGGTCACTTTGATGCAAAATATATCGAGAAATAAACTTTAAGCTCATAAATAAACTTATAATATTGCTATCATCAACGTTGGTCAAAATAACAATATTATAATTTAACTTTATCAATAAACCATATGTTCCTCCAATTAAAATTTAACCTTTAACTTTGCACTGAAAACATGACAATTTTTCAATTGTTCTTCTTTAGAATTTGGCCCGAAGACCTACTTTTATCGGCAAGTCACCGCTACAAGTGGCGTGGCAACGACCCATCTCCCCCAGCGCGAGCACTCTAGCAAAGGGAGCATTGCATCGATAAAATCATCGGAACATCATAATATTGCTATTAATCAACGTTGGTCGAATAATAACAACATTATAATAACGTAAAATTATCCATTTTCAAATATTAAATTCCTCCTGGTTCGAATTTAATAATGAAAATGATAATAACTTTAAATACGCTTGTGGAAACTTTATTTACATAATTATTCCGAAACTTTTCTATACTTTTCTGTTATTTTATGCAAAAATCGTTGGATCAAATTTGCACGAAATTTGTATCAAAACTCTATTCAAATTTGAGCAAAATTATACTCAAAAACTATTCTGAAAATGAAAAAACATTTGATCGTTACTATTCACCGTGGGCCATTCGGCCCAAAACATGGCACGGCCCACGGCCGAACTCCACTTCTTGCGCGGCCCGAAAGCCCGCAGTTGCGCGCCCTCTTTTTTTTTTTTTTTTTGTTAACTCGCGTGAAACGCCCCGGCCTGGGCCAGCCGGGATCGGCCTCGGCCTGCCGTGAGCTGAGCCCGCATGATCGCAAGGCCGCACCTGGGCAGGCGCCACATTTCGCCTGCGGCGCGCCGCCCGGGCCGATTTCCAGCCCGATCACCGTGAGCCGTTGATCCGAGGTTAGAGATCGGACGGCTCACAGCGCATTTCGGGATCAAAAACCCCGGCCGGCCACCGCTCCCCGAAACCCTAACCATTTCCTCTCTGCTTCTCCACTTCTCTTCAACCAGCGAGCCGCCGCCGGCGATTTGAGGCGCGGACGCACTGGCCATGAGCGCAGCCATTGGCTGGGCCACGCGTCGCGTGTCCTCCATCTCTGCTCTCCCTTTCTCGTCTTCTTGCTCGGCGCCACCAAAGACAAAGGGCGGCAGCCGATGCCGTCCAGCGGCGGCTTCAGAAGGAAGATGTGGCGCGCGGCCGTTCTTCGCGGCCGCGGCGCCGCCCTAGCCGAACGCGCCGCCGCCGTAGTGTGTCCAACGAGTCTTTGTCAAGATCGAGACTGACCTGTAAGGTCCTAGATGGCTAGAGGGGGTGAATAGCCTATAAAAAATTCTACAAACTCACTAAGCAAACTTCGTTAGATACACAAACGGCGGAAAGCAAGTTTTGCTTAGCCTACTAGATGTTGCAAGCCTCCTATCCAAACAATTCTAGTAGGTGATCACTAGCACAAACAATAGTTACCACTAGTGATCAAGAGTTCTACCCACGGATTTAATTTACACAAGGAGTGGTTCCCGACCGACCACACAAGCAATTCTACTTTGCAAGAAAGTAATCAAAGTAATACAAGAGAGGGTAGGAGCGTGTTATACCAACGCCAGAGTCGAGGTTGCCAATCACCAATAAGATGAACAATCAATCATAATCGGCAACACACAAAGGATGATGACCAATCACCGGAGACAAGATGAACACAATGATTTATCCCCGGATGTTCACTTGCGCACCGCCAAGCTACGTCACCCGTTGTGTCGACCAACACCTAGATGGTTCCCGGTGTGACCCTCAAGTCACTAGCCCTCAAGGCTCGCTCCGCACACCGCAAGACACCACTCTCAAGCGAGGTACTCAACGACACGCGCAATCCACTAGGATGCTCTTCGTGATCCCCACGAGGTGAGCTCAAACCTCTCACAAATCAACCGGAGGTGGCCAAGAACAATCACCTTCTCTTGCCAACGCCTCCAACAATCTCCAAGCCGGCTAGAGCGGTACTCTCCAAGAGTAACAAGAAATCCACCGGCTAACCCACCCACAAGTGCCACTAGATGCCCTCAAGCAATGCAATGCACTAGGTGATCTCTCAATCTCACTTTGATTCACAATCAAGCAAGAGATGAGAGAAGAGTGTTTCTTCAGCTCAAAGGATGGGAATGAGTTGGGGAGCCAAGAGAGAGAGCCAAGCCCGGCCACCCATCTATTTAAAGCCCAAACTCTTCAAACAGTTGCCCCCCTCGGCCGATCCGCAACACGCGCGACGCCAAGCCCTGCTGCTGCCGCCGGACGCGCGTCCGGCGCTTCGGCCGCGCCACGTCACCCGACCGTTGGAACTTCTCCGCTCGAATCCACCGAGCCCGACGATGAACGTTGAACCGCACGAGTCCGACGCGTGCGTCCGCGGCCGGCAGCTCAACCTCGAGCTCCCCGAGACCACGCGACGCGTCTCGGGCGGCCGCGTCCGCCGCGCGTCCACCGAGCACTCGCGCAACGCCCGAGACCAAACTTTCTCGTCCGTTCGCCGGCCGCCGGATGCGTCCGCCGCGGCCTGCGTCCTCGGTCCTCTCAATCCAATACCCGCGTCCGCCATGCCACAATGCCGACGCGGCCCGGCGTCGCTTAAGGCGCCGGGCCCGCGCTCCCTGCAGAAGGCCGCTTTTCGCCGTGCCGTCGATCCAAGTTCTCCAACATGCTATCCAACAAGTATACCAACTTGATCAACAGAGATAGCATGATTTCAACCAAATTTTGCATCCGGCGCAATAGAAAATATGCATCCATTTTTCTCAAAGTTAATCCCGCTGAGCCAGCCAAATGGAGAAGAGAGGACCCAAACCCATCTCTACCCTGCAAACCACAGCGCGCCCAAACGCCACCTTTGTAAATGTGCCAACACCACCAAGTGTACATCTCCATGTGCTTGTGTGTTAGCTTTTCACAATCATTTCCCAAAGGTTAGGTTAGCTCACTAGGCCCTACATGCAATGCACTTCATGAATTCACCTAGTGGCACCCGTGCGTCGAATAGCCGATAAGACTTCCCCTCTTAATAGTGCGGCTATCGATCCTAAACCACTCACACCCTCTATGGTGTCTTGAGTGCAAAACAAAATGGCCCTATCGGTTATACCTTTGCCTTGAGCCCATTTTGTTCCTCCAAATGATATGAACACTTCACACCATCATGTGACCGTCTCGATCCATCGTCCTCGACTTCACTTGCCCTTCACCGTGCATCGGTCCATCGGCGCCTAGTCTTGCCCGAGCTTCACCATCGCATGGTCCTTCACTCCGCCTCGACTAGCCCTTCACCTTCAACACGGTCCATGGAGCCAAGCATCGTCTTGATCTTCATCTTTGATCACATGACATGTGTCATGCTTCATATGCAATAAGCTCATCATGTGGACAACCTTTCTCTAAATCAACCACTTAGATAAACAAGGTTAGTCCTAGGTTTCATCAATTAGCCAAAACCAAACTAGGGACTTTCAAAGGACCCGCACGGCGAGGTCTCGCTCCGGTTCGGCTCCACGGCAAAGAAGAGAGCCGGCCGAGTACGGACCGCCGAGCCTGCAGAAGCCTTGGTGCCGTCCCTTTCTCGTGTGGGGTCGGGGTTTCAATTTCCCCTTCCCGATGCGTTCGTGTTAGGGTTCAACTTTCTTGATCCGATTCAAATCGGTCAACAACTTTGATGTGTTTCTAGTATACCCAAACTCGATCCACCGACTAGGTGAGCCGATACCATTGTTAAAATTCTTAGATCGTCTAGCGGTGGATCGGTGGGTTCTTTCACTTGCAATTAGGGTAAATCGAAAGTAGAACAACCTGGTGACCTTCATGGTGCACGAATCGAGGACGGTGGTAGAAGAAGATGATAGAGGGGAACGTACCGGGATCGGGAGAGTCCGCCATGGAGTCGATGATGAGCGTGGCGTCCGTCGGTGGTGGTGCGGTAGTGGACGTCCTAGCGGTGGCGTGGACGTCGGCGACGCAGGCGACGGCCAAGACGCTTGATGGCGCTTCCGGCGGCAGGGCCTGCTTCCTCTCGATCGGTTTAGGTTGGATGGTGGGGTGGCGTGGGCCGCATGATGAAATCCCATCTGAGCGGCTGGCCTCCACCTCTTAGATAAGACTCGCGCGACAGCCTACCTCGCCAAGTCTTCAGACGCTTCCCGATCGTGCAAGGACAGGGACGGCTGCCAAGACTGATCGAGGAGGAGATCAACTAACACACATATAATTAGAACCTATTAAAGAACGATAAATACAGACCATAAACAGACATTTGTACTGTATTTTATATCGTCACGGCTGTCAATGCTACCACACGCCACGGAATACTTGTATTGCTTGCAAAATACACGAGCACGACTTGCATGATTAAGTGAACCGTTCCTGATTTCCAGTATGTTAAGCAACTGCGAAATAATGATAATGATAAAAACAGCGCTGAAAAGTACAAAGCGCGCACAGCACACTTGTCCCATCATCTGATATGCATGGCAGCATGGGAGAAAAATACAAGACACCAAGACGCCCCTCCCAGATGGCAATGGCATGCCACCTGTTCCTGCCTGCCATCGATCTGCCAAGGAAATAGGAGAACGCACCGCCACAAAAAAGCATCATCGGTGAACGGCGCGAGCGGTGATGACTGATGAGCACAGATACGATTGCTCATTACTGTAATGGCATCACATTACATTACGTTATATTGGCCGTTGGCCGGCGGGTTGGTTCAAGTCAGAGCCTCAGAGGCGATCGATCGCTCGACACGGCGGCACACGGCAGGGCGTGAACGGGATGCCGGATGCATGAATGGCGATGACCCAGCGGCGCGTCCCGATCAGCCAGCCTGTGTGTCGCGGCGAAAGGGAAAGAGCAGGCCCCCGAGGCAAGGCAAAAGCGAGAGGAGGCGCCCCGGTGTTGATTGCGCCGCGAGAAAAGCGGGGCGGGCCGGAGAATCCACATCCACCTGCCAACATCTTCTTCGTGTTCTGATGGCAACGCCACTGATTTGTCCACCTGGACCTGGTCCACCTCCCCACTCCTTGCTGCTGAATCCATCTTGGGATTCACATTCCGCCAGGCTGCAGCCTATAGTCACCCTCCAGCAGCCAGGCAGCCAGCGTCACGGTGCAGACAAAAATGCAGCCATTTTCCGCAAGTGAAACACGGCGTTTGAAGTCGACGCGTCCCTGGGGAGTTGGATCGGGACGTCGGCGGCGTCGCAGCTGCAGCAGCCAGCTCCCTGCGATGGCGAGATGGAGACCGAGGGCAGGGCAGGGCAGGCGTTTCGCGCGGGGGTTAAAGAAACGGACATAATCATTGGCGCAAAGCGTCCAGGAAGGCGCCAACGCCAGCAATTTTTGGTAGTTGTTGGCTCGTTGCAAGCTGAAGCACCGGAACGCCGCACTGCAGGATGTGCAGGGATCCAATGCCAATTGCCAATGCCTACCAAATTCTGGCTGGTAGTTGATCTTTGCTCCTATTATTCTGTCTGTGTTTCAGACATCGGGGCCCCAGCCCCACGTAAGCTGTCACTTGCCTACCTGTACTGGCCTACTGGGCCTGTCAGGATTGTTTTCTCAAGAAACACCGCGATCGCTGGTGCGGCGGAGATTCTGGGGCATATGATATTGGTAGAGTGCGATCCAAGGGAAAAATAATTACTGTACAGAGACAGTAAGGTCAAATAATGTTGGGTGTGTGCTGTTAAGAGCGCCTTTTCGGTTTGCAGGTGTGTGCGAATTCTGATGGTGATGAACATTTTTTTTTCAATTAAAAACGGGTGAAGATCCAAAAAAAAACAGTTTTTTCACCAATTACTGTAAATCTTAATCACCGTTACCACCAATAATTACCAACAATGGCACAGCAGAGGGTTCGCTATACGACATGTACTAGCGCTAGCAGCAACCTATTCTCTCTGTCATTTCATTTCTGGAGTGCTCTGCAGAAAATTCATCAATCGCTTGAACTTTTTATTTTGACAACATCGCTTGAAATCTTTGTTGTGCTTTAGTGGAGGATTCACCCATTGCTTGAACTCTTTGTAGGGCCAATTAAGTCTTTGACTCTTGGTAGGGAGAGAACCTAATTCACAAGTAATCCATCGAAAGAAATTACATGACTTAACCCTCAAATAAAGTTACGTACAGGATTCACTTGACACGTAGTAAACCCACGCGTCCAATTTGAGACGCCTTGATTGCTTCACATGTGCGGTATGGCCGCAATCACAGGATAGCAATAGTCAGGTTCCTTCATCAGCATACATGGACCCTTTTCTGGACATCGGACCTACTGACATGAAAAAAGAAATAACACAACATGTCATTATGCATCTCACAATTTTTTTTGATAAAAAATATAGATAACATAGTCTAAAAAAGTAAACATTATCTACTTACGAAACTTTTAACTCGCCGTTAAATGAAATCCTCAGGCCATAACACTACGTGCTAAAAAACAAATACTTCAAATCCACCTTACAATAATGCCACAATATATATGTCAACTCGTTGAATCTTATTAAACACATTTAAATTCTAACAATTAAATTATACTTACACTTACTCGATATATGCTGATCCAATTAAGCTTATACATACCAGACTTCCCACCACATAACCTTAACTACTCCAAATCCTAACTCGTTTATGGAAGAATCATCGAATCAATGCAAGTAATAAGAGGAGATACTTTCAGTGTTCTTTTCTTCTTGTTTCTTCTATTTTGGGGAAGTGGAACAAAGGTCTATATGGATGAAGGGTTGTTGGGCCGATGCCAAGCTCTAGTAAAAGGAGAAGAAGGATCGAGCAACCCAACAACATAGAGATGAGTCAAGCCATCGGATTTGATGTGACTTAATCATGCTAGGAACTTTGGTGTGACTAGACTTTCACACAAACTACCGTGGTACCCTAAGTCATATTAGTCTATGTGACACAACTCGGTGGCCAGTTGCACCACGTCTATTAGCATAACAACAAAAAAATACTTAAAAGAAAATTTAGGAATAAGTTGTTAGGCCATTTTCAATAGAGAGTTTCATTGGTTTTTTTAAGACTGTCATGTCATGTAAATAAAATAAAAAAGAGATACGTCCATCTTGAATGAATAGTCTCATTATATTATTTCATATAGACGTTTAATTTCAGAATTCATAACAATGTTTCTCTTCTCTCTTCTCAAAAAATGTGGTCATGTCATCGAAGAAACTTTGACCGAGACTGATCAGACAATTTCAACCGTGAAGACATAAGATTAGTTTTCATACTTACCAATGAATGTAGCTAGATTCTTCAACTTAAACCTTGCACTATCAATCATCTGCCATGAACTTACCTCTTCTCTCACAACTTATTAACTGTTTCTTGTATATCTTCTCTCTCTTCTCTTTATTTTTTTTATATATATGGCTCATTAGCATTTTGTACACTTGGCAACCTAATTAATTAGCTTAATAGGAGTATTACTAGCTTTTTTTTCTTGTGTAAGAAAAAATCCCACCTCACCCACGAGGCCACGACCCGCGACGCCATGAGCTTGCCGCGAGCGAATCCACCACCACCACCATGTGATGAGCTACAGAAAGTCAGAAATAGAAGAAGACAATATTAATCCTCCCCACGTCGCCGAGCTCGTTTTGCGCGTCCACCAGCCCGCCCCCCAACCCCACCCAGCGCGACGAAGCCGGGGGGCGATCGCTCCACCGCCGCCGGCGACCTCACCCCCCGGGAGCCGCCGGCGGTACCCTCGTCCTCAGGTTCGTCGGTTGGTTGGTTTGTTTTTATTCTTCCAACAAACATTTCTACCGTGCGGATCCTCTGATTCGGTCCGCTTTCAAGCGCTGACTGGTGCGGTCAGGTCCTTGATCCGCTAGGGAGGGGAGAGAATGTGCTGCGTCGCGATCGTCTGGATGCGATTCGATGTATGCGAGTGCATCTGATTTCGCTGGGTCCCGACCTCTCCCGGGTGTTTATATGACACCTCGATTGGTCCTTACTGCAGAGTTTTGAATCATGTAGGCATTTCAGGCGATCTCGAGTCGGAACGCAACCATCACTCCATCAGCACACGCTGTTGGAATGCAAACTAGGTTGATTCGCATCGCATAGGAAGGCTGGGACAATCGATTAACATCCCAGCTCTTGTTCTCTGGAATATAGGGTGCTTCATGCTTTGGATGAAATCTGGATACTGGTCAGATAAAACAGATACCAATGGATTTCCATAGACACGATCCCTCTCACGCCAATCACCCCCAGTTGTTCATGCTATATATTTTAGATTGTAAATCCTGCCTGATCTAGGCTGATTTCTTTCTGCTAGGCTTCAGAACACATGACATTTGCATATTACTTTGGGGTTGGGTGATCACTGTCTTTGGGGTATTGTGGTGGCAGAGGTTAGGGAGGGCTATTGGTTCTTGTTCTGCCCGTGTAGTCGTGTACATCTTGTGATTGCAGAGCTTATCAGTGTGAGAGGAGCCAACCGCACATAATTAGCAGGATGATGGGTTCTCTGACATCGTTTCAGTTTTGTCTAGGCGATAAATATGAAAAGAAATTTCACAGACCAACCCTGTGAGCTTGATATCCTGGATTCACAAATATGTTCCAGCCCCAACATTAATTCTTTTGTACGCGTCATTTTTCAACAACCAAACTTAAAGTTATGTTTGGCCTGATTCGCTGGCTAGGGAAACCTCATTTGTAGTGATGGACCAGCAGCTGTATAGTGATTCCTGTGTATCATGGAGCTATGTTCTTATGAAATAAAATGCTTCAGATTTTGTTCTTCTTATTTGACATGTTTGTTCATTTCATCATGATAAGAAAATGGTGCTTAACTCATCTACTCCATGTGTTGTCTGCAGGTCTAAGTAAATTGTGTGGTTTTGTGAGTTATCCAAAGTTGAACCGCAAAGATGAGTACTGCTAATCGCGTTATCAACACATCAAGTCAACCAAGCCTGTTGTAGGTATATAAGATATTCTTTGCTAACACAGTATATGATATATGCCATGTGCCATGCTTTTGTTATGTAACGAGCATACATTGCTGCTAATGAGACATGGGTACATGGCACACAGCAATAGTTATAATCCAATAAATAACAAACTTCTGGCATGAACTTCACTATATTCTTGAATATGATATAAGATTGTATTTTTTTCTATAGCTTGATCTGTCAATATTACATTATTCAGCTCTACATAGTAGCAAGTGAATCTTTAGTTCCTTTTATTTTCTCTGTCACATGCATGTTTTTGTGCTAAATTCTTGTTGATTGTTTGATAGGCAAAGCAAGAAAATTGAAGGATCTCATGATAAAAAGCGACAATAGGATATGTGCTGATTGTGGTGCACCTGATCCCAAATGGGCGTACGTGAAGTTATTGTTTTTTTATGGTTCCCATTTCAGAAGATAGCTACTTGCATGGCTTCTACAGAAAGTTTCTTCCCTTTTTTATGTTGATAAACTGGATCATTGATTTCTTTTATGTGAAGCCAGAATGCAATGGAGCTCGCATGTGCACACGCACAGCTTTGCTGCTATACCGATGCCATTGATTACAAAAACCAAATGCTGAATATGCACAGTACTTTATTTTGATTTTTTCATCTCGTTATACATGAGTTGTAAAAGCTTTTGTGTTTTTTTGTGCATTTCAGATCTGCTAATATTGGAGTGTTTCTTTTTGCTTAAAATGTGGAGATGTTCATAGGGCACTTGGACCTTGACATTTCAAAGGTTATTTGGACTGTGACAAACTTCTATTTACATTTCTTTTTCACTGTAATGTACATATATGTGAATGCACCTTCAAACACATCAGTCTTTCAGTATTCGTATGATCTGTTGTCTGTCATAGCTCATCCTTAGACTCCTTACTCATTTATGCTTCCGCCTGTTCTCTATCAGGTTTTGTCTGTAACTTTGGATGATTGGTCTGATAGTGATATTGACTCCATGCTTGAGGTTGGTGGAAACTCATATGCAAATTCAATTTATGAGGCTTTTCTTCCAAAAGATCACCCAAAACCCAAAGCAGATTCAACGATGGAATATAGGACAAAATTTATAAGGTCTGCGAACGTTCCATTCTGTACTCTATAATATAGGACAAAATTTATAATGTTTTCCTATATAATAACCCTCATCTTTTTATATACAGATCTAAGTATGAGACACAAGATTTTTTGAAGCCAAGTTTGCGCATTTCATCAAAATCATCTTTCAAATCTACCACTTCTGTGAAGAGTACAGATAGCAATTTTCCTTAGCACTTCAAGGAAGGATGTAAGTTGTGCTGAGAAATATATCTTGCATATTTTTTTAATATTTATCTCACTTTCTATTTCCTGGCTTCCATGATTTATGCATAGCAATTGCATGTCTGTGATGGAGCAGTTCATTGAAACTTGTATGGTTGTAGTGATCTAGTCAATCTACTTTACAAATTTATCACAGGAAGATACAAGAGAATTTGTTGGAGAGCTGAATATTACAGTGGTGAAAGGTACTAACATGGTCATTAGAGACATGCTAACAAGCGATCCATATGTTATTTTGACACTCGGAGGGCAGGTATATTTATATAATGTTTATATATATAAATCATTTTATTTATCATTCTGGTTTGGCTCCAAAAAAATCAACAATTGGTCCTAACTGCAGACAGCTCTAATCGACGGTTAAAAGTGATTTGAATCCGGTATGGAATGAAGTGCTTAAGATACCTGTTCCTCGAAATTACGGACCTCTAAAACTTGTAAGTTTTACCATTAGAACCTTTAAATTGTTTTCCTTATATTCAAAGGACTCTAGTTCAAGCAAGTGTATAATATGCTAAGTGTCATGAATTATGACAAGTTCTTAGGGTGTTTCCTTGAATTCAGTAACATGATAGTCCCATGTCCCAAAATAACTGCATATCTCTTTTCTGGAAGTCAAACTTTGTTAAGTTTGACTAAATTTATACAAAATATTATCAAAATCTGTATATCCTAATATGTTTATTATGGAATTAATCTGTATATCCTTATATCAGTATACTTTTGTATAGATTTAGTCAAACTTAAGAAAGTTTGTCGAAGAACATCATGTGTAGTTATTTTGTGACGAAGGGAATAATATGTGGTATGGAAAAAAATGCACTTAAACATAATTACACATAATGCTTCAAGAAAAGGGCAGAGCATTGAAAAAGTAGCGAAGTCAAAAAAGCTGCTGGCCATTAGCGACATGAAAGTAATACACATAATCTCTATGTCCAGGGAAGTGTATGACCATGATATGTTCTCAGCCGATGATATCATGGGTGAAGCAGAGATAGATCTCCAACCAATGATCACAGCCGCCATGGCCTTTGGAGATACTTCACGTCTTGGTGACATGCAAATTGGGAGGTGGTTCATGACCAAAGACAATGCCCTGATGAAAGATAGCACAGTGAATGTTGTGGCAGGCAAGGTAAAACAGGAGGTGCACCTAAAGCTGCAGAACGTAGAATCAGGTGAGTTGGAGTTAGAGCTAGAATGGGTTCCGATCCTCTAGACTAGTTATAACTCCCTGACCTGTCTAAAAATATATCCTGAAGATACATAGATGTTTTCAAGCTGTCCACTTGATGGTCTTGGACATTTTTGCTGGATGGCTTGAATCTGTTCAAAATGTCATTGTAGAATATCCTGGTGTAACTGTTGGTTATACTCACAGCCTTTCGTTTTCCTCCCTTTGGTAACTTGTTGTCATGCCTTTGTAAGTACTCCTTGTCTCTTGATTGTTGTTGTATTGTCCCATTGAAAGGACGTGTCTTATAAGAGATGGCAGTTATAGCTACTAGTGAACTCTTTGTGCTGATGCCGGCGTTCTGCAGTAGCTGGGTTGTTGGTTTTCCTAGAGCTTTGCCAGCTGAGTCTGACCTGCACCGCTTAAGTGTCATTTCGCTGACACTGTGTTCTTACCATTCATCGATAATACTTCTATGGTCTTTAAACTAGTATTATGCATTAACATTCAATCGATAATATTCTATGGTCTCTAAAATTATATTATGCAGTCTGGAACATATTGCTTCAGTCTCATCATCAGGAAAAAAAGCAAGATCTTGCAATCCAAAACACGTAAGAATTCATGGACCAGTGACACTGTGACAAGTTCATGGACCAAGACTGTAAAATAAGCCTTCCAATTCACCACAACTTATTCACCAAGATGATTCGCCAAAAGAATAAAAAAATCCTTCCACACCAAGATTCGTACGTAGGGTACACAAATGTAATTTGAAGTCTACCTGATTTTGGCTAAACGCCAATTCTACTCCTACTAAAAAGAGTAAAACCAATCGCTCACATCGCTCCGGCGCCGACGGCCGAAAAGTTACCCCGCCCCGCGCACCCATCGCCCGCGGGATGTGCGGGGAAACCGCCCGCTTCTTCACATACTCGGCACTTTGCTCGCCCCCGGCGCACGTGGTGGGCCGGCTCAATCAATCCCCTCACCCGCGGGTCGGATCTCGCACACGCTACGACCTCACGCCCCCGCGACCGCCCGTATGCCACCGCTCCGGCCGCCGGGCCACCGGCTGATCTCAACTGCACAAGGCTACATCCTCCCGTGATTTTCCCGTCGTCCGCCGCACCGCCCAGCCTCTCCAACTCCCCGCATCAACCGCTAAGACCTATCCCCCAAATCCAAAGTGTCGACGGAGAGGAGGCTAGCCGTGGCCTCCGCGGCGCACCGACGAGGGCAAGACGAAGGAGGTGGTGGCGAGTTGCCGTGGACAGCCCGATGAGGCTGGGACGGGGACGAAGGCGGCGATGGGAGGCGGATCAAACCTCTCGGCCCCCAATCCCTCGTGTCCCATCTGGGCCCTCTTCCACTCTCCCTCCGCCGACTCGCATGCGCAGTGACATGTTTGCCGATCTCGGGGTTCTGAGCATGGACTTTTTCCTCTTTGTTGGCCGGGTGGATTATGGAGTGCATTAAGAAACGCAGAGATTGGAGTTGCACGGAGGTCATTGTTGTGACTCAGCGTGCTCTATGATGGCGGTCAGAACTGGAGTAGCCGAGCGCTTTCCTTCTCTGCTAAGACCTTTACCTTCCACCAGCCTTGCAAATGGCAAAGAACTTCAGTGATGAATGCTTCACACGGAGGGAAGGTTTGAGCGTGGCTTAATTTTAAAGTGGAGACTGGAGTTTATTATTTCTTGCTATTGCATTAGTACAAAAGCGGCTCAGTTGTACCACTGGCATCATTGATCTGTCTAGGATGTTCAAGAAAAAGCAAAGGTTTTCTCATGAGTTTCTTTTAGCGCAAATTGGCAGGTGTTCTGCCATTTCATATAGTAGAAGCATTTCAGTATTTACAAGATATAGGAGACAACACTACGGCTGCCAAAAATGGGTTTTGGCGTTCACCCGTACAGAAGACGTGCCGACTACTCTTCACTTGGGATTGGCATGTTGAAAGCCATGATGTCGTGTCTGCTCATGAGTTGTGGTCTTGTGGATGCCCACAGCAAAAAACATCCGTGTTAGACTTATAGCTGATCGAACTTACACTGACCCGATAAATGAGGACACTATAGACTTTTTGTAGGTCCTTCATTTTGATTTATGTGACATGTCTGCTCGTGGTGAAACCTTCGCTGCAGTTAAGGTTACAAGGCACAAGGTACCTTTACATTTTTCAATGCTACTATATGAGCTTATGCCAGTAGAACAAATATTTTGTTATAGAGCAATGTAACGATTTTGCATTTTGTTTGCCCGGGTCTGCAGATTCTTTCCATAACGATAATCCAGAAGGTATTGAGGCAAGTAACGAGGTTAGCATACCTTGTTCTATTATGCATTTATTATAAGTATTTCAAAATTCTGTTCCTACCATTCAAAATAGGTGTCATCATAGACAATCTTCTGATTCATCAGTACATGCTCTTCTATGTTTTCAAGAATAATGTCTTGTGATCTTTTAACCGCTCTCTTTTAGAAGTGTATTGGTAATCATAGCTGCCTACCTTACTGACTCGTTCTAGATATGAACTGTAACATCTGAAATGTTGCAGAAATTCTCGTAACCTTGTGGGTTCTAAACTGGATATTATAGGGACTTGTGGGTTCTAAAACTGGATATTATAGGGATAAGCACAAATCAGTGTTAGGAAGAGTTGTGGTGATACAATTCTAAGGTTTGCTTTCCTAAGTTCTAATAGATTACCTTCTAGATGATATACTTTCTGCACTTGGTATGTTTTGAGTTCTGTAAGTAAAATATTTAAATTATTGGTTTTGATAAACAAAGTGATATACATTTAGCTTCTGCACCAATAAACAAAGGGCCATGTAAATATGTTTATCTTATAGGACTTGTGTATCTGTATTGATTGAACTAATAAATTCCTCTTTTAACTTCCCCGATTAGTGAAGCTGAAAAATTTATGTGAAGAAGCTCATGGGTAGAACATGGGCCGAAAGAAAGGTTTTTAATTTATATAATTACCTAATTATTAATTGATGGATTATCCAAATTATCTTACTGTGGGAAATAATGAGTATTGTTCTCCACACTAATACTTGGATGAAAAGATTCATCAAACAACACAAAGATGTTGTTCAATTGAAAAAAAGACTAATATTGTGCACTTCCTTTCTTTAGCTCATTGACGTCAAATATGTGCAGGTTTGGGTTTGCCTTGGCTCAGTCCAGCAAGACAGCAAAGAGGTACTTAGTGTCTAACACTCGTAACGCACGGCATCATAGCAAAATTGAAAGAGATTTGTGATGAACTTAGCTATCATGATATGAATTTGCTTCCTAAGATTCAGAACTCTGAACTCATGTGGCCTATCTTTGTTTGTACACACCTTCCTTGATTACTGTGCGTATATAATATTGTGTGGCCGCAGAATTAGCTGTCGCTGGTGATACAATAAAAACAACTTTCAAATATAGCTCCTGTTGCAACGCACGGGTATGACCCTTAGTGTGACTAAAATTCCTGTGTCCGATTGGGGGAGTGGGAGTCTGGGACCGACGGAACGGAACCAAGACAGATTCAAAACGGATCGAGTGAGCGAGTGATGCGCTCCTCCTGAGCGCCGCCGCCGCCGCCGCCGCCGCCAGGCCTCGCCAATCCTTGGCGCAGCCGCCGCCAGGGCTCGCCAGCGACTCCTCCCACACGCCGCGCCCCCTCCCCTGCTGCCGTCTCCAGCTTCCCACATCGTCTCCGGCGGCCCGGTAAGCTCCCAAACTCTACGCGCGCCGCATTCCTCTGGCGCGGCAGGTTCGCTGACCCGGCTCGGTTCCTTCCTCCCTTTCCTCAGCGAAGCGACATGGATTGCCCCGAGGCCGAGAGTGGCGAGGTCGAGGTCGAGGTGACCTGCCCGCCCGACGACTCCCTCGTGGAGATCCTCTCGCGCCTCCCCGCCGCCCCTTCCGATTCAAGTGCGTCTCCAAAGACTGGTGCAGCCTCATCGCCGACCGCCTACGCTGCCGGAAGCTCCCCAGACCCTACAAGGCTTTTTCGCCGGTGCTTTCATCCATCTGTCGGAGAGGCCGGTGCCTCTCGTCGACCCTTCTTCCTTCTCCCTTCCTGGCGAAGATGTTGCCAGAGAATGAGATGATCGTCCTCATGCGTTCCTGCAACGGTCTCGTCCTCTTTGGGCACAAGCGGGTTCAGAATGGTATCCCCTGGACTATATTGTGTGCAACCCCGCCACCGAGGAGTGGGTGTCCGTCCCCACCTCTCCATGGGGAATGCTATGACAGGGACAACGGAAGGTTACCAAGATGATGATCCTCTCATCAAGACCTATTTGATTTTGACCCAGCTATCTCTCCACACTTTCAGTTGATCCAGCTTAGGTTAGGAGATATGTTTGAATTGGATGAGGTGCACACCTTCTCTTCTGTAACGAGGACATGGAGGCTCGAACCTGAAGGTACAGGTGTACAGGCACCACATAATACTGGACACAGGTGCGTGCATCTTTAACGGCATGCCACCCTTGGGTGCCCACCGCTACCCCAATCTCACTCCTGAAAAGCATATGATAGTTGCAGTTGGGGGAAGGGAGGCCCTTTAGGGCCTTGGACTGGCCACAAAATGATCGTGGTGCTCTTGTTTTTCTTGGTCAATCCCAAGGGCGCCTACATTGCCTGAGTGGATTTATGACAGAGACTTCCCAGATGACTGAACTGTCCATTTGGGTTCTTGAGGACTATAATGCAGAAAAATGGGTTCTGAGGACAATGTGAGCCTCTCCCAGCTGTTTAAAAGAACGAGGGGCTGTTACATCATAGACTGGAATGTGGTCGGCTTTCATCCTGATCGTGGTTTGGTCTTCTTTGCTGAGTATTGGAATCATAAGCTGATATCATATGACATGGATAAGAAGGAGGTGTGCTCTCTGCGGTCTACATGGCTATAATAGCATATTATCCCATATGTTCCTTATTTTGCGTAGTCAGGCGCTCGCTAAGAAGAATTGAAATTGTTGCTTATGGGATATTCCGTGGGATGTCCAACAGGAATTCAATCTTCCAAGAATGGAGCAGCTAGCAGCTTGTTTAGATCTACTAGAACTAGGTGATGCATTCTGCTGGTTGTTTATGTATCCCTTCTTATGCTTTAGGTTATGTATCCCTTCTAATTCTTTAGGTTCAGTTAACACTACGAACAAATTGATGTAAGCTAGGCTTTAGGTGTGCTAGCAATCTAAATGAATGAATGTTGTTGCCTGACTTGTGATGATTTTGTTAAGGTTGAAATGTTTCTTTTCCCATGTTCGCAAAATTATAATAATCTTTTTATGCTGTCTGTATATTTGTGTTTGTGGTCCTACTGGCAAGTGACTAGTGAAAAGGATTCTGCTTTCTTGGTCCTTTTTTTCTGGACTTAATAAAGTGATTACTATTTTCTCACAAATGCTAATGTTTGTGTCTTACTGGAAGTGACTAGTGCACAATGGATTCTGCTTCCTTGGTCTTGTTTTTTATGGGCCCAGCGAGTGATTACTATTTACTCACAGTGGCTTTATTTCTTGTGTCCTTTGTCTGGTCTTTTAGTCTGACTGAATCTGTGTAACTTTCAAATGTTGGTCAAATGATACTCATACTAGGAAATTCTAGACTGAAACTCAGCTACATTAACATTTGAGTTGACACAGTTGATGTTGGTTCCATGATATATAACCTTGTTCGGAACTAGCTAAGGTCCTGCTTCTGTGGGGGATTTATGTTGTTGAGAATTTTGTTTCAAACCTGAACTAAAATCTTAAAAATTTTCCCTTGTCAAAATAGGTGGTCTAAATTTTGAAATTTTGGAGGGAATCTCTCCTCTAATCCAAACAGTGGGGTTTATTAGTGTACAAATTAGCTCTGTTAATAAGTTGCAGGCATGTGAAAATTTTAAACCTGTAACTGTCAAATTTATCATATTTGCTCCCTAGCTGATGTTTATTCACTAAGCTCTTGGGAAACAACCTGACTCGTAGTGATTGGAGACTTTTGGCCTAAAACAAAACTCGCTTATAGATGTTGAATACCTGCTTTCAGCACTTTCTGTACAGATGTTCAGCTCAGTCCTACTCTTTTGTGTACCCATTAATCAATACACTGAAGCCATGTGAAACATTTGAACCTGTAGCTATCACATTTATCCTATTTGCTCCATAGCTGATGTTTATTCACTATGCTGCTGGGGAATAACTAGAACCTTGTAATTGGAGATTTGTGGCCAGAAGCAGAACTTGCTTGCAGATGCTAATTACTTGCTTTCAGCATTGCTATAGAAAACACTTGTATTACTTAGCCACTGAAAGTTATTCTTCTTTTTTACAACAATATATAGCTGAGCCAAGTAATTTATGAATAAATTAGGTACAAATATACAAATTAGCTCTGTATGTACTGTATAATTTGGGTATAACTGTACATATTAGCTCTATGTATAATTTATGCTCTACAGCTGAGTTTATGTTTATACTGAAAGAATCCTTGCTTGCATGGCTTATGTTTGTACTGCCTGCAAAGTTGAGATTAGGATCTCAAAGCCTTACAATCACCCCCAAAAAAAAAAAAAAAAAAAAAAAAAAAAATCATTATACACCAAGACATAGTCCGGAGAATGAAATTCGAAGTCTACTCATAGCCCTGATACTATAGGTAAAAGCTAATTATACAAGCGGCAGTATATTTGTACAGAACATGTGGCTGCATCTGCATGCAGTCCCCATTCGAAAAATGGCCGACCGACAATTGCATTTGCAGAGTCGAATCAGCTCGTCTCCGACCCGAACACCCCCACCGCAGAGCCGACGGATGCGAAGGCACAGATGAGCAGGCAGGCGAGGCTGAACGCCTTGATGGCGATCCACTGGTTGGTCCACGGCGCCACCTTGTTCCTGGTGAGGTACATCTCCACGGGGAAGTAGATGCCGAGCGGCCAGAAGGTGAAGGCGCCGAGCAGCCCGATGACCTGGTTGAAGTAGGGGAACCACACGGCCAGCGCCGTGGTCGCCGCCACGTACGCCGTGCGGACGCACAGCCTGAACACGTTCACGCGGCGCGCGCCCAGCAGCGGCGCCTACGGCGACCGTGCACCACGCGCCGCCGAACCTGCGGTCCAGGAACGCGAACACCGGCTGCGTGTACACCTGGTAGCCGCCGAGGAGGTGGAGGGCGATGCAGAGGTTGGCGAGGTCGATGAGCCAGTAGGGCTCGTAGAAGCCGAAGCCGGTGAGGAGGTTGCCCGGGGTGCCGTCGCCGAACGCCGCGTAGCCGAAGCACCCGCAGCAGAGGTAGAAGAG